>CM051240.1:243993642-244281142 GCA_027917425.1 Gastrophryne carolinensis
GTTCCACCAGTTCTTCACTTATGATGGTGGGTACATGCTAATTATTTGGTTAAACAAGTTCAACATTGGGGGTGAATTGCAACAATTAAAAGTGCAAAATACATTTTGTTCTGTTTTCTCCCAAACAATCTGCTGTAGCTGTGATGAGGCATTTCTACAGGTGATGCACAGAATTTTCCCAATGTAAACCACAGCGCGATATATTATGGGACATGCAGAAACAAATCACCACATTTTACTGCATCAACCTCAGGGTGCCTTTGTTTCCAAACTCTTTAATCCAAAAAATGTTATACCTCATTTGGATCAACCACCTCTGGAGTCCAAAAGACTCTAGAGCCAGCCAGTTAAGTGACCTTGGGGCATTCTGATGAGCCCCCTAAGATCAGCAGGAATCACTCACCTCTCTGGGGCTCTTGTGCATGCCAGCTGCATCCCCAGCCTCCCTGTAGCAGAGACGTGCCCCTGTGCCCAGCTATTCAGATAGGCAGGAGACAGGAGTGCACTGCACACGGCAGGAAGACCAGAGATGTAGACTTTCAGACTTTCTTGTGCCAGAACTAAATAATTAGCATAGCTAATGGCACTAACTGTCGCGTGTATCTTAAAGTGGAACAGAACCTCGGATTTTCACTATGCTGTGTCAATCACAAATGCCTGGCACCCTGCTAAAGGGATAGCGGGGATGCGACTGCCAGCGCGCTCGGAGCCTCTGGCCTTACCCGAAAATGGGGAAACAAGGTAAGTGTATGGGGCGACCTGGGGGGGAGGGAATCGATCAGCCCTGGAATCTTACAGATTACAGACCCAGGCCGATCGGCGTGGGTTTTGCTCCACTTTAAATGTAAAATGCCCCCAGAAACAAGTGATATTTTGAGAAAAATTAGAACAAACTTTAATGATACCACGGATCACCAAAATAAGGTAAGGTAAGACTGCGGGCCTCTGCGGAGATTCACACAGGGGGGGTACCCCCAGTAGAGATTACCAATTGATGGGGGGAGGGGTGCATGGTGGTGGTAGGTCCATTTTAAGGATAAGTTAAAAACCAATAAGGGATTCATAGTTGTGTGGGGGCAACAAGCAAAAACAGACAGTTGGACCGCTGATAACTGAGCATCCCCGCACTTCAAGCCATTGGATAGAATAGAATAGAATACTTTATTGACCGCCAAGTAAGTACAAGATACATACAAGGAATGCTTTTTTGGAAGGGAGATACTCCATTAGAGCTATAAACAATATAAACAATAATAATTTTTTGTACATATAATACATATAATTCTGGTGGTAAAACAGTGATATAGTAGAGACGGGAAGTTCATTGCTGGGTACTCAGTGCTGATTATTCAGCGCCTTAACGGCCAAAGGAAAAAAGCTATTTTTGTACCTGGAGGTTCTAGTCGAAAGCGCCAGGTACCTGCGGCCAGAGGGCAAGAGTTTGAAAAAAGAATGTGCTGGGTCCTTTGAGCAGATTCTTCCCATGAATTGTTCCTCTAGAGATGGTAGGAGGCATCCTATGATCCGCTCAGCAGTCCTGGTAATCCTCTTCAGCCTGTTCTTGTCTTTGGCTGCAGCCCCGCTATACCAGACAGTGAAGGAGGAGGTCAGAAGTGAGCCAATGGCACCATTGTAAAAGGTTTTTTGGATCCTCTTAGACATACCGTATCTTGCCAGTTGTCTTAAAGTGGACCAACACCCAGGATTTTGACTATCCTAGGTCTTGGTCCACTTCGGTGGGGCACCCCCGATCGGGGTGCCCCGCTGTGTGAAACCCCCCCGATCAACCTAAAAACTCACCTCTCCCCGCTCCCAGCGCCGACGGACAAGGGATTTGACAGCCGCTTGTCCGCGGCTCCTCCGCCGCCGCCTCCCGCGCGTCTCTCTTGACGCGCGCGCGCCGCCCATTCACAGACGGCCGCCGCGGGCGCGCGCACGCCTAGAGGGGCGCGAGGGAGGCGGCGGCGGGCGGCCGCCGCCGAAGCTAAGGTAAGGGGGTTTTGGGGGGGTTTCACCCCGCGGGACATCCCGATCTCGGATGTCCCGCGGGGAGGGAGGTGATCGGCCCGGGAATCTTATAGATTCCCGGGCCGATCACCCGAGGGTGATGGTCCACTTTAAAGTGGACCAACACCCAGGATTTTGACTATCCTGGGTTTTGGTCCACTTCCTCAGGGCACCCCGAGAATGCGCTGCGTGAAACCCCCCCAGAATGGCAGAAAAAACTCACCTCACCCCGCTCCTACGGCGCATGCGCGGGCCTCGTCCGATCAGCGCGCTCAGAGCCGCTGTGGTATGCACGTACAAGGGATGGACAACCACAGCGGCTCCGAGCACGCTGTCGGACGCATCTCGTGCTTCCCTCTAACAGGGAGCGCGCCCGCGCCGGCCATTCAAAAACGGCGCCCTTCTAAAGAGAAGCGCGAGATGCGGCCGCAGCCCATGCATGCACCGTTGGAACGGGAGCAAGGTAAGGTGAATGGGGCGTCCGGGGGGGTTTCACACAGTGGGGCATCCCGATTTCGGATGCCCCGCGGGGAGGGATCTGATCGGCCCGGGAATCTTGGTCCACTTTAAGAAGTATAGCCTCTGTTGGGAATATTATAATGGTGAACCCAGCATTTCACCCAATATAGCTTCACACCATCGCACCTCCTCCACAGTGTTCAAGAAATAAACTAATAAATAGCCTCTGTTGGGCCTACTTCAAGATGACAGTAGCTTGCCTGCTCCACTATAAGTCGTACGTGATCACGATACCGTCAAATGTTGTACTGGTAGCGATATTGACTAGCAGTGTACTTACCTTTTCCTCATTCCCATGTAGCTGACTACAATTGAGTAGGGCATCAGACTGGCAAATGGCTACACGAGAATGTACGCAAGTGTCAGCTGTACGGTCTTGGCCACGTGGGTATGTACATTGGGGTCAGTGAATCAATGGTCTTTTTTGACCGTTGGCTTCCTTTCAGATCTACAGGGGTTCAGTATTGAAAGTGACCCTCCAGTCTTATTTGACCTTATAGAAAAGCTTCATCATGGGCAGGCTGATTCATTGTTAGCGGCAGGTAGCGACAGATGAGCGCATTTCTGGGCTCCCGCTAGTAGTCGCTGTGCTCGGCCGCATTGATGAATACATTGTAGGGAGTCGCGCTATATGACCAGTACAGCGCTGTATGGGAGCCAATGTTAGCGACTGGTCAGTGCGACCGACTCACAGCATATTCATCAAAAAACCACCGGAGCTCAAAAATGCTTCACTGAAGCCCAGAGCGCAGGAGGCTGTGTGATTAAAAGCTGTTTTTGAACATGTATCCACCAGTAACATACCGAAAACATATGGAATTACATTGTAATAACATTATAACATGAACACTTTAATGCCAGACCTGTAATGTCAATTCCGCAGAAATATATAAAAAATGAAAAAAGTGTGAAAAAATGGCTTTTCCGAGCCCAGGAGAGGTCACAACATTATTTGAGATTATTTAAAAAAAAAATAAAAAAAAATAAAAAAAACCCTGTTTAAAGTAAAAGAACGTCCATTGAAATGTAATTACACATTTATGAAGCCGAATCTGGTGAGCGACTAGTACAACTCCATGTAGCGTCCGATTCATCATTATCCCAGCCTTAGCGTACAGCGCTGGCGTTCAGCCTTGCAGAGCGCAACGTCTTACCTCTCGCTACCTGTCGCTCTTCAAGGCTGAACGTCAACGCTGTACGCTAAGGCTGGCATAATGATGAATCGGACGCTACATGGAGTTGTGATAGTCACTCACCAGATTCGGCTTCATAAATGTGTAATTGCATGCAGTCTCCGGTGTTCACCTGAAGCTACTTGACGCTACCTACCGCTGTACAGGCACTACCTGGCGCTATCCATTCATGAATAAGGCCCATAGCCTATAAGACAATAGGGCAATTGATCTACCAATGGTCTCCCTTTGTGGGGCATCCCAATTTGTGTATGTGCCATGTATATACACCTCACCAGCAATCCCTCTGCACATGTGTGGCCGCATCCCTGATTCCTTTTGGCTGATGCATTTCTTAATGGCTGCCACAGGCAGGAGGAGCTGCCAGCGCCACATTCAGGTCTGTCTTCCTGCAGCTGCCACTAATAGGCTGAGGAGCGGGCAGAAAATGAATGCCCAAATCTATCTTTGCACTGGACAGGGTATGTTCGGAGGGGGGCGACATAGATCTCGCACAGACCTCGGTTCACAGATCTTGCATATCACTCACCATCAGCCGCAATCAGTCCCCCTCCATTGCAGTGAACTGTCATAGCCAAATACAGATTTGCACCAGAGGAGGGTTGAAAAAAGTATATTTCCCCAATTCTCAGAATTGCCTGGGGGTGGGGAAGGCTGGATAGGAAAGACTGGAGGATCTTTTTAAAGTGGACCAACACCCAGGATTTTGACTATCCTAGGTCTTGGTCCACTTTCCCTGGGCACCCCGATCGGGGGTGTCCCGCTATGTGAAACCCCCCAGATCGCGAGTAAAAACTCACCTCACCCTGCTCCTATGGCGCATGCGCGGCCGCTCGTCCAATCAGCGCGCTCGGAGCCGCTGTGATATGCGCGTCAATGAGACGTCTTAGCGCAGTGGCTCCAAGCACGCTGGCGGCCGCATCTTGCGCTTCCCTCTAACAGAGAGCGCGCCCGTGTCGGCCTAGAGGGAAGCGCAAGATGCGGCCGCGGCCCATGCATGCGCCGTTGGATCGGGATCCTGGTAAGGTTTCTGGCCATCCTGGGGGGTTTCACACAGCGGGGCATCACGATTTTGGATGCCCCGCGGGGAGAGATCGGATTGGTCTGGGAATCTTATAGATTCTCAGGCCGATCCACCTGGGTGTTGGTCCACTTTAAAGGAGCCCCCAGACCATCTAACAAGCCCTGGTCCTAAATGAATCTTACCTACCCCTCCAGAGACTTCAAGAGGGGTTTTCCCATTGGACGAAATTAATGAAAAAAAGTATCTTTGCAATGTCATGGGTGGCACCAGGGCCCAGATTAAGTGTGGTGGAGGCCACTGGGCACAAAATCTGGTGGAGGCCCCAGATACAGTATAAAATAATAGTCCAGCCAAGTAACTGATTGGTGGTTGTCTGGCACCCGCCTACTTACCGGAACATCAGATGGAGTCCCTTGTGCCCCCCTTGTGCGGGTGCGTGCTGCTCGGGAACTCCTGCTTTGCCATTCTGGGTGGGGGGTAGTGTAGTCGCCCGGCTGGTTCCCTGCATTGAGCTGCCAGCGGCTGTGCTTGGTGGCTTATGTGCAGTGACAGCTCTGCACCCATCACTGGAGCGTTGCTGGCGGCGGCTTTGCTGCTCTAGACTCTCCGCCCTGCCCTGTGGTGGCTTTGGCTGCAGGTTTGCAAAAACACAAAAAAAAGGCTTGCCCAGGCGCGGAAGGGGGCGCTGATAGCTTTGTTGCTGGACCAAAAAAAGCCTCCTGGACCAGGAGAAACCCAAAGGTTGGTGGAGGCCTCGGGGCTAGAGCCCCTTGCACCCCCTCATAATCCGGCCCTGGGTGGCACAAGGAGGTGGATTAGGTTATATGGGTTCCCTGCAGAAGGGTCTAGTTTTACTTTAGAGCAGAGCCTTATCCTCAGTATTCTCCCACCCGTCTGTGAGACCCAACGCTGGAGAGTTAATTACCTTCTTCTTCTTTCCTCCCTTTAAAGTGGACCAAAACCAAGGATTTTGACTATCCTGGGTTTTGGGTTCCCTGATCGGGGGTGCCCCACTGTGTGAAACCCCCCAGATCGCGCCCACCAACTTACCTCTTCCTGGTCCTACAGCACATGCGTGGCCGCTCATCCAATCAGCACACTCATCATGTCGCCAGCGGCTCCGAGGGCGCTGACGGCCGCATCACCTGCTACCCTCTAAAAGGGAGCGTGCCTGCGTCGGCCATACACAAAGGCCTGTCGCGGGCACGCGCCCTGATAGGGGGATAGCGGGGATGCAGCCGTGGCTCACCATTGGACCGGGAAGGAAGATAAGTGCATGGTCGACCTGGGGGGGTTTACACCGATTTTGGATGCCCCGGGGGGAGGGAATCGATCAGCCCGGGCAAGTCACCGTGAGTTTTGGTCCAGTTTAATGGGGCATCCTGATTTGGGTTGCCCAGATGTGTGAAATGCCCAAGGGATGCCCGCTGCTCCCATTCCATTCTGCAGTCTATGCCACTCATTAATATGCACAGTATAGATGGCTGATTGGAAGAGAAACTGCACATGTGCCATGGAATCATCAGCGAGGTGACTGTAAGCCATTCCTTTGGATTTCACATGGTGGGCACCCCAAATCAGGATTGCCCCGCACCACCGGAAAACCCATCAGGAAGAATATCCCAGGGTTTGGTCCTCTTTAAAGTGGACCAAAATAGACTTTTGGTCCTCTTAATTATGTCTTGGGGGGGCATCCCAATTAGGTATGTCCCACAATGTAAAATCTTAAGGACCCCACACAGGATGAACGGTATAATCACCTATTTTCCTGATCCTATAGTACTTCTTCCCTGATCCTGATCCTATAGTGATCACATGGGGCACCGAGCGGGTCAGCTCTGCTCTATCCCTGCTCCCTATGCTGTGTGCTCCCATCATGTCTTGGCTGCAGGGCCAATATGCACTATTCATTGCAAGGCAGCTCAGGGCTGGGGAATACAGCGCATACCTCCCAAGTGGCCCTGATTTAGAGGGTCTGTCCCTCTTTTGAGTCCATGTCCCCCTGTCCCTCATTGTTCTTGTTCTTCTCATTTGTCCCTTTTTGAGGTTTAAAACACTTCCTGTGCTGGGGAATACAGCGCATACCTCCCAAGTGGCCCTGATTTAGAGGGACTGTCCCTCTTTTGAGTCAATTTCCCCCTGTCCCTCATTGTTCTCGTTGTTCTCATTTGTCCCTTTTTGAGGTTTAAAACACTTCCTGTGCACTTCCTGTGCTGGGGAATACAGCGCATACCTCCCAAGTGGCCCTGATTTGGAGGAACTGTCCCTTTTTTGAGTCCATGTCCCCCTGTCCCTCGTTGTTCTCGTTGCTCTCATTTGTCCCTTTTGAGGTTTAAAATCTAAGCCGTGGGTCGCTAGTTTATAGCGACTCAGTCGCTGTTCAGTAATGTTGAATACATTGTGAAGAGTCACTATTTGACCAGTACAGCGCTGTATGGGAGCGCATGTTAGCGACTGCTCATAGCGACCGTCTTACACCATATTCAGGAAAAAAACTGCCTCACAAAAATATTTGTTTGAAGCCCGGAGCGCAGGAGGCGGTGTGTTTAAAGTCTGTTTTCAAGCATCTATCCACTAGTAACAAAGTGAAAACATATGGAATTACATTGTAGCAACATTGTAACATGAACACTTTAATGGCAGAGCTGTAATGTCATTTCTGAAGAAATATATAAAAAATGTAAAAAATGTGAAAAAACTGCTATTTCAATGCCAGGAGAGGTCACAGAATTATTTGTGATTTTTGGGGAAAAAAAACCCGTTTAAAGAGAAGAAAAGGATCGTCCATTGAAATGTATGGGAGAGCGACAGGTAGCGAGAGGTAATACCTGGCGCTGTGCAAGGCTGAACGCCGGCGCTGTTCGCAGAGGCTTTGAAAATTATGAATCAGACGTTACATGGCGCTATCCCAGTCGCTAAACAGATTCTGCTTGATAAATGTGTAATTGCTGCCGTGTCCGGCATTAACCAGTCACTACCTCTCATTAACCAGCCACTACCTGACGCTATCCTTTCTTAAATAACCCCCTAAGCCTTTGTCTAAGGCCAGCGGCTCAGAGCGCGCTGGATGCCACATCCCTTGCTTCCTTCTAACAAGTAGTGTGCCTGTGCCATCATTCATAAATGCCTGGCGTGGACACGCGCCCTGCTAGAGGGATAGCGGGGATGCGTCAGCGGCTCGTGCATGCGATGTTAGACTGGGAAGCAAGGTAAGCGAATAGGGCGACCTGGGGGGGTTTGACACAGCGGGGAATCCCGATTTTGGATGCCCCGGGGCAGGGCTGGCTCCAGCCCTGGCTGTGGGCCCTTGGGCAGCATAGTCCTAGTGGGCCCCTTTGCGGTGGAGAGTCGTGGGTCAGGGGGTCTATAAATTCCATTGGCCAAAACCAAGAAAGGCTGCTTGCCCTCCAACCCCTTATTGGAGCTGTTTTTTAGCTGGCACTTAACAGTAGGAGAGGCTACTACGTGAGACTCACAAAACTGGCACTAAAAGGGTTAACCACATTGTGTTATGGGGTGGGGGCCCTCAGCGGCTGACCAGGTTTTCCGGGTTCTGACGCCGGCCCTGCCCCCGGGGGTAGAGAATTGATCGGCCCGGGAATCTTATAGATTCCCAGGCAGATCGCGCTGGGTTTTGGTCCACTTTAGGTGTGCGGAGGCCCCTGGGCACAAAATCCATTGGAGGCCCCAGATGCCCTGTTTGGGAACTCCTGCTTTGCCATTCTGGGTGGGGGGTAGTGTAGTCGCCCGGCTGGTTCCCTGCATTGAGCTGCCAGCAGCTGTGCTTGGTGGCTTATGTGCAGTGAGCATTGCTGATGGTGGCTGCCTTGTGGTGGCTTTGGCTTGCCCAGTCGCGGGGGCTCCCCACTGCTGCTGAAAGCTTTGTTGCCCATCAGACAATAGACGGGCAGGCTGATTCATTACTAACGCCAGGTAGCGACAGATAAGCGTCTGTAGAGCGGATTTCAGAGTGACCGCTAGTCGCTGTGCTCGGCCATGGATCATTGTTTCAGAGCGCCTCAGTCGCTGGCCGGCATTGATGAATATGTTGTGTGGGTCGCAGTACTACGCTGTATGGGACCGAATGGTAGCGCCAGCTCAGTGCGACTGACTCACACCACATTCAAAAAAAAAGGCCACAAACATCGCCGGTGCTCAAAATCATGTAATTGTAGCCCATAGCGCCAGACGCTGTGTGATTAAAGTCTGTTTTTGAACACATATCCACTAGTAACAGAGCGAAAACACATGGAATTACATTGTTATAACATTGTGACATGAATACTTTCATACCAGACATGTAAGGACAATTCTGCATAAAAATATAATTAATGCAAAAAATGTTCAAAAATATAATTTTCTTGTCCAGGATACATGTCAGAAGTTGAGATTTTTTTTAAGTAAAAAAATTAGGATCAGGAAAGGGATTTAAGGATCGTCCATAGAAATGTATGGGAGAGCGCCAGGTAGCAAGAGACGTGGCGCTCTGCAAGGCTGAACGTCGGCGCTGTGCGCTGAGGCTGGGATAATGATGAATCGGACGCTACATGCCGTTGTTCTAGTCGCTCACCAGATTCGGCTTCATAAATGTGTAATTGCTGCCGTGTCGCTACCTGCCGCTGTACAGCCAATACCTGGCGCTATCCCTTCACGAATAAGTCCCTAGAAAGCCTCCTGGACCAGACCATAACCCAAAGGTTGGTGGAGGCCCCTTTGCAGGGCAGGTAGCGGAGGCCCCGGGGGTGCGCCCCCCTCATAATCCGGCCCAGCCCATGAATATGCCCCATAATTGGACCTGAAATCCTATACTCTGAATTCACCTGTGAGTGTAACGGCCACAGTCAGCTGCTCTTGTTTTCGTTGGGTGGTTAGGAGGTTACCTTGAGTGATATGTGTTGGGCCAGCAGGTAAGTAGGGGTGACCCAGTGTGTTATAACGAGGCCCTTGGACATTAGGTGTGACCCTAGCAAGATGTCACCCTTTAATGGTATGTGGGGGGTGATTCAGGGTAGGACAGCAAAGGGGTTTGGCCCGATACTCACTGATACCCAATACGCTAACTATTCATACTTGCTGGCCATGCTATCTAACATAGGCCCTTATTTATGAAGGGATAGCGTCAGGTAGCGCCATGTTAATGAGAGGTAGCGACAGGTGAACGCCGGACACGGCACGCAATTCCACATTTATCAAGCAGAATCTGTTGAGCGACTGGGATAGCGCCATATAGCGTCCGATTCATCATTATCCCAGCCTCAGCGAACAGCGCCGTCATTCAGCCTTGCATAGCGCCACGTATTACCTTTCGCTACCTGTCACTCTCCCATACATTTCAATGGACGATCCTTTTCTTCTCTTTAAACAGGGTTTTTTTTTTTTTTTTAAACCTCAAATTATGTTGTGACCTCTCCTGGCATAGAAGAAGCCATATTTTTCAAGAATTTTTCATGTTTTATATATTTCTGCTGAATTGTCATTACATGTCTGGCATTAAAGTGCTCATGTTACAATGTTATTACAATGAAATTCCATATGTTTGCGCTTTGTTACTGGTGGATAGATGCTGAAAAACAGACTTTAAACACACAGCCTCCTGCGCTCTGGGCTTCAGAGAAGCATTTTTCAGCACCAGAGTTTTGTGAGGCTGTTTTTTTAATGAATATGTTGTAAGTCGGTCGCATTGACCAGTCGCTAACATGCGCTCCCATACAGCGCTGTACTGGGGAAATAGCGACTCCTCACAATGTATTCATCATTACTGCACAGCGACTGAGTCGCTATGAAGTAGCGACCCACGGCCGAGCACAGTGACTACTAGCGGGCGCTCTGAAAATGCCTGCTACAGACGCTCATCTGTCGCTACCTGGCGTTAGTGATGAATCAGCCTGATAGAGCACTGAAGGGGATTGAAAATACTGGATGCTGGTCCTTTCTCTGTGTATCCCCCCTACCAGCACTAAACCTATTCACCCTCTCAGACATGTCTATAAGTGCACCGTATGGCACATATATAATTTTATGTCATTTCAAAACTTAAATTTTGCCTTTTAACAAAATCTTAGATCAATTGGCAACATAATAATTACAGCATAGCTGAAGACACTATTTATCTAAGACCATTGCCAACCTTTTAAACTGATAATCTACTTTTGGGAGCAATCACATCTCATATACAGGTATTTATATACTTATGGAAAATGTCATTTTATCATTATGCAATATGTAATTTTATGTATTTACTGTATATTCTCTGTACAATATATAGCTGGGGTTTCCAGTTCTAGAAGGCACTGAAGAAGCCAGTCAAGGCGAAACTAGTCTGCCCTTATGAGCTATGGGAAGCGCTGATATGGGACCCTCATTAATGTACCAATGAATTTTTGCCATGTATGTGAGATATTTGTGTGTCTATATTAATACGGGCAGGCTGATTCATCACTAACGCCAGATAGCGACAGATGAGCATCTGTAGCAGGCATTTTCAGAGTGCCCGCTAGTAGTCACTGTGCTCGGCCGTGGGTCGCTAGTTCTTAGCGACTCAGTCGCTGTTCAGTAATGTTGAATACATTGTGAGGAGTCGCTATTTGACCAGTACAGCGCTGCATGGGAGCGCATGTTAGCGACTGTTCAGTGCGACCGACTCACAGCATATTCATTATAATAACAAAACACAGCGCCTGGTGCTCTATGCTAGAGCGCCTAGTTTTAGAGTGCCGGCACTGCTTGTGTGTAGTTTTTTCATGAATATGGGATTCAGGACCGAGTGCCGGCCGCACTCACAAAACTCTGGCGCTGAAAAATGCTTGTTTGAAGCCCAGAGCGCAGGAGGCGGTGTGTTTAAAGTCTGTTTTTTAGCATCTTTCCACTAGTAACAAAGCGAGAACATATGGAATTACATTTTAATTTAACACTTTAATGCCAGACCTGTAATGTCATTTGAAATATATAAAAAATGAAACATTTGTGAAAAAACTGCGTTTTCAATGCCAGGAGAGGTCACAGAATTATTTGAGACTTTTTGCAAAAAAAAAAAAAAAAAAAAACCCAGTTTAAAGAGAAGAAAAGGATCATCCATTGAAATGTATGGGAGAGCGCCAGGTAGCGAGAGGTAATACGTGACGCTCTGCAAGGCTGAACGCCGGCGCTGTTCGCTGAGGCTGTGAAAATGATGAATCAGACGCTACATGGCGCTATCCCAGTCCGTAACAAATTCTGCTTGATAAATGTGTAATTGCGTGCCGTGTCCGGCGTTCACCAGTCGCTACCTGACGCTACCTCTCATTAACCAGCCACTACCTGACGCTATCCCTTCTTAAATAAACATAGAAACATAGAAACATAGAAGGTTGACGGCAGAAGGAGACCATACGGTCCATCTAGTCTGCCCTTATGTGTATACTGTATGTTCTCTGTATCTTATGTATATACTGTATGTTCTCTGTATCTTATGTATATACTGTATGTTCTCTGTATCTTATGTATATACTGTATGTTCTCTTTATCTTAGGATAGATGTGTGCTTATCCCAGGCATGTTTAAATTCAGTGACTGTTGATGTTTCAACTACATCTGCTGGAAGTTTGTTCCAAGCACCTACTACTCTTTCTGTAAAATAATATTTTCTAACATTGCTCCTGATCTTCCCCCCGACTACCTTCAGGTTGTGCCCCCTTGTTCTATCATTAAGTTTCTTCTTAAAAACACTTCCCTCCTGAACCTTATTCAATCCTTTCACATATTTAAAGGTCTCAATCATGTCCCCTCTCTCCCTTCTTTCCTCCAGACTGTACAAATTAAGTTCTTTAAGTCTCTCCTGATAAGTTTTAAGTGTAAGTCCTTCCACCATTTTCGTTGCCGGCCTTTGGACACGTTCTATTTGAATAATGTCTTTTTGCAGGTAAGGTCTCCAGAACTGCACACAGTATTCTAGCTGTGGCCTCACCGGGGCTCTATACAGCGGCATCACAACCTCCCTCTTCCTACTGGTGATGCCTCGAGCTATGCAGCCGAGCATCCTGCTTGCTTTTCCCACTGCCTGGCTACACTGCCCACTCATCTTGCAGCTATCAGTAATCAGTATCCCTAAATCTCTCTCCTCCGAGGTCCTGGATAACACAGTACTGCCCATACGGTGCTCAGAGCAGGGATTCCTTCTACCCAAGTGCATGATTTTACATTTAGAGACATTAAACTCTAGTTTCCACAGTTTTGACCATCTATCCAGTAAAGCTAAATCATTTTCCATGTTGCAGACACCTCCAGGAATATCCACCCTATTACTAACCTTTGTATCATCAGCAAACAGACAAACTTTTCCTACCAAGCCTTCTCCTATGTCACTTACAAATATATTAAAAAGAATGGGGCCCAGGACAGAGCCCTGCGGCACACCACTTGTAACTCGCCTTTGTTCAGATTGCACGCCATTTACAACAACGCTCTGATACCGATCCCTCAGCCAACTGGAAATCCACTGAACTATCCAGGGATTGAGTCCTACCTTCAATAACTTATCTATGAGCTCCTTATGTGGTACAGTGTCAAAGGCTTTGCTAAAATCCAGATAGGCGATATCCACAGCACCACCTTCATCTAACACTTTAGTGACATTGTCAAAGAAATCAATAAGATTGGTCTGACATGATCTGCCCTCAGTAAAGCCGTGCTGTTTTGGGTCCAATAGGTCATTAATTTTTAGATGGGAAATTATCTGTTTTTTTTAAGAGTGTTTCCATTAATTTGACCACTATAGATGTTAAACTAACTGGCCTGTAATTACTGGCTTCTTCTCTACTCCCCTTTTTATGGATTGGTACGACATTGGCCATTCTCCAATCATCTGGAACCTCACCAGTTGAAAGGGAATGGTTAAGTAAATCAGTCAGAGGGGCTGCAATCACAAACCTAAGTTCCCTTAGAACTCTGGGGTGGATTCCATCTGGACCCATTGCCTTACTTACCTTTAGCTGTGCCAGCTCGGATAGGACATCAGCCTCCAGAAACTCCGGAGCTGTACTCTCCCAGCTGGATGTTGTGCTATGACCATGCCTGCTACTATCTGAAAATACCGAACAAAAGTAGCTATTCAGATGGTCAGCCACAGCCTTATCTCCGTCAATATATTTATTTTCCCTATTTCTAATTTTTGAGACTGCATTGTTTTTCTTCTTTCTGTCACCAATATATCGGAAAAAGGTTTTATCTCCCCTCTTCATAGATTTGGCCATTTCTTCCTCTTTTTGCCCTTTAGCAGTCCTTATAATTAGTTTTGCTTCCCTTTGTTTAATTTTATACGCCTCTCTGTCAGCTACACTTCCACTTACTTTATACTTCTTATAGGCAGACTTCTTATCTTTTATGATAGTGCTGACTTCCCTAGTAAACCATAATGGTTTCTTCTTCCTTTTATTCTTGCTAGTTTGTTTCACATATTGAGGCCCTTGGTTTTAAAGTTCTAAATAAAAATGATTAATTATTAGAATTTTTATTATTATTATTAAATAATTTTTATACAATTAGCTTGAATGTTCTATGTGTGCGAGGTCAGATCTTTATAAGCTCCAGACAAATCTATCTGGCTAAGGGAATGGTCCAAACCCCTTTGCTGTCCTACCCTGAATCTCATTAGGGAGCCGAAACGTATGACCAGCCTTTTTTCTCTCTTTCCAATCATCCTCTTTTGTATAGTTTTATAGGCTATTTGGATGGTCGAGTAATAATAGATTGACCCCATTTCAGGGGCCAATCATTAGTGCACTAAAATAATTATGTGGGGGTTGCAAAAGAAGCCAATGGGTATTTATCAACCTTTCTCCAGGTCTGTGTGGATGGACGCAGGCCGGCGGAGCTCTGGGGGGTGGAAGGGTCCGGCCTGCTCGGCTGTTTGGGTTTCGTATTCCTCATTGTGATTGCTGTTGTCAGACACGAACCATACACACCGTCACCAAGGAGGCACAAACACACTGTCACCAGCAACAAAGGAGCAGTTACCGGCGGCGAAATTCAAGACCTGACATTCATTATGCATCGGCATCATATTCCATGGCGCTGTACAAAGTGATACAGATAATTAATGACATTACGTAACTGGAAACAGACATTTCAACAACTCTAATTGTATCCCTAATGTTAATAAATACTTACCCAAACCTCCCTGGTTTAACGAAACTGTCCCTGTGCCCATAGGGCTCCTCTGTTATTCCATTGGGCTCCTCTGTTATTCCATTGGGCTCCTCTGTTGCTCCATTGGGCTCCTCTGTTATTCCATTGGGCTCCTCTGTTGTTCCATTGGGCTCCTCTGTTGTTCCATTGGGTTTCTCTGTTATTCCATTGGGCTCCTCTGTTGTTCCATTGGGCTCCTCTGTTGCTCCATTGGGCTCCTCTGTTATTCCATTGGGCTCCTCTGTTGTTCCATTGGGCTCCTCTGTTGTTCCATTGGGTTTCTCTGTTATTCCACTGGGTTCCTCTGTTGTTTCATTGGGCTCCTCTGTTGCTCCATTGGGCTCCTCTGTTGTTCCATTGGGCTCCTCTGTTGTTCCATTGGGTTTCTCTGTTGTTCCATTGGGCTCCTCTGTTGTTCCATTGGGCTCCTCTGTTGTTCCATTGGGCTCCTCTGTTGTTCCATTGGGTTCCTCTGTTGTTCCATTGGGCTCCTCTGTTGTTCCATTGGGCTCCTCTGTTGTTCCATTGGGCTCCTCTGTTGTTCCATTGGGTTTCTCTGTTGTTCCATTGGGTTTCTCTGTTGTTCCATTGGGTTTCTCTGTTGTTCCATTGGGCTCCTCTGTTGTTCCATTGGGCTCCTCTGTTGTTCCATTGGGCTCCTCTGTTGTTCCATTGGGTTTCTCTGTTGTTCCATTGGGCTCCTCTGTTGTTCCATTGGGCTCCTCTGTTGTTCCATTGGGTTTCTCTGTTGTTCCATTGGGCTCCTCTGTTGTTCCATTGGGTTTCTCTGTTGTTCCATTGGGCTCCTCTATTGTTCCATTGGGCTTCTCTGTTGTTCCATTGGGTTTCTCTGTTGTTCCATTGGGCTCCTCTGTTGTTCCATTGGGTTTCTCTGTTGTTCCATTGGGCTCCTCTGTTGTTCCATTGGGTTTCTCTGTTGTTCCATTGGGCTCCTCTGTTGTTCCATTGGGCTCCTCTGTTGTTCCATTGGGTTTCTCTGTTGTTCCATTGGGCTCCTCTGTTGTTCCATTGGGCTCCTCTGTTGTTCCATTGGGCTCCTCTGTTGTTCCATTGGGTTTCTCTGTTGTTCCATTGGGCTCCTCTGTTGTTCCATTGGGCTCCTCTGTTGTTCCATTGGGCTCCTCTGTTGTTCCATTGGGCTCCTCTGTTGTTCCATTGGGCTCCTCTGTTGTTCCATTGGGCTCCTCTGTTGTTCCATTGGGTTTCTCTGTTGTTCCATTGGGCTCCTCTGTTGTTCCATTGGGCTCCTCTGTTGTTCCATTGGGCTCCTCTGTTGTTCCATTGGGCTCCTCTGTTGTTCCATTGGGCTCCTCTGTTGTTCCATTGGGCTCCTCTGTTGTTCCATTGGGCTCCTCTGTTGTTCCAAGGGGCCCTAGGGGCCAGGCCATAAGGAGGGGGCCTAGGCCCCAGCAGCCCTGCCCTGAGTCCTGCATTCAGTGCTGCCAAACGCGGATGAGCGTCTGTATAGCGGCGCTTAGAGCGACAGCTAGAGCGCCGGTGTGATACGCTGAGCTGCCGCCTGTAATAATCATCGGATGCTACATGGCGCTGTTAGAGTCGCTCACCAGACTCGCTTTCATAAATGTGGTTTCTTGTACAGCGCCCGGCGTTCACCTGCCGCTACGAGGCGCTACCTGGCGATATCTCTTCATGAATAACCCCCATAGTCTGGAGCCCATTCTAAACCATATGTCTATATATAACTTTTAAGAACATTAACAATTTATCTATGATTTAGGGCGGTATGGCGCCCGAAACGCGTTAGAGGGCTGCTGGTATTGTTCGTATGTTTTTATGTCTTTCACCAATTTTGCATAATTTTAACTGGATTAAAAGCTATTTTTTAGGAGTGCTGACCATCCAGTGTTATTTTTTATTTCCATTCTAAACTAACCCAGCTATCACATTATAGGTTATGGGGGGTCCAGACATATAAGCATACCTCCCAACTTTTTAGAGTGGGAAAGAGGGACAATTGTTAAATTAGGCCACACCCCCTCATTGAGGGATGGATAGGAGATGTAACAACAATAGAAACACTTTAAATAGGCAATTGAATCATTTATTGATGCAGATCTGCATGTTACACCTCAAAGAGGGACAAATGAGAACAAAGAGAGACGGGAGCATGGACTCAAAAGAGGGACGGTCCCTCCAAATCAGGGATACTTGGGAGGTATGGATAAGGGCCTTCCCATAAGTTACACTGAGAAGCCAATACCCATTCCAGTATTCAAGCTATATAGGAAATGGGGCCCATATGGGTTCGCTCAGCTATTGTGGTTGCATGAGGCCTGATTGGCTTCCATGAAGATGTGAGTAGAAGCCTGGACACAGGGGGGCGCTGTACATATAGAATTTAAAGCAGAACAAAACCTGGGATTGTGACTATCCCAGGTTTTGTTTCTTGTTCCGGGGGAATCTCGGTTTGGTTCTGTTCTGTTTAAACTTGGAGCACAGCAATTGGGAGTGAGAGTGGCCACATCCCGAGTTCCCTTTAAAGTGGACCAACACCCAGGATTTTCACTATCCTGGGTTTTGGTCCACTTCGGTGGGGCACCCCGATCGCTGTGTGAGACCCCCCAGATCGCCCTGAAACACTCACCTCACCACGCTCCTACGTGGGCGCTCGTCCAATCAGAGAGCTCAGAGCCGCTGTGGTATGCACGTACAAGCGGCGTCCAACCACAGCGGCTCTGAGCGCTGGAGGCCGCGTCTCGCGCTTCCTTCTAACAGGGAGCGCGTCCGCGCCGGCTATTCACAAACGGCCGGTGCAGGTGCGCGCCCTGCTAGAGGGAAGCGCGAGACGCGGCCGCGGCCCGCGCATGTGCCGTTGGAACGGGGTTAAGGTAAGGTTTGTGGGCGTCCTGGGGGGGTTTCACCCCGCGGGACATCCCGATTTCGGATGCCCCGCGGGGAGGGATCTGATCGGCCCGGGAATCTTATAGATGTTGGTCCACTTTAAATTGGGGAGCTCTCCCACCTCCAGCTTGTCTGAATAGATAAGGACGGGAGCACACCTCACCCCGACATACTGCGGAGGCAGCCATGATTGTTAACTTTTAATGTCTTTGAATACCTTAAACCGGACCTTCACCATGATTTAATGAAAAGCCCAAACCCTTAAATTTTTTGTCACTTACTTATTATCCTTGCCCCCACTGGGCTGCAACTCTGTTCAGGACTTTAGGATACGGGCGCCGCCATCTTGACTCAGAAGCATCACATACTGAGGAGAGGAGAGCAGGATAAAGTACAGGGGGCAGGGTTATAGCTGTGCTTTGCTCAGACAGAGCAGAGCTGGGGTCAGGAAAAGGTCAGCAATCCCAGAATGCAGAGCAGCACAGTTAGAAGTCACTTCCTGTTTGCAGGCTGCCTGATATCCCATGAGCCGCCATCTTGGAAGGCTTTAAAGGTTTAAAGGCTCATAACATGCAGTAGATGCAGGTAGGATTATTTTTAATGTGAGCAATCTGTATGTACAGGGTGTGGGGAACATATAAGATAGGCTCTTATTCAGGGTGAAGGTCCGGATTAATGTGGGCAATCTGTATGTACAGGGTGTGGGGAACATATAAAATAGGCTCTTATTCAGGGTGAAGGTCCGGATTAATGTGGGCAATCTGTATGTACAGGGGGGGAAACATATAAGATAGGCTCTTATTCAGGGTGAAGGTCCGGATTAATGTGGGCAATCTGTATGTACAGGGTGTGGGGAACATATAAAATAGGCTCTTATTCAGGGTGAAGGTCCGGATTAATGTGGGCAATCTGTATGTACAGGGGGGGGAAACATATAAGATAGACTCTTATTCAGGGTGAAGGTCCGGATTAATGTGAGCAATCTATATGTACAGGGTGTGGGGAACATATAAGATAGACTCTTATTCAGGGTGAAGGTCCGGATTAATGTGGGCAATCTGTATGTACAGGGTGTGGGAAACATATAAGATAGGCTCTTATTCATGGTGAAGGTCCGGATTAATGTGGGCAATCTGTATGTACAGGGTGTGGGGAACATATAAGATAGGCTCTTATTCATGGTGAAGGTCCGGATTAATGTGGGCAATCTGTATGTACAGGGTGTGGGGAACATATAAAATAGGCTCTTATTCAGGGTGAAGGTCCGGATTAATGTGGGCAATCTGTATGTACAGGGTGTGGGGAACATATAAAATAGGCTCTTATTCAGGGTGAAGGTCCGGATTAATGTGGGCAATCTGTATGTACAGGGGGGAAACATATAAGATAGACTCTTATTCAGGGTGAAGGTCCGCTTTAATTTAAAGTGGACCAAAACCCAGTATTTTGACTATCCTGGGCTTTGGTCTTTGCCCCATGGGCACCTCAATTGGAGATGCCCCGCTGTGTGAAACCTCCCAGGTCGCCTGATCTCACTTACCCTTCCCCGGTCCTATGGCGCATGTGCAGCCCTCTCGTCCAATCAGCATGCTCCTTGGAGCTTGTCTAATGCGAGCAGATCCGAGTGCGCTGGAGGCCGCAACCTCCGCTACCCTATAACAGGGAGCGTGCCCGCCCATTCACAAATGCCTTTCGGGCGACCTTGGGGGTTTGACAGCGGGTCTGGATGCCCCCGGGGGGAGCAAGTATGCCTGTCCCCTGTCATAGACTCCAGGGTGGGTTTTGGTCCTCTTTAATGTAGGCATTATTTATGAAATGCACCGTTTAGCATCACTTTTCAGGCACACTGCCCATTTTTGAGCGCCGCCATCATTTATATTTTGGCGCTGCTATTTGTTGGGAATGGCGCTGCAAGTCATCAATGCAAGTTCTGCACAAATTAATGTGTGTAATATTATTTATAAGAATAAAACACTTCAATACAGTTCTGCCCATTGTGATATTTGGGATCTAACCCTATAGCACCACTATAAACTGGCGCAGCAGAAACAAGAGCGCCATATAGTACTAACAATGAATTAGAGGCTGATTCATTACTAGCGGCAGGTACCGGCAGATGAGCGTCTGTAGCGAGGCTCTCAGAGCGACCGCTAGTAGTCGCTGTGATCGGCTAGGGTTCGCTGTTACCGAGCGCCTCAGTCGCTCCCCGGCATTGATGAATTTGATATGTGAGTCGCTAAAACACCAGAACAGCGCTATATGGGAGCGAACGGTCAGTGTGAGTGACTTAAACCATATTAACCAAAAAAACAGCTTCACACAGCGCCGGCGCTCAAAATTGTGTCGCTGTAGCCCAGAGCGCCAGACACTGTGTGATTAAAGTCTGTATTTGAACACATATCCACTGGTAACAAAGCGAAAACACATGGAATGACATTGTTATAATAGTGTGACAGTAACACTTTAATGCCAGACCTGTAATGACAATTCTGCATAAAAATATGCAAATTAAAAAAAGTTTACAAAAATGACTTTTAATAGGCCAGGAGAGGTCACACAATGATTTGATAAAAAAAAAAAAAAAAAAAATTAAAATAAAAGAAAACCCTGTTTAAAGAGAAGACAAGTAATGTCCATTGAAATGTATGGGAGAGCGACAGGTAATACCAGGCGCTCTGGAAGCCAGAGACCCGGCGCTATACGCTGAGCCGTCTGTGATGATGAATCGGATGCTACATGTCGCTGTTAGTCACTCACCAGAATCGCTTTGATGAATGTGGTATTGCGTACAGCGCCTGGCGTTCACCGTTTGCTGCCTGTCGCTATGAGGCGCTACCTGCCGCTATCCCTTGATGAATATACCCCTGAGTCTCTATAAAGTAGTGACCCACGGGCGAGCACAGTGACTACTAGCGGGCGCTCTGAAAATGCCGCTACAGACGCTCATCTGTCGCTACCTGGCGTTAGTGATGAATCAGCCTCTAATGCCCTTATTCATGAAGCGATAGCGCCAGGTAGTGTCTGACGAGCGCCAGGTCCCGCCAGCTAACGGCGGCTACCGACTCAAGTACGCCCGGCGGCGGCCACAATGACGCATTTATCAAGCTAAATGAGGCTAGCGCCAGCGAGAGCGTCAGCTAGCGCGGGATTCATCATGTAGCCGACTGCAACGAACAGCGCCGCTGCTAATCCCATCACAGCGCCAGGTCTGACCTGTCGCTCCCTGGCGATGTCCAATGCATTTCAATGGAGCAATCTTTAATTAATCATAATTAATTGCTATTAATGTTTTTTTTTTTTTTTTTTTTTAATGTCAAAAATTCTGTGACCACTTCTGCAATGTTAGGGGTTTTTTTTAAGGTAAAATAAAAAAAAAATGATTTTGTGCAGAATTGATATTACAGGTCTGATATTAATGTATTCATATTACAAAATGTTTAGAAAAACTTGTATAATTTTAAAATCAAAAAATATGGTTGTTTGGGGGTTAAAAACTATTTTAAATCCATCGCCGCCAGCGCTCTGGGGTTTAAACAAGGAATTCACAGCGCTAAAAAATTCGGAGCGTGATTTGTTAATGAATCTGCAGCAAGCCGTTCGCTCTGGCCATTCGCTGTCAGGCGCACCCATACAACGCTGAACTTGTGAAACAGCGACCCCTAAGCCCGTATTCAACATTACCGCACACCGACTGAGTCGCTGTCAACAAGCAAACCCCGGCCAAGCACAGCGAATACTAGCGGGCGCTGTGAAAATCACGCTACTGGCGCTCATCTGTCGCTACCTGGCGCTATTAATGAATCGGCCTCTAAGTTTTTTTCATTTTATTGCATGTTGAGTTGCAAAGTTTCTCAAAACTATTTCTGACTTCTTTAGTTTCCCTCCTCAATGACCACTTTGCCTCCTCTTGATTCCCTCTTTGGTTCCCACCACCCCTCAGGGGGTATTTTGTCACAGTTGCCACAGTATGGGGTAGCTGTGTCTCTGGTAACCACCCCCCAGGCTGCATTGTGTATACACAGACACACAACACACACCCGTTCCCGGCTCGCCCCCTCCCCTCTCCTGTCACAGCACACTAACCAAGCTGCATATAAAGAGGATCGGAGGGTGACAGAGGCATAAGAGCTCCACATCCCAACACCTTGCTCATCGGAAACCGGAGACCCATCACCTTTACCTGCATCATGGTGAGACTGACTGAATGCCTAACTAACTGACTAACTGCCTTCACGTGTCTTCGGCCCTTATTTAAGAAGGGATAGCGTCAGGTAGCGCCTGGTTAATGAGAGGTAGCGACAGATAGCGACTGGTCAACGCCGGACACGGCACGCAATTACACATTTATCAGGCAGAATCTGTTTAGCGACTGGGATAGCGCCATATAGCGTCTGATTCATCATTTTCACAGCCTCAGCGAACAGCGCCGACGTTCAGCCTTGCACAGCGCCAGGTATGACCTCTCGCTACCTGTCGCTCTCCCATACATTTCAATGGACGATACTTTTCTTCTCTTTAAACTGGGTATTTGTTTCTTTTTTCTTTTTTTTTTTAAAGAACAAATAATTCTGTGACCTCTTCTGGCATTGAAAAAGCTTTTTTTTCCCAATTTTTTCATTTTTATATATTTCTTCAGAAATGACATTACAGGTCTGCCATTAAAGTGTTCATGTTACAATGTTGCTACAATGTAATTCCATATATTTTCGCTTTGTTACTAGTGGATAGATGCTGAAAAACACACTTTAAACACACAGCCTCCTGCGCTCTGGGCTTCAGAGAAGCATTTTTCAGCGCCAGAGATTAGTAAGGCTGTTTTTTTGCTGAATATGTTGTGAGTCGGTCGCTATGAGCAGTCACTAACATGCGCTCCCATACAGCGCTGTACTGGTCAAATAGCGACTCCTCACAATGTATTCAACATTACTGGACAGAGACTGAGTCGCTATGAAGTAGCGACCCACGGCTGAGCACAGTGACTACTAGCGGTCGCTCTGAAAGTGCCTGCTACAGACGCTCATCTGTCGCTACCTGGCGTTAGTGATGAATCAGCCTGCCCCTATTTAGTGCTCATAACTGCCTAGTGCTTGACTGATCTGCTACTCTTCTGTAATTTCTTATACTCTCCCTAATAATTTACTATGTACAGGTAGAAACTGCACTGGGGCCCAGGGCAGGCGTCAGCACTAGGCACTTGTTTATTGTTTTTTCCCTACAATGAAACAATGTTAGAAATTATTTTTTTTATTAGGTTTTGCACTCTAAGAGCATAAAACGCATAAAAAAGACAAGTTGCACAGTTGTCAGTTTTCCATCCCAAAAACTTGTTGAGTGTTATAATCTTGTACTGAAAGATGTCTGAATATTTCATATAAATAAAATGTTACTCTCATCTCAAAAGGTTAAAAGCTATGATAGCTCTTAAAGTGGACCCCCCCCCAAAAGCCCCAAAAAAACCTTACTTTTGCGGCGACAGATCAGCCGCCGCTGCCTCCCGCGCGCCCCTCTAGCAGTGCGCGCGCCCGCGTCGGCCATTTGTGAATGCCCGGCACGGGCGCGCGCCCTGTAAGAGGGATGAGCGGGAGGCGGCTGCGGCAGCTTATCTGTCGCTTGTCCGTCGCCGCAAGGGTACGTTTTTGGGGGCTTTTGGGGGGGTTTCACACACGCTGAAGTGGATCAACACCCAGGATAGTGAAAATCCTGGGTGTTGGTCCACTTTAAGGATGCTCCTCCCAGAACCTGCCTTTGTTCCTCTCCCTAACCCTTGTCTAACCTTTATCCAACAGAGGGAGTGTATCTCAGTCCACGTTGGCCAAGCCGGAGTGCAGATTGGCAATGCATGCTGGGAGCTGTACTGCCTGGAACATGGCATCCAGCCGGACGGACAGATGCCCAGCGACAAAACCATCGGCGGAGGAGACGATTCCTTTAACACTTTCTTCAGTGAGACCGGGGCTGGGAAACACGTCCCCCGCGCTGTGTTTGTGGACCTGGAGCCCACTGTGATTGGTGAGTAATGGGTTTATTCATGAAGGGATAGCGCCAGGTAGCGCCTCGTAGCAGCAGGCAGCACCTGGTGAACGCCGGGCACTGTAATTATGAAGGCGATTCTGGTGAGCGACTCTAATTCATCATTACAGACGGCTCAGCGTCGGTGCTCTTCCAGAGCACTAGGTATTTCCTGTCGCTACCTGTCGCTTTCCTATACATTTCAATGGACGCTCCTTTTCTTCTGTTTAAACAGGGTTTTTTGTTTTGAATTTTTTTTTCTCTCTCAAATAACTGTGTGACCTCTCCTGGCCTAGAAAGAGTCATTTTTGAAAACTTTTTTGATTTTTTATATTTTTATGCAGAATTGTCATTACAGGTCTGACGTTAAAGTGTTAATGTTATAACAATGTAATTCCATATGTTTTTGCTTTGTTACTGTGTGTTCAAAAACAGACTTTAAAGTGGACCAACACCCTGCTGGATCCAATCCCTCCCCACTTTAAAGTGGACCAGCCACCCCTGTGGCCGGCCTGGAATCTAAAAGATTCCAGGACTGGACGCTAGCCTTCCCCCAGGGGATCGGATGCCTCGATGTGTGAAACCCCCCGGGGCGCCGGTGATCTTATATGATGCCGGCGGGTCCTGCAACACGATCTTTGCCGGTGCCGCATCCCCGGGTTCTCTGCAGCTGTGCGCGCTCCCCGCACCAAGCCATTCAGATAGGTTGGGCACGCTCCACAGGGGAGCTGGGGATGCAGCCGCAGGCTTAGGGCAAAGTTCATATTCAGCGCGCATTAGTAGTTTTTTTTTTCCCCCCCGCCCTGATGAAGTAGTGTAGGGGTCACTACGACACGCGTTGGCGCTTTATCTCTACAGGGGTACCCCGGTTGGTCTGTATATGCACATATATATATTTTCTTTGTATTATTTTTTCTATCGCACACCCTGGTCTGTCCTCCTGTTTGATGCTGTTTGATGCTAATTAGAAGTGACCTTTTGGTCGTTTAAACAATACTGTCATATAGCTTTTGTATAGCACAAATGTATATTGGTTTGCATATTTGCACATATAGATATGGGTAGTAAGGTTTTATGAATATAGGTCAATAATGAATTCTAGGAGGCCGATTCATTAATAGCGCCAGGTAGCGACAGATGAGCGACTGTAGCCTGATTTTTTCAGCGCCAGCCAGTATTTGCTGTGCTTGGCCGGCATTAGCTTGATGACAGCGACTCAGTCGGTGTGCGGTAATGTTGAATACGGGCTGGGGGGTCGCTGTTTCACAGGTCCAGCGTTGTATGTGAGCGCCTGACAACGAATGGCCAGAGCGAACGGCTAGCTTCATATTCATCAACAAATCACGCTCCGAATGTGCTGTCCATTCCTTGTTTAAACCCCAGAGCGCTGGCGGCGATGTGTATTAACTAGTTTTTAACCCCTAAACAACCATATTTTTTTAATGTAACATTATACATGTTTTTAGAATCATTTTGTAATATGAATACATTAATCTCAGACCTGTTAGATCAATTCTGCACATATTTTTTTTAATTTTTTTTTTTACTTAAAAATACATCCTAACATTGCAGAAGTGGTCTCCGATTTTTTGACATTAAAAAAAAAAAAAAAAAATTATTACCAATTAATTATGAATAATTATAGATTGCTCCATTGAAATGCATTGGACATCGCCAGGGAGCGACAGCTCATACCTGGCGCTGTGAGGGAATTTGCAGCGGCGCTGTTCGGTCTAGGCGGCTTCATGATGAATGCCGCGCTAGCCGTCGCTCTCGCCGGCGCTAGCCTCATTTTGCTTGATAAATGCGTCATTGTGACCGCCGCCGGGCGTACTTGAGTCGGTAGTCGCCGTTAGCTGCCGCTACCTGGCGCTCGTCAGACACTACCTGGCGCTATCGCTTGATGAATAAGGGCCTAGGTTAGTATGATGATTGTCACTAGACCTCCGGCGCCCCCTGGTGTTTTTATGTGTTAATGTATTGTTGTTGTCCACTTGTATATTTGTTAGTATATGTGTTTTTCCTATGTAATTATAAGTAACAATAAATTCTTTATACTCCTTTTATGTTTATGAGTGGTGCAACTCTGTGTATCCCTGGCATCTTTTTGGGGGAGGGTGGGTTCCCCCATTTCCTGTTCTTGTTTTGAATACTTTATTGCTGGGAAGAGTTAGCACACCAAGTATTATTATTATTTTTTGTGTTTAGTATAATTGGCTTTAAGGCTCGTGCAGCCCATTTAGCTTGTCTAAAAATTTCCAGCGCGCATTAGTATGCGCCGCATAAAGCAGTGATTGGACTAGCGTCCGTGCATACGCCATGGGAATTGGGAAAAGTGAGTGAAGTGGGTAATCTGGAGGGTTTCACACATGGCAGGCATCCCACATCGGGACCAATTTCCAGGATAGTCGATAACCAGGTGATTGGTCCACTTTGAGATACAGTAGTTTTTATGGCTTCAAAAGCAGCAGATGGGCATCACAAGCCGCTATTAAGTTTTTGATGGCTTTCAAAGCAATTATGACCTTTGACATATTATGTTTAGAAGCTATTCACTTCTTTGATGGCTTAAAAAGCAGCACTGCTGATACTTGTATGGCCAGTGCAAAACTATACTAAACTTCTCACACTTCTACAGATGAGGTGAGGACAGGAACCTACAGGCAACTTTTCCACCCTGAGCAACTCATCACCGGCAAGGAGGACGCCGCCAACAACTATGCCCGCGGCCACTACACCATCGGCAAGGAGATCATTGACCTGGTGCTGGACAGGATCCGCAAGCTGGTGAGTTCATGGAGATATAAAACTTACATGGGCAGGATAGTGGAGACCATCTACACAGTAGAATTAACTATATAATAATAATATCTATATAAAATAATAATAATTATACTTTTTGTCATTTGTAGTTTGATGACGACTATTTAAAGAATATTGTAGTGTTGCATTAAATTTAGATGGAGTCGGTCATGCAAGCCTAATATTTAAGACCGGTGATATCTAACTCTTTATCTCTCTTCCTCAGGCCGATCAGTGCACAGGTCTCCAGGGCTTCCTCATCTTCCACAGTTTTGGTGGTGGCACTGGCTCCGGGTTCACCTCCCTCCTGATGGAACGTCTGTCTGTTGACTACGGCAAGAAGTCCAAGTTGGAGTTCTCCATCTACCCGGCTCCTCAGGTCTCCACTGCTGTGGTTGAGCCTTACAATTCCATCCTCACCACCCACACCACTCTGGAGCACTCCGACTGTGCTTTCATGGTGGACAATGAGGCCATTTATGATATCTGTCGCAGGAACCTGGACATTGAGCGCCCAACCTACACCAACCTGAACCGTTTGATTGGTCAGATTGTGTCCTCCATCACCGCATCCCTCAGGTTTGATGGTGCTCTTAATGTGGACTTGACAGAGTTCCAGACCAACCTGGTGCCCTACCCCCGTATCCACTTCCCCCTGGCCACCTATGCCCCTGTCATCTCTGCAGAGAAAGCTTACCATGAGCAGCTCTCTGTTGCTGAGATCACTAACGCTTGCTTTGAACCAGCCAACCAGATGGTGAAATGTGACCCCAGACATGGCAAATACATGGCCTGCTGTATGCTGTACCGTGGTGATGTGGTGCCCAAGGATGTTAATGCCGCTATTGCCACCATCAAGACCAAACGCACCATCCAGTTTGTGGACTGGTGCCCAACCGGGTTCAAGGTTGGTATCAACTACCAGCCTCCCACTGTGGTTCCTGGTGGAGATCTGGCCAAGGTTCAGCGTGCCGTGTGCATGTTGAGCAACACCACCGCCATTGCCGAGGCCTGGGCCCGTCTGGATCACAAGTTTGACCTGATGTACGCCAAGCGTGCCTTTGTGCACTGGTATGTGGGTGAGGGCATGGAGGAGGGCGAGTTCTCCGAGGCTCGAGAGGACATGGCCGCCCTGGAGAAGGATTATGAAGAGGTTGGCACTGACAGCGTTGAAGGAGAAGGTGAAGAAGAAGGAGAAGAGTATTAATATGTTTCTGCTCCATGACACTGAAATAAAATTTATTTTTATGAATATATTTGGCATTTTTTTTTTTACAGTGTGTTGTGTTTGGGGGGATATATTATACCAGTTTAATCAAAAGTAGAAAATGTATTCTGCCCTATTTATTATTATTATTAATGTTTATTTATCGAGCGTCAGCATCTTCCGAAGCGCTTTACAAGGTATGATTACAGACAAAGATATAGTACAGGGAACAATACAAAAACTAGATGCCAAGAGATTCAACCAGGTGTTGTTAGTACAGGAGACAATAGGAGAGAGAGCCCTGCCCATGTGAGCTTACAGTCTAAAGAGGAAGGCAAACTTTGTTTGACACTCCAATCCTCCCACCTGTGCTAAGCCCAATTTGGGCAAATGCAGGGATAAAATCAAACGCGTTTCGTGCGCAACTGCGTCCTTTTTCAAATGTGACAAAAGGTCTATCCAACACTCACTATAAAGTTACTTCAATTTAGGTTGATTATAATCACCTGAACATAATGCTGAAAACATGTAAGCATATTGCCACTCCAAGCGCTGCACCCGCCATCACAAGCTGGAAGGAGAAAACGCCATCCCTTGATAGCAGGCACAAGACAGTGAAACTAAAAGTGCCCCGAGACTAACCAATCCAAAACTGACCTGTACATCTTTGCTCTTTATTAGGTGGCTGCAAGAGCAAGAGCTTGTATTGCTCCCTGTAGTTGGAGGACTTGTTTCTTATACCTGTAGGCAGGGCCGGCCCCAGGTTTATGTGGGCCCTTGGGCGGCATGGTCTCAGTGGGCCCCTATGTGGTGAAGAGGTGCGTGACATCACCGAGGAACGTCCCAGATCTGGATGCCCCCTAAGGATCCTGTTATTTGGACCAAAACTCTAGTTTTGGTCTACTTTGAAGCGCACCAAACCAAGCATACCAAAGCGCACAAAACTTTACACCTGACCTCGGAGTCTAAACGAATCTAGATCCTCCTGATTTTGGATGCCCCTGTGTGTGACCCCCTCCCTTTGTTCATTACTTTCCTGGAACTGGTGAATGCGCTGTGGAATCGTCAGTTTAACGGCCAAACCAGGGGGGTTCTTTCACAAAAAGGGGCGTCCCAAATTGAAATGCCTCTGTAAAGTGGCAAACTCAGGGGTGGAATTTCTTGCATAGTGGGTATGCCAGTGATCCCAGGGGGTGTCACACAGTAGGGTATCACAGATTGGGATGCTCCAGGGATAGGAAATCAGCTGGGGTGGGCAACTTAAAAGCAGAACAAAACCCAGCACTTCCTCCCCTGGAATCTAAATCAAGATGCCCTGTTGTGTGGAACCCGCCATTGCAGGAGATGTGGTGGTGCCCTTCCAGTCCTCTGCAAGTCAAGCACCGTTGCACACCCCAAAGGCCAGCCCTGTCAGTGGGCCCCCCGGAGGGTGGGGGCCCCCGGCAGCTGCCCCATCCTTGCCGAGTGCTGACGCTGGCCCTGTCTGTAGGCCAATGTTGCTGTATCTGATTTGGTCCCAAGTGGGCACCCCAAACCCAGGTGCTGGCATCTGTAGTCACAATGACCGGCTCGATCTGCCGCCACTGGCGACCTGCCTGGAGGATGGAAGGGTTCAACCACCAATCTAGATCCTTCAGGAGCACTGCTAGAATCACTACCCTGTTGTCTAGCGAGTCTGGGGAATGGTCCCATACCTGCAGTAGGAAGGCCTGAAATTGCCTGTGCCCACGCAATTGAAGGAATGGTGGTTTAGTCCAGGCAGCATTTATTTAATCTATAATGCTCACATTATTGTATGTATACAATACTTTCTCATGAATAATATATGGCTAATTGGCTAATCACATTGTTGGCCAGCTTTAACCAGTAATAGCTATCAGCGGTGGACTGGGGCCAAAAATCTGCCAAGAATTTGACCTGTCCTGCTCATGACCAGCCCGCGACATCCCCACTGAGCTCTCCAATGTGCTTCCTGGACATTCCACGAGTGGTTAAGGCCAGGGCTGTATTTACCATTAGGCAACCTTAGGCCTGTGCCTAGGGTGACCACTTGCAGGGAGGGGATGCTATGGACTGTGCTGTTAGTGCTATAGTAAAAAACCCTTGCTAGCACCTTAATGCCCCCTCTTGAGCACCCCGCACAGGAAGATGCAGTGTGTGTGTGTGTGTGTGTGTGTGTGTGTGTGTGTGTGTGTGTGTGTGTGCAGGGGGGCAAGGGGCTAAACGCAGCCAAAGGCTCACTCAGCACCTAACAGGATCTGATTTCCCTGCCTCCAGGCTGTGGCCATAAGACCTCTCTGTGTGTCAGGAACCTTGAAAGTCAGTAAAACGTATAGGGCTCTGCATTTAACCCCTTGCACCCTCACTCCCCCACAATCACACTGTCTGCATTTATTTGCATCTGGGTTTTCGTGGCTGGGTACAGGGGGCTAGGGGGAGACTATGGATGTGAGGATTGAATAGGGCTGTTAGAAGAAGCAGCCCAGCAGACCTAAACGCAGTGCAGCTCACTGGGAATTCTCCTGGGTCTCCCTGTTGCCAGTCTGTCCCTATTAGCCATCAACATGGTGGTGGGTGGGGGAAACCTGTTGTATTAATCACTATGGGCCTTATTCATGATGCTCTAGCGCCAGGTAGTGCCTTGTAAGTGCCATGTAGCGTCCGATTCATCACTATCCCAGGCTCAGCGCAGAGCGCCACGTCTTACCTGTCGCTACCTTGCACTCTCCAATACATTTCTATGGACGATCCTTAAAGTGGACCAACACCCAGGATTTTGACTATCCTGTGTTTTGGTCCACTTCGGTGGGGCACCCCGATCGGGGGTGCCCCGCTGTGTGAAACCCCCCGTAAAAAACACTGACCCCCCCACGCTCCTACGCGGGCGCTGGTCCAATCAGAGATCTCAGAGCCGCTGTGGTATGCACGTACAAGCAGTGTCCAACCACAGCGGCTCTGAGCGCTGGAGGCCGCGTCTCGCGTTTCCCTCTAACAGGGAGTGCGCCCGGGCTGGCCATTCACAAACGGCCGGTGCGGGTGCGCGCCCTGCTAGAGGGAAGCGCGAGACGCGGCCTGCGCATGCGCCGTTGGAACGGGGATAAGGTAAGGTTTGTGGGCGTCCTGGGGGTTTCACCCCGCGGGACATCCCGATTTCAGATGCCCCGCGGGGAGGGATCTGATCGGCCCGGGAATCTTATAGATTTCCGGGCCGATCCCCCCTGGGTGTTGGTCCACTTTAAATCCCTTTCCTGACCCCAATTTTCTTTTTTTTTTAATCTTAAAACCTTCTGACGTATTCTGGGCAAGAAAATGACATTTTTGAAAACTTTTTGGATTAATAATGTTTTTATGCAGAATTGTCCTTACATGTCTGGTATTAAAGTGTTCATGTTACAATGTTATAACAATGTCATTCCATGTGTTTTCGCTTTGTTACTAGTGGATACATGTTCAAAAACAGACTTTAATTACACAGCCTCTGGCGCTATGGGCTTCAGCCGGTCGCACTAAGCTGGCACTACCGTTCGCTCCCATATAGCGTATTATTGCGGCTCACACATCATATTCATCAATGCCGGCCAGTGACTGAGGCGCTCTGAAACAAAGAACCGTGGACGAGCACAGCGACTACTAGCGGTCGCTCTGAAATCCGCGCTACAGACGCTCATCTGTCGCTATCTGGCTTTAATAAAGAATCAGCCTGCCCGCATATCTGCATCAATAAATGATTCATTTGCCTATTCAACGTGTTTCTATTGTTGTAACCGTTACATCCTATCTCCTATCCATCCAACAATTTAACAATTGTCCCTCTTTCCCACCCGAAAAAGTTTTTAGGTATGTAAATGGGTTTGGCTCCTCTTCACTTTTGACTGGCTGGGATGTGAGTGAACCACCAGTTAGTACTGGAGGTCTGCTTTAAAGTGATTCAGAAAAAAAAAGCTTTTTATCTCCAGCCCAGTGCTCCAAAACAGCCTGTGTTTTTTTTTCTTACGGGCAGGCTGATTCATCACTAACGCCAGGTAGCAACAGATGAGCGTCTGTAGCAGGCATTTTCAGAGTGCCCGCTAGTAGTCACAGTGCTCGGCTGTGAGTCACTGTTCAGTAATGTTGAATACATTGTTAGGAGTCGCTATTTGACCAGTACAGCGCTGTATAGGAGCGCATGGTAGCGACTGCTCATAGCAACCGACTCACACCATATTCAGCAAAAAAACAGCCTCACAAATCTCTGGCGCTGAAAAATATTTGTTTGAAGCCCAGAGAGCAGGAGGCGGTGTGTTTAAAGTCTGTTTTCCAGCATCTATCCACTAGTAACAAAGCGAAAACATATGGAATTACATTGTAACCACATTGTAACATGAACACTTTAATGGCAGGCCTGTAATGTCATTTCTGAAGATTTAAAAAAAAAAAATCATAAAAATGTGAAAAAACAGCTTTTTCAATGTCAGAAGAGGTCACAGAATTATTTGTGATTTTTTGGCAAAAAAAAAAAAAAACAACAAAAACCCGGTTTAAAGACAAGAAAAGGTTCGTCCATTGAAATGTATTGGAGAGTGACAGGTAGCGAGAGGTCATACCTGGCGCTGTGCAAGGCTGAACGCCGGCGCTGTTCGCTGAGGCTGTGAAAATGATGAATCAGACGCTACATGGCGCTATCCCAGTCGCTAAACAGATTCTGCTTGATAAATGTGGAATTGCGTGCCGTGTCCGGCGTTGACCAGTCGCTATCTGTCGCTACCTCACATTAACCAGGCGCTACCTGACGCTATCCTTTCATAAATAAGGGCCTAAATACTTTGCCCAAAATGTATGAGACTTATCACATGTCACATAATGGCAGTTAGGCTGACGTGCTCTCCATGATGAGCTGTGTGTACTGTAATTGAATGTATCATCACTGGAAAGCACCAGGGGGCAGGGCTGCTCAGCAAGGGATCAATATGGCTGACTGCATCCAGTTCGTATTGGGCAGAGGCTATACTGAAAAAAGAAACACAGGCCCTTATTCATCAAGCGATAGCGCCAGGTAGTGTCTGACGAGCGCCAGGTAGCGGCAGCTAACGGCGACTACCGACTCAAGTACGCCCGGCGGCGGTCACAATGACGCATTTATCAAGCAAAATGAGGCTAGCGCCGGCGAGAGCGACGGCTAGCGCGGCATTCATCATGAAGCCGCCTGGACCGAACAGCGCCGCTGCAAATTCCCTCACAGCGCCAGGTATGACCTGTCGCTCCCTGGCGATGTCCAATGCATTTCAATGGAGCAATCTATAATTAATCATAATTAATTGGTATTTTTTTTTTTTTTTTAATGTCAAAAAATCGGAGACCACTTCTGCAATGTTAGGATTTATTTTTAAGTCCAAAAAAAAAAAAAAAAAATATGTGCAGAATTGATCTAACAGGTCTGAGATTAATGTATTCATATTACAAAATGATTCTAAAAACATGTATAATGTTACATTCAAAAAATATGGTTGTTTAGGGGTTAAAAACTAGTTAATACCCATCGCCGCCAGCGCTCTGGGGTTTAAACAAGGAATGGACAGCGACAGCACATTCGGAGCGTGATTTGTTGATGAATATGAAGCTAGCCGTTCGCTCTGGCCATTCGTTGTCAGGCGCTCACATACAACGCTGGACCTGTGAAACAGCGACCCCCCAGCCCGTATTCAACATTACCGCACACCGACTGAGTCGCTGGCATCAAGCTAATGCCGGCCAAGCACAGCGAATACTGGCTGGCGCTGAAAAAATCACGCTACAGTCGCTCATCTGTCGCTACCTGGCGCTATTGATGAATCGGCCTCACAGGCTGGTTTGGGAAACTGGGTGGAGAGAAAAGGTGACGCCATAAACTTCCTTTCTGGGTATAGGATCACTTTAAAGCCAGACTTTTGCCAAAACCTTTTTAGATATATTTTAGAACAGAGTACAGAAGGGTAAACCCCATTTTTTTTGTTTACCTCTTTTTGCTTTATTTATGGAGCGCTAGTTTGTGACGCAATACCACATTTATCAAAGCGATTCCTGAGCGACTCTAACAGCGACACGTAGCGACCGATTCTTCATCACAGACGGCTCAGCGGATCCCGGTGGCGCTCTGTCTTCCAGCGCCTGGTATTACCTGCCGCAACCTGTCGCTCTCCCATACATTTCAATGGACGTTACTTTTCTTCTCTTTAAACTGGGTTTTCTTTTATTTATTATTTTTTTTTATCATTATCAAATCATTGTGTCACCTCTCCTGGCCTATAAAAAGTCATTTTTGAAAACTTTTTTGATTTTATATATTTTTATGCAGAATTGTCATTACGGGTCTGGTATTAAAGTGTTAATGTCACAATGTAATAACAATGTAATTTCATGTGCTTTCGCTTTGTTACTAGTGGATATGTGTTCAAAAACAGACTTTAATAGCACAGTGTCTGGCGCTCTAGGCTACAGTGACCCAATTTTGAGTGCCGGCGCTATTTTAGCTAAATATGGTGTGAGTCGGTCGCACTGAGCAGTCGCTAACGTTCGCTCCCAAACAGCCCTGTACTGGTGTTATAGCGGCTCACATACAACATATTTATCAATGCCGGCCAGCGACTGAGGCGCTCTATAACAGCCACCCATACGGCCTTATTTATCAAGGGCTAGCGCCAGGTAGTGTCTGACGAGCGCCAGGTACCGCCAGCTATCGGCGGCTACCGAATCAAGTACGCCCGGCGACGGTCACAATGACGCATTTATCACGCTAAATGAGGCTAGCGCCGGCGAGAGCGTCAGCTAGCGTGGGATTCATCATGTAGCCGACTGCAACGAACAGCGCCGCTGCTAATCCCATCACAGCGACAGGTATGTCCTGCCGCTCCCTGGCGTTGTCCAATGCATTTCAATGGAGCAATCTTTAATTAATCATAATTAATTGCTATTAATGTTTTTTTTTTTTTAATGTCAAAAATTCTGTGACCACTTCTGCAATGTTAGGATTTTTTTTAAAGTAAAAAAAAAAAATATGTGCAGAATTGATATTACAGGTCTGATATTAATGTATTCATATTACAAAATGTTTATAAAAACTTGTATAATTTTTACATATAAAAAAAAGGTTGTTTGGGGGTTAAAAACTACTTTACACACATCGCCGCCAGCGCTCTGGGGTTTAAACAAGGAATTCACAGCGCGAGAAATTTTTGAGCGTGATTTGTTAATGAATATGCAGCAAGCCGTTCGCTCTGGCCATTCGCTGTCAGGCGCACCCATACAACGCGGAACCTGTGAAACAGCGACCCCTAACCCCGTATTCAACATTACCGCACACCGACTGAGTCGCTGTCAACAAGCAAACCCCGGCCAAGCACAGCGACTACTAGTGTGCGCTGTGAAAATCACGCTACTGGTGCTCATCTGTCGCTACCTGGCGCTATAATGAATCGGCCTCATAGCCCATCACAGCGACTACTAGCGGTCGCTCTAAGCGCCTCGCTACAGACTCTCATCTGCCAGTACCACACTCAAAAGATAATTAATTACAATATTTTTATTGTTAAATAAATTCAAACTAATTAAAGAAAGACACCACATAACAACACGTTACACAATCAAAAAACATATACACAAAAACGGGGGATCCACCATACAAGGTGACTATTATCGCTTATAATAGCATATAATGAATATATTTATTAGAAACCTGCCTGATGGGATATGAAAAATAACTGGGTTAAAATATGTACAAAATAAAATAAAATATGTACAATATAAAATACAAAATATAAAATAATATAAAATACAATATAATAATATAAAATATATAATATAAAATATATAATAATATAAAATATATATAATAATATAAAATACAATATAAAATACAAATATAAAATACAATGTACAATATAAAATACAATAAAATATGTACAAAAAGTGAATAAAGTGCTGAACCTATTTAATACAGTGCTGAAGCAGCAAGTTTATCTGTCCCTAGGACTTGGAGACTGTCCATTATATTTGGTGCTGTTCATGACTAGTTAAAGTGGACCAAAACACATATTTTTAGCTAGCATCCCCTGAATCGCTCCCCCCATGAAGAGTGTCCCCTACTTTACTCGGGCAGGCTGATTCATCAATAGCGGCAGATAGCGACAGATGAGCAGGCATTTTCAGAGCGCCCGCTAGTAGTCGCAGTGCTCGGCCGTGGGTCGCTACTTCATAGCGACTTAGAGGCCGATTCATTAATAGCGCCAGGTAGCGACAGATGAGCGACTGTAGCGTGATTTTTTCAGCGCCAGCCAGTATTCACTGTGCTTGGCCGGCATTAGCTTGATGACAGCGACTCAGTCGGTGTGCGCTAATGTTGAATACGGGCTGGGGGGTCGCTGTTTCACAGGTCCAGCGTTGTATGTGAGCGCCTGACAACGAATGGCCAGAGCGAACGGCTAGCTTCATATTCATCAACAAATCACGCTCCGAATGTGCTGTCGCTGTCCATTCCTTGTTTAAACCCCAGAGCGCTGGCGGCGATGGGTATTAACTAGTTTTTAACCCCTAAACAACCATATTTTTTGAATGTAACATTATACATGTTTTTAGAATCATTTTGTAATATGAATACATTAATCTCAGACCTGTTAGATCAATTCTGCACATATTTTTTTTTTTTTTTTTAATTAAAAATAAATCCTAACATTGCAGAAGTGTTCTCCGATTTTTTGACATTAAAAAAATAAAAAAAAAATTTAATCCCAATTAATTATGATTAATTATAGATTGCTCCATTGAAATGCATTGGACATCGCCAGGGAGCGACAGCTCATACCTGGCGCTGTGAGGGAATTTGCAGCGGCGCTGTTCGGTCCAGGCGGCTTCATGATGAATGCCGCGCTAGCCGTCGCTCTCGCCGGCGCTAGCCTCATTTTGCTTGATAAATGCGTCATTGTGACCGCCGCCGGGCGTACTTGAGTCGGTAGTCGCCGTTAGCTGCCGCTACCTGGCGCTCGTCAGACACTACCTGGCGCTATCGCTTGATGAATAAGGGCCTTAGTCGCTGTTCAGTAATGTTGAATACATTGTGAGGAGTCGCTATTTGACCAGTACAGCGCTGTATGGGAGCGCATGTTAGCGACTGCTCAGCAAAAAAACAGCCTCACAAATCTCTGGCGCTGAAAAATACTTGTTTGAAGCCCAGAGCGCAGGAGGCCGTGTGTTTAAAGTCTGTTTTCCAGCATCTATCCACTAGTAACAAAGCGAAAACATATGGAATTACATTGTAGCAACATTGTAACATGAACACTTTAATGGCAGACCTGTAATGTCATTTCTGAAGAAATTTTTAAAAAATCATAAAAATGTGAAAAAACTGCTTTTTCAATGTCAGAAGAGGGCACAGAATTATTTGTGATTTTTTGGCAAAAAGAGAAGAAAAGGTTCGTCCATTGAAATGTATGGGAGAGCGACAGGTAGCGAGAGGTCATACCTGGCGCTGTGCAAGGCTGAACGCCGGCGCTGTTCGCTGAGGCTGCGAAAATGATGAATCAGACGCTACATGCCGCTATCCCAGTTGCTAAACAGATTCTGCTTGATAAATGTGGAATTGCGTGCCGTGTCCAGCGTTCACCAGTCGCTATCTGTCACTACCTCACATTAACCAGGCGCTACCTGACGCTATCCTTTCTTAAATAAGGGCCTTATTCCAGATAATAGCACCTGTTATCTGTAAAGCTCCGCCTCCTCCATTCATTGCTATTGTGTGTGGCGACTATGGGGTTTATTCATAAAGGGACAACGCCAGGTAGCGCCTCATAGCGGCAGGCAGCGTCTGGTGAACGCACATTTATGAAGGAGAATCTGGTGAGCGACTCTAACAGCGCCATGTAGTGTCCGATTCATCAATACAGGCAGTGGGCAGGCTGATTCATTACTAGAGCCTGGTACTGGCAGATGAGCGTCTGTAGCGAGGTGCTTAGAGCGACCGCTAGTAGTCGCTGTGATGGGCTATGGGTCGCTGTTACAGAGCGCCTCAGTCGCTGGCCGGCATTGATAAATATGTTGTATGTGAGTCGCTATAACACCAGTACAGGGCTGTATGGGAGCGAACGTTAGCAACTGCTCAGTGCGACCGACTCACAACATATTCATCTAAAATAGCGCCGGTGCTCAAAATTGGGTCACTGTAGCCTAGAGCGCCAGACGCTGTGTTATTAAAGTCTGTTTTTGAACACATATCCACCAGTAACAAAGCGAAAACACATGGAAGGCCATTGTTGTAACATTGTGACATTAACACTTTAATACCAGATCTGTAATGACAAAATATAATTTTGTATAAATAAAAATATTAATAAAAAATAAAAAAATAAAAAAAGTTTTCAAAAATGACTTTTTATAGGCCAGGAGAGGTGACATAATGATTTGATAATCATAAAAAAATAAATAAATAAAAGAAAACCCTGTTTAAAGAGAAGAAAAGTAATGTCCATTGAAATATACAGGTAGCGACAGGTAATACCAGGCGCTCTGGAAGACAGAGCGCCGCCGGGATCCGCTGAGCCGTCTGTGATGATGAATCGGACGCTACATGGCGCTGTTAAAGTCGCTCACCGGAATCGCTTTGATAAATGTGGTATTGCATATAGCGCCCGGTGGTCACTGTTCTCTACCTCGCGCTACCTGTCAGTCGTTAGATGTCGCTATGGCTTGATGAATAAACCCCTAAGGGCTTTATTCATCAAGAGATAGTGACAGGTAGTGCCTTGTAAGCGATAGGTAGCGGCAGGTGACCGCCAGGCGCTGTACACAAAACCACATTTATGAAGGCAATTCTGGTGAGCGACAGCACCACGTAGCGACCGATTCCTCATCACAGATGGCTCAGCGGATCCCGGCGGCGCTCTGTCTTCCAGAGTGCCTGGTATTACCTGTCGCTTACCTGTATATTTCAATGGACGTTACTTTTCTTCTCTTTAAAATACCATTTTGTGAAATACTCACCTGTAAAATGGGTATTATAAGTATGTCACACACCCCGCTTCAGATATCCATAACACATGGGTAATACCGACCTGAAGGGGCGTTCCTGCAGAGATGATGCAAAGAGAAAAGCCCCTTCCTGATCCATAAATACCTGGGACCTCCCACTCATTACCCAGTATACAGAAGCAGTAAGTAAGGGACCAGGAAGAGGCAACAGTAAAACCAAGAACCACGCAAAATGCCCAATATAGAGTATCCAGAGTACCAAACAAGGGCGGGTGAAGCGGGGTGTGTGACATACTTATAATACCCATTTTACAGGTGAGTATTTCACAAAATGGTATTATTCTAAGTATGTCACACACCCCGCTTCAGATATCCATAACACATGGGACATCCAACAGCAGTGTCCATAAAAGGGCGGGAATCCAAAACAAGGTAACAAGGCACAACCTATGCCACAACAGTTTGTAAAAACCAGGCGGCCAAAACCAGCATCCGCTGAGGCCCGAACATCAACCTTGTAAAACTTGGAAAAAGTGTGAACAGAAGACCAAGTAGCGGCCTTACAAACCTGCTCAACAGAAGCCTGGTGCTGGAAAGCCCAGGACGCTCCAACAGCACGAGTAGAATGAGCAGTAACACGAAAAGGGGGACTCCTCCCCTTGGCAGAATAGGCCCCAAAAATGGCCTGACGAATCCATTTACTGATAGAAGATTTGGCAGGAGCCAAACCCTTCCTAGGCCCGCAGGGCACCACAAAGAAGGCATTAGTCTTACGAAAGGAAGACGTAGCCACCAGGTAATATTTCACAGCGCGGACAACGTCCAAGGAATGCAACACCCTCTCCTTCTCGGTGCTAGGATTGGGACAAAGAGAGGGCAGAACAATGTCCTGATTTAAATGGAAGGCCGAAACCACCTTAGGAAGGAAATCTGGTTTGAAACGAAAAACAACCTTATCCTGATGCCTTTCAAAATACGAAGCTTTAACGAATAAAGCTGCCAACTCAGAAACACGCCGAACAGAAGTGATAGCCACCAAAAAGGCCACCGTCTGAGTAAGGGACGACAAGGCAGCCTCATGCATGGGCTCAAACGGAGGCCCCTGAAGAGCAGAAAGAACCAATTTTAAATCCCAAACCGGAACAAAAGGCTTCCTAGGAGGCCGTATATGCAAAACTCCTTGGAAGAAGGTCTTGACTAAGGGATGAAGTGCAAAGGACCTTTGAAAGAAAACCGCCAGGGCAGAAACCTGCCCCTTTAAGGTACTAATCTGGAGCCCCAGATCCAGACCATGTTGAAGAAACTCCAAGAGCCTGGGAATAGAGAACACCCGGCAAGAAAGGGACCTACCCTCACACCAGTCAATATAGGACTTCCATGACCTATAATAAATGGTTGATGAAGACCGTTTCCTGGCACTGATAAGTGTCTGAATAACAGCATCAGAAAGACCTTCCTCTTTCAAGATAGTGGACTCAGCAGCCACGCCGTCAAAACCAGCGATTGTAAATTGGGATGACGCAGCCGACCCTGAGTGAGCAGATCCGGACTCAGAGGCAGCACGAACTGGTCTTTTGCCAGCCTTACCAGATCTGCGAACCAAACGCGCCTTGGCCACCTCGGGGCCACCAGGATCGCTGATGCGCCTTCCAGCGCCAGCTTGCGCACCACCCTGGCTAGCAACGGGAACGGGGGATGTCACAGAACATCTTAGGTGTATCTTATTTGTGTGTAGGTTGGTGTAATATATGTGTGTGTGTACGGATATATATATATATATATATATATATATATATGTGTGTGTATAGACCTTGGCTGACCCCTCTGCTCTGCATAACTTCCCCCACTGCGTGCCATAAAACTCCCCCTGCATGCACACAGGGTCGCCTTGAATGACTATCTCCCCTCATAAAACTACAAAGCATAAACAAAGTGTTATCAGGGTCAACCAGCCATGGAGAGCAGATGCAAGGTCCATATCCTGCCTCTTCCATGGAATGTTCTCCTCATCCCCCTCCTTGAAATCTCAGGACAGATGGGGGATGTCATGTGGACCAGCTTTCAGGTACCCAAAGATGGAGAATACCATATGAACCAATCAGACAGTGGATGTCTCCAATCGCTCTGCCCCATAGGAGGGGTAAGAAACTGACCCCTGATTAGAGGGAATAAGGTGAGCTGTAGAATGGGGACAGGACACACTCGATCTGACCATCAAGAGTGACACGCTGGCTTTAACATCTAAGCGGAATAAGACCAGAAAAGCGTGTGAGGACAATTGATTTGAACGCAGCCCAGAACCCTTAGGTATTTTCCCCCTTTTTATTTGAAATTGCTATTTATTTATTTACCGTGCTTATAGTCAATTCTGTTTTATCACTTGCATCGTGTTTCTTGTTGTCCTTGTGTTTTCTGTTTGTTTGAATAAATTCTAAAATACAGCATAGTCCCTGACGCTCTTATTGAAAGATCTAAAAGGCCCATGCTATTCTGAAGAGACTGGCTACCTTACTTGCCTAGGACGCTCGATCGCCCCCCGCCTGGAAGTGGTTGTGGGTCGATCGATACGTTCGATCTGATTGTATTGTGTGTGGCCTATATTATATTATAGAGTTGAGCACTGTTGTGCTCTGGTGGCAGCAGTTTATAGCCGCGTGTGTTGCCAATTGAAGAATTGCTGTGACACACGTGTGGTACGATTGGCCGGTCTGATCAGATGAACGATCAATAGGTCTGATCAACCCGTGCAATCGTCACAAATTGGTTGGCAGCTCGTGGGATCACCTTTTTATTTCTTTCAATTTAGAGCATAAGGTTGTGTTAAGTAACGCTGTATTGAAGGACTTTATTTAAATTAATCAGTTATTTTATTGGTGCATAGTTGTGACGGTAAATAAGCAGATAGCAATTGTTGCCCCTCCTTTGTTTTGTTTTGTTTTTGCTGAAATGTCTGGACTGGCGCAATACAAGCGAATGAGCAAAGACGATCTGATCAATGAATGCCAGCGCAGACAGCTGCCGATTTATGATCGAACCAAAACACAGCTTGTGCAATCGCTCTATGAAGCCGATCTGGAGGCACCAACGCAGCTTGCAACAGATATACTTGAATGTTCCAGTGCAGCTGATCCATCCCAGCCTGAGGTGGTGGATGAAGTACCTGCTCCCATTGGGTTTCCCAGCTCCAGCCTCTCTGCTACTGGCAGGGACCCCCAGCTGGAATCGGTCCTGACCCAGCTAAGTGCCACCGATCCGCAGGCCTATTTACAGTTCCTGGAGCGCCAGGCAGAGCGGGAGGCTGCACAGCGTCAGGCAGAGCGGGAGGCTGCACAGCGCCAGGCAGAGCGGGAAGCTGCCCAGGCAGAGCGGGAGGCTGCACAGCGTCAGGCAGAGCGGGAGGCTGCACAGCGCCAGGCAGAGCGGGAAGCTGCCCAGGCAGAGCGGGAGGCTGCACAGCGTCAGGCAGAGCGGGAGGCTGCACAGCGCCAGGCAGAGCGGGAAGCTGCCCAGGCAGAGCGGGAAGCTGCACAGCGCCAGGCAGAGCGGGAGGCTGCACAGCGTCAGGCAGAGCGGGAGGCTGCCCAGGCAGAGCGGGAAGCTGCCCGCCGTCATGAGCTGGAAATGGCCAAGATCCAACTGACCACCCCTGACCCTCGCTTGCCTTCAGTGGACTCTTCATTTGTAACTGTGGGTTCTGCCCCAAAGTTCCCAGTTATGGACACAAACTGCGACGTGGATGTGTACTTGCAGTCCTTTGAGAAGATCTGCCGCCAGCATCATTTGCCCCGGTCTCAGTGGGCATTGTACCTAACCCCAGGGCTGAAGGGCAAGGCATTGGAGGCATTCATTGAGCTGCCTCCTGAGAAAGATGGGGACTATGAGGCAATCAGAGACTCCATTGTTGAAAAGTATCAACTCACCCCAGAGGTCTACCGCCGGCGGTTCCGATCACTACAAAAGGGACCGGCGGACAGTTACCTAGACCTGTTGGCCCGACTGCGTACCACCTTCCGGCAGTGGGTCCATGGCCTCAAAAAGAACAGTTATGATACCCTGGAGGACTTGATGGTGCAAGACCAATTCATGCACGTTTGCCCCCCTGATCTCAGACAGTTTGTGTTGGAGCGCAAACCTACTTCCGCCCGAGAAGCAGCAGAACTGGCTGACAGCTATGTACACACCCGGGTGTCTGATGGCCGTCGTGCGTCCCCTAGTAACTGGAAGGAAGAAAGACCATCACCCGCCTGCCAGTCACCATCTGCCAGTCAGATATCCCAGAAACCCTTCCGGGAAGCCTCTGGTGCAAACTGGGCACCTGCTGAACGTCGCGCTTGTTATAATTGTGGGAAGGTCGGGCACCTCCGACCCAACTGTCCGGAGAGAAAAGTGACTGCTGCAGCTGGCCAGATGAGCACCTCTGTGCTGTTTGTCCGTCAGAGTGTCCGGAGCGATGATGAAAACGTGCAGCCCGTTGTCGTCGGTAACCGTCTGGTCTCAGGATTTCGTGACACAGGAGCTGAGGTCACGTTGGTTCACCCTGAACTGGTGGGCCCAGAGAATATAATCCCTGGAAAATTCCTCACCCTCACCGGAGTAGGAGGGCTACGTTCACATGTGCCCCTTGCTGAGGTGTATATGGATTGGGTAATGGGCAGAGGGATGAGAGTAGTGGGGCTCTCTGATGAGTTTCCCACAGATGTGCTGTTGGGCAGGGACCTGGGTCGGTTGGTCTCTTACTTTGAGCCCTCAGCAGGTGCATTGGGGTTACCAACCGAACCTTTGGGGCACGTAAGGGTACTAAGCAAAGGTGCAGGTGTGGCATCAGGGTACCTTGCGGGTGGGCCGAGGGTGGAAGGCGGGTTTGGGACACCTAGATCTCCCAGAGAGGGGGATGGAAAAGGGGTAGGTAGTAGGCCTGTAGAACCCCTAAGCGTAACTGTAATCGAATTGTGCAGAGTAGTTCTGAGGCCCCAGCTGTGTCAGTGCTGGTTGGCTCTCAGGAGAGTGTTGCTAGGGTGGCTGGAAAGTGTGGAGCCGCCCTGGAACAGGCTGTTCAGGCTGGAATTAGTCTGGAGAGCCGTCACATAGAGAGGGATAATCGAACACTTGATCATACTGGAGGGATCACTCCCACATTGACTGTCCTCTTCAGCGCTGCAAAGGTTGCAGAGCCGGAGTCTAGGGTTGTCAGGCAGAGCCCCAACACCGATGGCGGATTGGCCTGCCCTGAGCCCACTGACTCCGCTCTTAGCATGCCTCAACCCCTGCTCCTGGTCGCCCCGGGACAGTGGGCTGGGACTTGTAGTGCCACCTTGCAGCCAGCGCTGCAGACGGACAACCCTGGGAGGCAGTTCGGAAGCCTAGCTTCCAGCTCCCCGGGAAAGCAAGGTGACCAAGCATTTGGGCCGAATCGGGAGGGTCTACGTCTAACCGCAGACTTCCTGAATCGTCCCAAAGCTGGGGCTGTGGCGAAGGGAACAATCCCTGGATCCTGGGATCTGCCACGTGACGCAGATCCAGGGCAACCCCTACCAAAGCTGAGCGAGAGGCAAGAAGGATCAGGGGAGATGGGACAAACCACGCCTTGGTCTAACATGAGGGTCATTCCGGCCACATATGGGCCCCCTCATTTTACTCGCCAACACGTGGGAAACATGGCTGCTGGTGTCCCGATCACAGGAGTCCCTCTTCCAATGCCTGCTCCAGGCTCTGGGAAAGATGGATTCCCTGGGAACGTGGACAGCCCAATACCGGTGTTGCCCAATAATTCAATGGCAAACCAGAGTCATGCCCCTGGGCCCCTGTGCTTCTTCCCTGGGGATGGTGTGTACGTTCCTGCCTCGAGCACAGCCCCCCAGATGCCAACATTAGGCCTAGAAACCCCCCTGCAGGCCCCTGCCCGCCTGGACCCACTGCTGTGGATCCCGGTGGCACTAGGAATGAGAGCAACTGGGAACCTCGCCTTTCCTCTTAAGTGTGCGCTTTGGGGAAAGTGACTGTGGGTCACTGTCCCCACCTCGCATCATAGGGGGGAAGGTGTCACAGAACATCTTAGGTGTATCTTATTTGTGTGTAGGTTGGTGTAATATATGTGTGTGTGTACGGATATATATATATATATATATATGTGTGTGTATAGACCTTGGCTGACCCCTCTGCTCTGCATAACTTCCCCCACTGCGTGCCATAAAACTCCCCCTGCATGCACACAGGGTCGCCTTGAATGACTATCTCCCCTCATAAAACTACAAAGCATAAACAAAGTGTTATCAGGGTCAACCAGCCATGGAGAGCAGATGCAAGGTCCATATCCTGCCCTCTCCCATGGAATGTTCTCCTCATCCCCCTCCTTGAAATCTCAGGACAGATGGGGGATGTCATGTGGACCAGCTTTCAGGTACCCAAAGATGGAGAATACCATATGAACCAATCAGACAGTGGATGTCTCCAATCGCTCTGCCCATAGGAGGGGTAAGAAACTGACCCCTGATTAGAGGGAATAAGGTGAGCTGTAGAATGGGGACAGGACACACTCGATCTGACCATCAAGAGTGACACGCTGGCTTTAACATCTAAGCGGAATAAGACCAGAAAAGCGTGTGAGGACAATTGATTTGAACGCAGCCCAGAACCCTTAGGTATTTTCCCCCTTTTTATTTGAAATTGCTATTTATTTATTTACCGTGCTTATAGTCAATTCTGTTTTATCACTTGCATCGTGTTTCTTGTTGTCCTTGTGTTTTCTGTTTGTTTGAATAAATTCTAAAATACAGCATAGTCCCTGACGCTCTTATTGAAAGATCTAAAAGGCCCATGCTATTCTGAAGAGACTGGCTACCTTACTTGCCTAGGACGCTCGATCGCCCCCCGCCTGGAAGTGGTTGTGGGTCGATCGATACGTTCGATCTGATTGTATTGTGTGTGGCCTATATTATATTATAGAGTTGAGCACTGTTGTGCTCTGGTGGCAGCAGTTTATAGCCGCGTGTGTTGCCAATTGAAGAATTGCTGTGACACACGTGTGGTACGATTGGCCGGTCTGATCAGATGAACGATCAATAGGTCTGATCAACCCGTGCAATCGTCACAGGGGAAACAGGTACAGCAAGCCCAGATCCCTCCAGTTCAGAGACATGGCATCCACCGCCAGAGCCAGAGGATCCTGCGAGAGCGACACAAAGACTGGAAGCTTGTGATTGTGCCGAGAGGCAAAGAGGTCCACCGCAGGGAACCCCCACCTGAGACAAATCAAACGGAACACCTTGGGACTGAGAGACCACTCCCCCTGACGAGATGAGGCCCTGCTCAGCGAGTCCGCCTCCGTGTTTTCCGCTCCCGGAATGTAGACTGCTGAGATACACGGGACGTGGCTCTCCGCCCAGTCCAGAATCAGACACCTCCCTGAGGGCACTCCTGCTGCGAGTCCCCCCCTTGGTGATTGATGTAAGCAACCGCCGTCCTGTTGTCCGACCGGACCTGAACTGGCCGGCCCCTCAACTGATGAGTCAAGCGAAACAGAACCAACCTGATGGCTCTCAATTCCAGAATGTAGATGGGCTCGTGAGCCTCCTGCGGACTCCATAGACCCTGAAACTGGTAATCCTTCCAAACACCCCCCCAGCCTGATAGACTGGCATCCGTGGTGACCGTCTCCCAGCACGGGGCCAGGAAGGATTTGCCCTTCAACAGATTGACAGACCCCATCCACCATTGTAGGGATCGACGAACTTGAGGGGTCAACCGGAAATACTGGTCCAACGACAGTGGCGACTTGTCCCAAACCTTCAGCAGATGAAGCTGAAGCATCCTCGTATGGAATTGCGCAAAGGGAACTGCCTCGAATGAGGCCACCATTAATCCCACCAGCCTCATCCCTAACCGGATGGACGGGTGAGGAGCTGACAAAAGTAGCTGCACTAACTCCTGGATCAAAAGAATCTTGGCCTGGGGCAGAAAAAACCCTGGCCTGCAAGGTGTCCAAAGACATCCCCAGAAACGTCACAATCCTGGACGGACAAAGGGAAGACTTGGGGTGGTTGATCACCCAACCGAACCTCTCCAGAGTGGACACCACCACACCGGTGTCCGACTCCGCATGGCTGAAGGAATCTGCCAAAATCAGCAGATCGTCCAGATAGGGTACAATGCGAATGCCCTGAACTCTGAGCAGTGCCATCACCCCCGCCAGCACCTTGGTGAACACCCGAGGTGCCGAGGTGAGACCGAAAGGAAGAGCCACAAACTGAAAGTGACGATCCTCCACGACAAACCTGAGAAACCTCTGGTGTGCTGGAAAAATCGGAATGTGTAGATAAGCGTCTATGATGTCTATGGACGTCAGAAAATCTCCCTGACGAAGAGACTGAATGGCCGAGCGCAAGGTCTCCATGCGGAATTTGCGCGGCCTGACAAACCTGTTGAGAAGCTTGAGGTCCAAGATAGGACGGATCGACCCGTCCTTCTTGGGAACCGGGAACAGATTGGAATAGAAGCCCTTGCCCTGCTCTGATGGAGGCACTGGGCAAATGACATCCATGTCCAGAAGGCTCTTTACTGCCACCAGGAGCCCCTGTGCCGCCAGGGGCTCCGAAGGCAACCGAGACCTGAGAAACCTGGAGGGGGGGCGGAGCTCGAACTCTAGCTTGTAACCGGAAGACACCACTTCCCGAATCCACCTGTCCGAGACTTCTTGATCCCAAATCTGGGAGAAGTGCTTGAGCCGTCCCCCCACCCGCAAGGGTGAGGGCGCCCCCTCATTGCTGAGCTGGCTTGATAGCCGGCTTGGGCTTGGAACCCCAATTTTATCCAGAGCGGGCACGTCCTCTGCCCCTGCTCCCCGAGTCACCTCTGGAAGAACGAAATGTAGATCCTCTTCCAGGTCTGGCCCCACGAAAGGAAGGGGCAGCAGTGGTCGCCCCCCGAAAGGAACGACGCTGCTTCTTACGCTGCGGTAGCCTACCGCCCTGAGTAACTGAGTCCAAGGTTTCTCCAAAGAGCCTCAACCCCACAAAGGGTAGGGCCGTCAGAGACTTTTTGGACATAAAGTCTGCCGCCCACTGGCGCAACCATACCGACCGTCGAATAGTCACCAGTAAGGCCGACGTTCTACCACACATCATTAAGGTGTCATCCAGGGCTGTCAAGACGAAGGACAAAAACAGCTCACAGCGTTTGAGACTAAGGAACTCATTACTCCCAAGACGAAGTCCGGAAGATGTCAGCAGTTCCCTAACCAAGGATCTGGCCGCCAACACCATAAGCTCAGAGGCACAGACAGGCCGTATGGCCGACCCAACGCTAGTAAAACCATGACAAGCCATCTGATCAATGCGTTAAAAAATGCGTGGCGTGTCTTCATTAACTTGTCCTGTGACACTCAGGACTCAATGATTTTGTCAAAATGCCGCTGCGTAGGAAATTCCAAGCGTGGCCTGGATTCCTCAAACAGCTCACCATCCTGCTGCGATGCCGTTTCAGGAGGAGAGATATTCAGAACCTCCAACATTAAGGCCAGGGCTTGAGGGGAGTCCGACGATCTTCCCAACTCACTAAACTCGGCATCAGCGCCCGCAGAATACTCATCGTCAGTAACCTCTGAACCATCGGACACCTCTCCGTCCTCCGGAACAGAACAATCGGACCAGTCAAGATTAGTACAATCATCTCCGTCATCCCCCAGCGGAGCCGGGGACAAATGTTTCCTCTTAGCCGGAGCCTTGCGGGCGGCCGAGCTGGAAACAATCTTTTCAAGGGCGGCCAATCTGGCGCACATCTCAGCCTGTAAGTCCCTGCCCACGACCGCGTCACACGGAGCCCGCGTCAGGGTGGGAGGTGGAGATGAATCGGCCGGCGGTGCTGATCCCGAAGCCTGGGATCCGGACTGCCGTGTAATAGTTTGCTGTGCACAGGGAATACATAGCAGTACATCGTCCCCCGAAAAGGACACACCGCACAATATGCACTTTTTGGGATGCCCCGAAGGGGTGCCCGCCCCCGTATCAGGGGATGCCTCCATATAGGTGATTTTGAGTGGTCGCTATGACCCAGGGAATTACGCCAGTAAGCAACCCGGGATGCCCCTTTAATGTCCCGAGTGGGAGGATTAGTATAATGGAACCCAGGAATTTAGGACCGGGAAGGACCCTCTAATCCCAGATGATGAGGCTTCCCAGACGACCTCCGCCTGAAAAACACAATGGACCCTTGTTGGCAAAATGTCACCCCATAATATATAAATATATATAATTATATAAACACACTGAGTAAACCTGGCCCACTGGGCCACTCACAGTTCTGGAGCCAGGGGTCTGCCGTTGAAAAGGCGGGAAGGATCCTCTGAGGAGAAGGCAGGGAGGAGGAAAAACGTCCAGGCACCAGACAGCGCGACCGCGCTGAGGGGAAGAATAGGGAGGGGGCGGGATCGCGGTGACGCGCCGCGACTCGACCCCGCCCCCCTCCCTCCATGAGAGAGACAGAGACACCGCAGGGTCCCCGCGCAGAGAACCGGCGCCGCCGCCGCGGCGCCGGCAGTATAGCTGCAGGCGGGTGCCTCCGCCTGGCGGAGCACCCGCCGCTAATGAGCCAGCGAGGAAGGGGAAAAAGGGGAAAGTGCGCCGCCGCCCGGCCCCGCCCCCCCCGATCAGTGAGCCACGCACCTCCTCTGCCACAGGCGTGAGGTGATTTACCTCACGCCTGAAGGGCAGGACAGACAACAGTGAAAACCAGTGCAACCAATTCATTGAGGCTTCCAGACGCGCCACACAAACCCTGACAAACACAGTAAAAACACAGTAAAAAAAAAAACACCTACAACACGCAGGGGGAAAGGGAGCAGGGAAGGATAGGGAACCCCAACCCCTAAGGTGAACTAAGGAGGGACCCCCCTTTCCCCCCCCCCGGGATAAATTCAGGGACGGGGCATCCCAAACCGGGATCACCAACCCGGACCGCCGCCTACCCTCTCTGATAGGGTCTCACGGGGGGGAGCACAGCTCCTCAGCACCATGGGTGCCCGTATACCCTCGCTCGGGCCCGCAGCCAAAGCTGAGGAGGCATATAATTTAATAAAATTGGCTAGGATAACAAAAGGCCGAGCGGAAACATAAGAATAAATAGGCCGGGGGCAACCCCGGCTACCTTAACTCCCCCTGAGCAAGGAGGAGAGATCATCTTCTGACTTGCTCGCCGTCTGCAGAGATGGAAAACTGGGTAATGAGTGGGAGGTCCCAGGTATTTATGGATCAGGGAGGGGCTTTTCTCTTTGCATCATCTCTGCAGGAACGCCCCTTCAGGTCGGTATTACCCATGTGTTATGGATATCTGAAGCGGGGTGTGTGACATACTTAGAATACAGGGTTTTATTTTAATAATTTTTATTTTTGTTTTGTATCAGATCATTGTGTCACCTCTCCTGGCCTATTTAAAGTGGACCAACACCCAGGGGTGAGCTTATAGATTCCCGGGCCGATCATCCGAGATCGGGATGTCCCGCGGGGTGAAACCCCCCCAAAACACCTTACCTTATCGGCGAAGGCAGCAGCCGCCGCCGCCTCCGCGCGCCCCTCTAGACGTGCGCGCGCTGGCCATCTGTGAATGGCCGGCGCGGGCGCGCGCCCTGTAAGAGTGACGTGCGGGAGGCGGCGGCGGACGCGCTGTCTTGGACGTCGCTGTCACCCACTTGGATGTCGGCGGGGATTGGACGGCGCGTTCACGTGGGAGCGGGGAGAGGTGAGTTTTCGGGGCTTTCTGGGGGGTTTCACACAGCGGGGCACCCCCGATCAGGGTGCCCCCCGAAGTGGACCAAAACCCAGGATAGTCAAAATCCTGGGTGTTGGTCCACTTTAAATACATTTTTGTAAACTTTTTAGATTTTTGGTATTAAAGTGTTAATGTCACAATGTAATAACAATGTCATTCCATATGTTTTGTTACTAGTGGATATGTGTTCAAAAACGGACTTTAATCACCCAGCATCTGGCGCTCTGGGCTACAGGGACACAATTTTGAGCGCCGGCGCTGTGTGAGGCAGTTTTTTTGATGAATATGGTTTGAGTCACTCACACTGACCAGTCACTATCGTTCGCTCCCATATAGCGCTGTACTGGTGTTATAGCGACTCACACATTAAATTCATCAATGGCGGCAATGTTACTACAGCGACTGAGGCGCTCTGTAATAGCAGCTCACGGCCGGTCAGAGCGACCACTAGCGGTTGCTCTTAGCGGCGCTGTATCGACGCTCATCTGCAGTTACCTGGCACTAGTAATTAATCAGCCTGGCAGTGTATAGCGCCGGCGCTCTAGCTTCCAGAGCGCCAGGTATTACCTGTCTCTCTCCAATACATTTCAATGGACATTCCTTTTCTTCTGTTTAAACAGGGTTTTTTGTTTTTAATTTTTTTTTTCTCTCAAATCATTGTGTGACCTCTCCTGGCCTAGAAAGAGTCATTTTTGAAAACTTTTTTGTTTTTTTATATTTTTATGCAGAATTGTCATTACAGGTCTGGCATTAAAGTGTTATTGTCCCATGTGTTTTCGCTTTGTTACTGGTGGATATGTGTTCAAAAACAGACTTTAATCACACAGTGCTTGGCGCTTTATGCTATAGTATAGCGCCCAGTTTTAGAGCGCCGACGCTGTGTGAATCCTTTTTTGTATGGTGTGGCGCGCCGAGAGTCGGTCGCACTGAGCTGGCGCTACCTCTCGCTCCCTGCAGCGCTGTACTGGTGTTACAGCGCCCAACACACATCACATTCATCAATGCCGGCCAGGTTACTACAGCGACTGAGACGCTCTGTTACAGCGCCCGATAGCCGATCACAGTCGCTCTTAGCGCCGCTATACAGACGCTCATCTGCCGATACCTGGCGCTAGTAATGAATCAGCCTCCACGCCATTGTCGCACAGATGTAATGACTGATCACCTGTCATCTCACAGAGAGGGGCCGCAAAAAGAAACAGTGTTCCAGAACGATTCGAAAAGCGAAAATATCCATTTCTGGTTCTACACCCTGAGAGGGGAGTATTGGCAACGGCTTTGGCCAAAGGTATTTCACAAATTCAGTGGGTTTGGGCCCGCTTTAAGCCTGGCGACACAAAAAAACAAAAACAAATAACACATATACTATTTCTAAACCTTTGTCCTGCTATTATAAATAATTAAAAAAATAATAATGTAAAATAACCCCCCCCCCCCTCCTTGGCAAAAGCTGCTGTCCTGCGCAGCAAAATAAAGAAGCAATGAGGCCTAACTGCCATTGCTATGACAACGGTTTGTTGTCAAGGAAGAGACGCTACGCAGCTGAAGGCCTGGAGCTCCCTCCCTCCCCTGTGTTAGTGTATAGCAACTGTATAGGGGACCCGGGGCCCAGCGCATCTCCCTGAGCCCGTGTGCTTTCCTCCTATATTCATACCTCCCGAGTGTCCCTGATTTGGAGGGACTGTCCCTCTTTTGAGTCCATGCCCCCCCCCCGTCCCTCGTTGTTCTCATTTGTCCCTCTTTGAGGTGTAACATGCAGATCTCCCCATTCATCCCAATCAGAGCCGCTTGCCGGATTACATCATCACAGCAAACAGCTCTGATTGGACGGAAGCCCACGCATGTGACGTTGGACCGGGCGGAGGTAAGCAGATTGGGTGATTTGGGGGCTCTCACACAGGGAAGCATCCCGATCCGGGATGAACCAGAGAAGCGGAACAGAACCCGGAAAGTAAACAAACCTGGGATTTGTTCCGCTTTAAAGTAGACCAACACCCAGGATTTTCACTATCCTGGGTGTTGGTCCACTTCCGCGGGACACCCCGATCGGGGGTGCCCCGCTGTGTGAAACCCCCCAGAAAGCCCCTAAAAACTTACCTTATCGGCGACGGACAAGCGACGGATAAGGCGCTGCCGCCTCTCGCGCGTCCCCCTTACAGGGCGGGCGCCCGCGGCGACCATTCACAAATGACCGGCACAGGTGTGCGCCCTGCTAGAGGGACGCGCGAGAGGCGTCGCTTGTCCGTCGCTGTAAGTGCCAGATAGTGCCTTGTAAGCGCCAGGTAGTGCCTTGTAAGCGCCAGGTAGTGCCTTGTAAGCGTCAGGTAGCGTCAGGTGAACGCCGGACACGGCACGCAATTCCACATTTATGAATCCGAATCTGGTGAGCAACTGGAACAACGCCATGTAGCGTCCGATTTATCATTATCCCAGGCTCAGCGTACAGCGCCAGCGTTCAGCCTTGCATAGCGCCACGTCTTACCTGTCGCTACCTGGCGCTGTCCCATACATTTCTATGGACGATCCTTAAATCCCTTTCCTGATCCCAATATTTTTTTTTTTTTTATAAGATCTCAAAACTTTCTGACATGTCTCCTGGCCTAGAAAATGACATTTTTGTAAACTATTTGGATTAATAATATTTTTCTGCAGAATTGTCCTTACATGTCTGGTATTAAAGTGTTCATGTTACAATGTAATAACAATGTCATTCCATATGTTTTTGCTTTGTTACTAGTGGATACATGTTCATAAACAGCCTTTAATCACACAGCCTCCGGCGCTCTGGGCTACAACTACCCGATTTTTGAGCGCCGGCGATGTTTGAAGCAGTTTTTTTTATGAATATGGTGAGAGTCAGTCGCACTGAGCTGGCGCTACCGTTCGCTCCCATACAGCGCTGTACCGACAAACTATTGTCTTTTTTGTGTTCCTTTTCAAATAGTTTTCGTTATAAAACTTCAATATTTTTACTGCCATTGTGCCCAACCCTCTTTTACGCATCAGCTTCATTTTAAACTGGCGCTGCTTTACAACAGTGCCGCACTGCGCTGTGAAGTGGGCGGAAAAAGTAAATTTGGCAATAAAAGGTGTTCAGCTTGGCGCAAAAGTGGCGCACACTTTTGTAAATGTGGTGCTGCGGTGGTCAAAACTGCATTGTACATTGGCGCTTAATGGCACAAAATGGCACAGTCAATTTATAAATCAGGCCCTTTAGTTCATGCATTATTTTGAAATGTGAAGGCTCATTCACTACTAGCGCCAGGTATTGCCAGATGACCGTCTGTATAGCGGCGCTTAGAGCAACCGTAAGCTGTAAGCGGTAAATAGTATCAGGCGCTGTAACAGAGCATCTCGCTGTAGTAATCTGGTCGGCATTGATGAATGTGATGTGTGTTGGGCGTTCTAACACCAGTACAGCGCTGCAGCGAACGAGAGGAAGCGCCAACTCAGTGCGTCCGGCACTCTGCGCTCCACACCATTATTAAGAAAAAACTACGCATACGCAGCGTCGGCGCTCTAAAGCTGGTCACTATAGCATAAAGCGCCAGACGCTGTGTGATTAAAGTCTGTTTTTGAACACATATCCACCAGTAACAAAGTGAAAACACATGGAATGACATTGTTTTAACATTGTGACATTAACACTTTAGTGCCAGACCTGTAATGACAATTCTGCATAAAAATATAAAAAGTCAAAAAAACTTATAAAAGCGCTTGTTTGCAGCCAGGAGACGTCACACAATGATTGGAGCAAAAAAAATTATAATTGGCAAACACGCTCGTATGGGAGAGCGACACTGAGCGAAAGGTAATACTTGGAACCTAGTGCGCCGGCGCTATACACTGCGCCACCGCTAGTAATATGTGTGACGCTACATGGCGCTGTTAGAGGTGCTCACCAGATTTGCCTTCTTAAATGTGGTTTTGCGTACAGCGCCCGGCGTTCACCAGACGCTGCCTGCCGCTACGAGGCACTTCCTGGCGCTATCCCTTCTTAAATAACCCCAATGTATTTTTTTCTTAAATTTTTAATAATTATGGTGCTCTCGGTCGGCGCTAGGTGTCGCTAGTGCATAGGCATATACATGCCGTATCCAATACATTTCAATGGGCTGGTTATAATTATTTAAAGTGGACCAACACCCAGGATTTTGACTATCCTGGGTGTTGGTCCACTTAGGTGGGGCACCCCGATCGGGGGTGCCCCGCTGTGTGAAACCCCCCCGATCGCCGCAAAAACTCACCTCTCCCCGCTCCCACGTGACCTCGTCCGGCCAATGACAGCACTCAAAGCTGCTCTGGTATGCGTGTCCAAAGCCGCTTGGACGCGCATACCAGAGCGCTTCCCTCTAACAGGGAGCGCGCCTGCGCCGGCCATTCACAAAACGGCCGGCGCGGGAGCGCGCCCTGCTAGAGGGAAGCGAGAGACGCGGCCGCGTCTCACGCATGCGCCGTTGGATCGCCGGTAAGGTAAGGATTGTGGGCCTCCTGGGGGGTTCCTCCCCGCGGGACATCCCGATTTCGGATGCCCCGCGGGGAGGGATCTGATCGGTCCGGGAATCTTATAGATTCCCGGGCCGATCCCCCCTGGGTGTTGGTCCACTTTAAGGTTTTTTTGGGGCTGGTGCATGTGCCACGGGATCCTTGGGCTGGTTGGGATTATTTTTGGATGAATTATTTGTACTTTTTTGTTGCGCTGCAAACTTGTGTTTTGGGCCATGTTTATTAAAAAAAAAAATTCCAGGACCCTAAAAAAAAAGGGAATCTAACAGGCGCTGTGTGCCTAAAATCCTGTTTTTTAGAGCGCCTCTTGGAGCGCTATGTATTTTTAAAATAAATATATTCCGGATGGATGGCGCCAGGTGCCGCTAACGCATAGACATATAAAAGTCATGCGCTGCAAACGCTGTCTGGCCGGGAACACTACAGTTGACAGTGCTGCCAGTCTGAAAATGGCGTTGTGGTGCAGGCGCTGCAGAGCGTCTTGGACGAGGCGCTCAAGTGCCACCCACACCTATATTAATAAATTAGCTGCCCCCTGAATTGATACCGTGGACGCTGATTCATTCACGCCAGGTATTGCCAGATGAGCATCTGTATAGCGGCGCTTAGAGCGACCGCTAGTAGACGCTGTAAGTAGGTATCGGGTGCTGTAACAGAGCGCCTCAGTCGCTGTAGTAACCTGGCCCGCATTGATGAATGTGATGTTTGTTGGGCGCTTTAACACCAGTACAGCCCTGCAGGGAGCAAAAGGTAGCACCAGCTCAGTGCGACTGACTCAAAAAAGGACACACACACAGCGTTGGCGCTCTAAAGCTGGGCGCTGTAGCATAGAGCGCCAGACGCTGTGTGATTAAAGTTTGTTTTTGAACACATATCCACCAGTAACAAAGCAAAAACACATGGAATTGCATTGTTGACATTAACACTTTAGTGCCAGACCTGTAATGACAATTCTGCATAAAAATATAAAAAGTCCAAAAAGTTTCTAAAAGTGTTTGTTTGCAGCCAGGAGACGTCACACAATGATTGGAGCAAAAAAAAGCTAACACGCTGTTTAAACACAAACAAATGAACGGCCATTGAAATGTATGTGAGAGCGACACTGAGCGAAAGGTAATACCTGTCGTCCCTGAACCTAGAGCGCCGGCGCTATACGCTGAGCCTCCTGTAATAAAACATGTGACGCTACATGGCGCTGTTAGAGTCGCTCACCATATTTGCTTTCATAAATGTAGTTTTGCGTACAGCGCCCGGCGTTCACCAGACGCTGCCTGCCGCTACCTGGCGCTATCCCTTCTTAAATAATCCCCATTATGTACTTTTTTCTGACTTCTCCAGAGTTTCCCTCTCTACTGACTACTTTGCCTCCTCTTGATTCCCTCTTTGGTTCCCACCACCCCTCAGGGGGTATTTTGTCACAATTGCCACAGTATGGGGTAGCTGTGTCTCTGGTAACCACCCCCCAGGCTGCATTGTGTATACACAGACACACAACACACACCCGTTCCCGGCTCGCCCCCTCCCCTCTCCTGTCACAGCACACTAACCAAGCTGCATATAAAGAGGATCGGAGGGTGACAGAGGCATAAGAGCTCCACATCCCAACACCTTGCTCATCGGAAACCGGAGACCCATCACCTTTACCTGCATCATGGTGAGAAACCTCCGGAATGCCTAACTAACTGACTAACTGCCTTCCTGTGTTCTCCTATCTGCATTGTGCTCCGCTAGTTTGTAATTTCCTATAATCTTCCTGTGTAATACTATATTCAGTAGCTGTAGATTATTGTACAGAGACATAGCTACAGGGGGTGCAGAAACTGCACTGGGGCCCATGAGGTCAGGAGGCACCACTATGGAGGTTATTTAAGAGGGGATAGCGGCAGGTAGCGCCTCGTAGCGGCAGGCAGCGTCTGGGGAACGCCGGGCGCTGTACGCAAAACCACATTTATGAAAGCGATTCTGTTGAGCGGCTCTAACAGTGCCATGTAGCGTCACATGTATTATTACAGGCGGCTCAGTGTATAGCGCCGGCGCTCTAGCTTCCAGAGCACCAGGTATTACCTGTCGCTACCTGTCGCTCAGTGTCGCTCTCCCATACATTTCAATGGACGTTCCTTTTCTTCTGTTGAAACAGGGTTTTTTGTTTTTATTTTTTTTTCCCCTCAAATCCTTGTGTCACCTCTCCTGGCCTAGAAAGAGTCATTTTTGAATACTTTTATGATTTTTTTAAATATTTTTATGCAGAATTGTCAATACAGGTCTGGCATTAAAGCATTAATGTCACAATGTAATAACAATGTCATTCCATGTGTTTTGGCTTTGTTACAGGTGGATATGTGTTCAAAAACAGACTTTAATCACACAGAGTCTGGCGCTCTATGCTATAGCGACCAGGTCCAGAGCGCCGACGCTGTGTGTGTCTGTTTTTTTGTTGAATATGGCGTGAGTCGCTGAGAGTCGGTCGCACTGAGCTGGCGCCACCTCTACAACGCTGTACTGGTGTTAGAGCGCCCAACACACAGCACATTCATCAATGCCGGGCAGGTTACTACAGTGACTGAGGCACTCTGTAACAACGCCTGATAGCCGATAACAGCGTATACTAGCGGTCGCTCTAAGCGTCGATATACAGACGCTCATCTGACGATACCTGCCATTAGTAATGAATCAGCCTCCACGTATCTATCTGCCATGCTGTGTTCTCCTATCTGCATTGTGCTCCGCTAATTTGTAATTTCCTATAATCTTCCTGTATAATACTATATTTAATCGCTGCAGATTATTGTACTTTATTGTATTGTATTGTAGAGACATAGCTACAGGGGGTGCAGAAACTGCACTGGGGCCCATGAGGTCAGGAGGCCCCACCATGTCTGCTTGACCTCCTTATTTCACATTGAAATGGCCATACTATACCATGGCCCTTCTGTTTAAAGAGGAAAATCACCCAAAATGTTCACTCTCCTGGGTGTTGTTCCTCTACAGCAGATTTGGGATTCCCTACGGATCGCCAAACTCACCTTCCCCACCATAAACTACTACTAAACCCGAAAACAGAAAATACAAATAGTGATATCTTTCTGTAAATGATGCTGTGTGTGCCCAAATCAAATAACTAAACTAAATTATCAGGAGAGGCTTAAAGAACTACAGTCTGGAGGAAAGAAGGGAGAGGGGGGACATGATGGAGACCTTTATATATGTGAAAGGATTCAATAAGGTTCAGGAGGGAAGTGTTTTTAAGAAGAAACTTAATGATAGAACAAGGAGCCCAACCTGAAGCTAGTCGGGGGGAAGATTAGGAGCAATGTTAGAGAATATTATTTTACAGAAAGAGTAGTAGATGCTTGGAACAAACTTCCAGCAGAGGTGGTTGAAAAATCAACAGTCACTGAATGTAAACATGTCTGGGATAAGCCTCCATCTATCCTAAGATAGAGAGAACATACAGTATATACATAAGATACAGAGAACATACAGTATATACATAAGATACAGAGAACATACAGTATATACATAAGATACAGAGAACATACAGTATATACATAAGATACAGAGAACATACAGTATACACATAAGATACAGAGATCATACAGTAAACACATAAGATACAGAGAACATACATTATACACATAAGATAAAGAGAACATACAGTATATACATAAGATACAGAGAACATACAGTATACACATAAGATACAGAGAACATACAGTATACACATAAGATAAAGAGAACATACAGTATACACATAAGATACAGAGAACATACAGTATACACATAAGATACAGAGAACATACATTATACACATAAGATACAGAGAACATACAGTATATACATAACATAAAGAGAACATACATTATACACATAAGATACAGAGAACATACAGTACACACATAAGATACAGAGAACATACAGTATACACATAAGGGCAGACTAGATGGAGTGTATGCTTTCCTTCTGCCATCAACCTTCTATGTTTCTATGAACTACACTGGCAGTGCCCCCTGATCTCATGGGCCCCAGTGCGGTTATTACCTCTGGACCTCTTGTAGTTACACCACTGCCAATCACCCGCAGCAACTACACAAACTGCTATAGCTCTATATATGTCGGTGTTCCAATCCCTAATCTTTTTCACCCTTTCCCCCCACAGAGGGAGTGCATCTCAGTCCACGTTGGCCAAGCCGGAGTGCAGATTGGCAATGCATGCTGGGAGCTGTACTGCCTGGAACATGGCATCCAGCCGGACGGACAGATGCCCAGCGACAAAACCATCGGCGGAGGAGACGATTCCTTTAACACTTTCTTCAGTGAGACCGGGGCTGGGAAACACGTCCCCCGTGCGGTGTTTGTGGACCTGGAGCCCACTGTGATTGGTGAGTTAGCTGCCTGTTGTGATCTATGACAAAGTGGACCGAAAGCAGCGCTGGAGTCTAGAAGACTCTAGAGCCACCTGATTCCCTCCCCCCATGGTAACAGCGACCCATAGCCGATCACAGTACCTACTAGCGGTCGCTCTGAGCGCCTCGCTACAGACGCTCATCTGCCGGTACCTGGCGCTATGAATCAGCCTCCACGCCTTCCTCTAAGGCAAGCGGCTCCGTGTTAGCGACCGCATCCCCCGCTACCCTCTAACTGAGAGCATACCTGTGCCGGCCATTGACAAATGCCTGGCGTGGGCACGCACCCTGCTAGAGGGATAGCGGGGATGCAACCGTGGCTCGCGCATGCGCAGTTGGACCAAAAAAGAAGGTAAGTGTATGGGGCGACCTGGGGGGTCTCACACAGCGGGGCATCCCAATTTAGGATACCCCGGAGGGAGAGAATCGATTGGCCGTGGGTTTTGGTCCACTTTAAGACATTTCCAAAGATAAATGTTTCTTTGATATTGCAAGCTGTTATTAAGTTTGTATCCACAATGACCCCAAGATATTTCTCCATCAGTCATTTTCCTAAAGCTATTCTCCCTAATTTGTACACTACATACAAATGTTTAGTCCCCAGATAGATATCAGTTACATGTATCCACAAAGGGTCTAGTTTGTTTTGTGTCTGGTGTGTCTGAGTGCCTGTAGGATTGCATTGTATTGTATTGTATTGTATTGTATTATATTGCATTACACTGCTGATACTTGTATGGCCAGTGCAAAGATATTCTAAATCTCTCACATTTCCACAGATGAGGTGAGGACAGGAACCTACAGGCAACTTTTCCACCCTGAGCAACTCATCACCGGCAAGGAGGACGCCGCCAACAACTATGCCCGCGGCCACTACACCATCGGCAAGGAGATCATTGACCTGGTGCTGGACAGGATCCGCAAGCTGGTGAGTTTATCGAGATATAATACATTCAGGGGCAGGATAGAGCCCAGCTACACATTAGAAGTCTCTCATTTAATTGATGCCACTCTAATTTTAAAGGCTGGAGTGTAGCATTATATTTCGATAATATGTTACATAAACCTAGTACGTAAGATGGGAGACATCTAACTCTGTATCTGTTTTTTTCCTCAGGCTGACCAGTGCACAGGTCTCCAGGGCTTCCTCATCTTCCACAGTTTTGGTGGTGGCACTGGCTCGGGGTTCACCTCCCTCCTGATGGAACGTCTGTCTGTTGACTACGGCAAGAAGTCCAAGTTGGAGTTCTCCATCTACCCGGCTCCTCAGGTCTCCACCGCTGTGGTTGAGCCTTACAATTCCATCCTCACCACCCACACCACTCTGGAGCACTCCGACTGTGCTTTCATGGTGGACAATGAGGCAATTTATGATATCTGTCGCAGGAACCTGGACATTGAGCGCCCAACCTACACCAACCTGAACCGTTTGATTGGTCAGATTGTGTCCTCCATCACCGCATCCCTCAGGTTTGATGGTGCTCTTAATGTGGACTTGACTGAGTTCCAGACCAACCTGGTGCCCTACCCCCGTATCCACTTCCCCCTGGCCACCTATGCCCCTGTCATCTCTGCAGAGAAAGCTTACCATGAGCAGCTCTCTGTTGCTGAGATCACTAACGCTTGCTTTGAGCCAGCCAATCAGATGGTGAAATGTGACCCCAGACACGGCAAATACATGGCCTGCTGTATGCTGTACCGTGGTGATGTGGTGCCCAAGGATGTCAATGCCGCTATCGCCACCATCAAGACCAAGCGTACCATCCAGTTTGTGGACTGGTGCCCAACTGGGTTCAAGGTTGGTATCAACTACCAGCCTCCCACTGTGGTTCCTGGTGGAGATCTGGCCAAGGTGCAGCGTGCCGTGTGCATGTTGAGCAACACCACCGCCATTGCCGAGGCCTGGGCCCGTCTGGATCACAAGTTTGACCTGATGTACGCCAAGCGTGCCTTTGTGCACTGGTATGTGGGTGAGGGCATGGAGGAGGGCGAGTTCTCCGAGGCTCGTGAAGACATGGCCGCCCTGGAGAAGGATTATGAAGAGGTTGGCACTGACAGCGTAGAAGGAGAAGGTGAAGAAGAAGGAGAAGAGTATTAACATGTTTCTGTATTATGACACTGAAATAAAGTTTATTTTTATGAAAATTTTGACATACTAACTTAATCAAGACTAGAAATAGCCTTAATCAAGACTAGAATGGGCATGCTCCCCTGTGTAAACCCCCCCAGGTCGCTTGCCGAGCAATTTGACGAATGTTTGTCTCAGCAAAAGGTTTTGATTGGACGGGAAGAGTTGAGTTGTACAGGGCGATCGGGAAGTGGGGGATATACACACTGGGCCTCCCAATTTGGGTTGCCTCTTGCCCAAACATCTTGTAGAGATTTGAATATAGAGTACAGAAGGGTAAACACATTTGACCAAACTTTAAAACAAAAGTGGTGGTGGCAGAACTTGCCAAACCCGAACACAGATCCCCATTGAAATCAATGGGGATCCGAACTTGTGATACGGGGTATGAGAGGGGGGGGGGTGCAGAGTGGCAGCTGGAAGTGGCTGGAAGTAACGTACCTCAACCCTGCGATACGGTTGTTCCTTCCATCCATGCCGGCTTGCAAAATATCTCAGAGAGGGGCCACAGAAAGATGGCTGCAGCTCCCATGAGTGAGGACACTCCTAGTTCAATTGATAAGGGGTATGGATGAATGCACACCAACTACAATTTTTAGTTATGCAAGTAAAAAAGTATATTTACACACAATAAGGCAATACAAAAACAGGCACTGTACATTTTAGTGCAATGGCAGAAAAGTATTCTCTATATTGTACAATTAAGCCATCAAAAAGAATATAGAATGGTGATCTCTTTATGGCGCCAAAACTATCATCATCTAATAAGATCACATTAATAAGATACATTAACTGAGTAACTCTAACCAGAGAAAAATGCTATAACATAATGTAAACAAGATTTTACCATAGAAGTCTAAGAGGTGGGTAGATAACCATCCTGACGAGTAGTGGAATCATACAAATAGTGTGCAAAAAGATTAATTATCCCTTTTTATTTCTCATTTTGCTGTCTGTGATCCTATTTTTAAAGCTCAAGTTTGTGATGACCGAAAAGCAAGTTTACCTTACACAAGAGCTATGGTCGTCCCTAGGACCAGAATAGTCCACCATATTTGGTCCCGGTGACATGCACCCTTGCACCTGCTAAGTGAATGCCTAGTCTCCAAGATGGGGGAAAGGAGGTCTCATCTTCCTAAGCTCACCGACAGCAACAAAAAAGCAAATAGAGGGGGTTTATTTAAGAAACACTAACGCCACGTAGTACAACGTAGCGTCAGGTGACCGCCGGACGCAGTATGTCAAAACCATATATATGAAGTCAATCTGGGGAGCGCCTCTAATAGCGTCATGTAGCGTCACATGTATCACTAGCAGCGGCTCAGTGTAAAGCACCGGCGCTGTATGTTCAGCAGTGCCATGTAGTACCTGTCGCTCAGCAGCGTTATCCCATACATTTCAATGGTGTTTTTTTTTTTCTTGTGTATGAATAGTGTTTTAATTAATTATTTTTCTCAATTTTAGGATATAATCATTGTGTGACCTATCCTGCCCGGCAACCAAACACTTATATTGTTATATTTAGATTTTTTTTTTTTATGCAGAATTGTATGATAGATATGCCATTGCAGTGTCATTGTCACAGTGTAAATGTTAAATGTTAAAATGTTAAATGTCATTCCGCGTGTTTTCGCTCTGGTGCTGGTGTATATGTGTTGAGAGCCTTTTTTTCATAAAACGTCCGGCGCTCGATGCTAGAGCGCCCAGTTATAGAGCACCTGCACTGCTTGTGTGTAGTTTTTCTTAAATATGGGCTTCAGCACCGAGCATCGGACGCACTTAAAGCGAACCTTCACTCTGAATAAGAGCCTATCTTATATGTTTCCCACACCCTGTACATACAGATTGTCGACATTAAAAATCATCCTACCTGCATCTACTGCATGTTATGAGCCTTTAAACATCCAAGATGGCGGCTTATGGAAGCCGCCATCTTATCAGGCAGCCTGCAAACAGGAAGTGCCTCCTGACTGTGCTGCTCTGCATTCTGGGACTGCTGACTGTTACCTGACCCCAGCTCTGCTCTGTCTGAGCAAAGCACAGCTATAACCCGCCCTTCTGTACTTTATCCCGCTCTCCTCTCATCAGTAAGTGTGATGCTTCTGAGTCAAGATGGCGGCGCCCCTATCCTAGAGTCCTGAACAGAGTTGCAGCCCAGTGGGGGGAAAGAATAATAAGTTAGTGACTAAAAACATAAAATATATTAATTTTAGATGCTGGGGAATAGTTTTTTAAGAGTTTGGGCTTTTCATTAAATCACGCTGAAGGTCCGGTTTAACTGGCGCTACCTATCGCTAACTGCAGCGTTGTCCTGTTATATGTGGTTTTGCTCTTGGCGGCTTTTCCTCGGGGTGGTACATATGCATTGATTAAGGGAGAACGATTCAACAGCGCCTTCCAGACATCACATTTATCAATGCTGGACAGGATGCTACGCTAGGTCACAGCGCCAGACACCAGCTTGCAGCGTCCACTACATAGACGTTCAGTTGGCAATATGTGGCGCTAGTCTTAGAGTGGACCGAAACCCAGCGCGATCGGGCGACCGTTTCCCACCCCCCAGGTCGCCCCATACAATTACCTTGCGTCCCGGACCAACGGCGCATGTGTGAGCCACGGCTGCATCCCCGCTATCCCTCTAGCAGGCATTTGTGAATGGCCGGAGCGGGCACGCTCCCTGTTAAAGGAAAGCAGGGGATGTGGCCGAAACTGCTGGCCTTAGACGAAGGCTTAGACGGCGTGACATCAGCAGCTCCAAGCGCACCGATTGGACAAGCGGCCGCGCATTCGCCGTAGGACCGGAAAGAGGTGAGTTGCGCTCGACAATCTGGGGGGTTTCACACAGTGGGGCACCTCTGATCAGGGTGCCCCGAGGGCAAGGTCCAAAACCCAGAACAGTCAAAATCTTGGGTTTTGGTCCACTTTAAATCCAATTCCCTCCCTGGCAACCGCTCCTGTCTTGCAGAGCAAAGTGAAGGCACCGAACGGCCTAACTGCCGATATGACCGTTTATGTTGCCACTAACAGACACCCCCCATCTGAAGGCCTGCACCTCTACTGCTCCCCTGTGTGAAAGTACAGAAACCGCTGCAGGAACCCGGGACCCAACATCCAGGTACAGTGCGATGGACACACAGAAAGTGCGGCGACATTAATCTCTCGTGAGCTTTTCTTTATTTTCTGCATTTTGTGCGCTTAACTGCCAAAGGTTTATCGCCACTGTTAGACCCCTTCCCAGTAGCTCCATCACCAAGCCTGAACCTCTGAAACAACAACATGAATAGAAACCTCCTAAGGCCTAATTCATATTTTAAGATTTTTTTAAAGTGGACCAAAACCCAGGATTTTGACTATCCTGGGTTTTGGTCCTTTCCCCTGGGACACCCTAATCGGGGATGCCCCGTGTGTAAAACCCCCCAGATAGCCGATGCCAACTCACCTTTTCCCTGACCTATGGCGCATGTGCAGATGCTTGTCCAATCAGCGCGCTGGCGGCCCAATCCCCCACTGCCCTGTGCGTGCAGGGAGTGTGCCTGCGTCGGCTATTCAAAAATACCTAGTGCCGCTACTCGCGAATGCTCTATTGGACAGGGAAAGTGTATGGGTGACCTGGGGGTTTCTTACAGCGGGGCATCCAGATTTTGGATGCCCTGGGGAAGGAGGGAATCAATCGTCCCAGGAATCTTATTGATTCCTGGGCCGATCGGCGTGGGTTTTGGTCCACTTTAAATGAGTTTCAAACCCCAAAAGAAAAAAACTGTAATAAATGTCAGAGTTTTTTTTTCTTCTCTTGATTCCAATAGGGGCCTATCTGCTGCCTCTAACTGTCACCCTGATCAGTTGACAGTTTTACTTAACGGCAGCATTGCAATACAGAAAGTGAAGAAAACGCCCCAAAATCCTTTTCTTAGGGGGTTGTTTGGATACACTGTACGCTCCATGTTAACGCAGTGCTACCCATAGGAGTCTATGGCAGTACATGGTAAAGCAGTGTGATATGTTTTACCTGCATTTTACACTGTTTTTCTATAGACTTAGCCAAGGATGACCTTAGCATGGAGGCTGATTCATTACTAGCGCCAGGTACCGGCAGATGAGCGTCTGTAGCGAGGCGCTCAGAGCGACCGCTAGTAGTTGCTGTGATCAGCTATGGTTTGCTGTTACCGAGCGCCTCAGTCGCTGGCCGGCATCGGTGAATTTGATGTGTGAGTCGCTATATCACCAGTGCAGCGCTATATGGGAGCGAACGGTAGCTTCTGGTCAGTGTGAGCGACTCAAAGTATATTCATCAAAAGAACTGCCTAACACAGCGCCGGCGCTCAAAATTGTGTCTCTGTAGCCCAGAGCGACCGGACGCTGTGTGATTAAAGTCCGTTTTTGAACACATATCCACTAGTTAAAAAGAAAAAACACATGGAATGACATTGTTGTAACATTTTGACATTAACACTTTAATGCCAGACCTGTAATGACAATTCTGCATAAAAATATAACAAATCCAAAAAGTTTTAAAAAATGACTCTTTCTAGGCCAGGAAAGGTCACACAATTATTTGAGAGAAAAAAATAAATAAAAGAAAATCCTGTTTAAACAGAAGAAAAGTAACGTCCATTGAAATGTATGGGAGAGCGACAGGTAGCGACAGGTAATATAACCAGGCGCTCTGGAAGGCAGAGTGCCGGCGCTATACGCTGAACCGTCTGTGATGATGAATCGGTCGCTATGTGACCCTGTTAGAGTCGCTCACCAGAATCTCTTCGATAAATGTGGTATTGCGTACAGCGCCCGGAGGTCACCTTTTCTACCTGTCGCTGTAAGTCGCTACCTGGCGCTATAGCTTGATGAATAACTCCCTTAGTTTAAAGAGGAACAAGACCTGGGTTTTGATCCTCCTGCCTGCAGTGTGCATCCCCCTAGACGCCCGTAAACTCACCTTTTTTTTTTGCTCTCGCGGCGCATGCCTAAGCCACTGGCAGAACCCCCCTCTCCTCAGTGAGGACTTGTACTGGGCTTCTATGAACAGCTGGCACGCAGAATTGAATGAAAAGTGAGTTTTTCGGGTAATCCTGGGGTTTTCACACATCGGGTCATCCTAAATAGCAAAGAGTCTAATAAGACTCTAGGCCAGTGGTTGCTACTCTTTAAAGTGAACCAAAACCCGCGGCTATCGATTCCCTTCTCCCGGGGCATCCAAAATCGGGATGCCGCACCATGTGAAACCCCCCAGGTGGCCCATACACTTACCTTGTTTTTCGGTCCAACGGCGCATGCAAGAGACATGGCCTAATCCCCGCTATCCCTCTAGCAGGGCGCATGCCAGCGCCAGGCATTTGTGAATGGCCGGCGCGGGCACGCTCCCTGTTAGAGGGTAGTGGGGGATGCAGCCATCTGCGAGCTCGGAGCTGCTTGCCTTAGACGCACTGATTAGACGAGCAGCCGCGCATGCGCCATAGGACCGGGAAGAGGTGAGTATCGGCGACCTGCAGGGTGCCCCGGGGGCAAGGACCAAAACCCAGGATAGTCAAAATCCTGGGTTTTGGTCCACTTTCAGGTGCCCTGTGCAAGATTTGGGGATGGTTCACACCAAACACAGAAAGAGAAGACTAGAAAGAGGAAAAAAAGAGAATGATAGTGGGAGAAATAGTATTGAGCAGGGATGTACAACCTGTGGCCCAAGGGACGTATGCAGCCCGCTCTGCTGCCAGTTGTTGCCCCCAGCTCCCCTCGGAAGTTGGAAAGCTGAGCTTGCCTTGCCTGCAGTGCAAGTGGGTGGCCACTAGAGGGTAGTGTGTTTCTAATTTCCAAAGCAGGAATTGAGGCACTGATGAACTTCTTTGTAGAGATGGGTGACACGTGTGTTACTGGTGCAGAGATACTAAGAGGCTGATTCATTACTAGCGCCAGGTAACAGCAGATAAGAGTCTGTAACGAGGCACTCAGAGCGACCACTAGTAGACTGTGATTGGCTATGGTTCGCTGTTACCGAGCGCCTCAGTCGCTGCCCGGCATTGATGAATTTGATGTGTGAGTCGCTATAACACCAGTACAGCGCTATATGGGAGCGAACGGTAGTGACTGGTCAGTGTGAGCGACTCAAACCATAGTCATAAAAAAAAACAGCCTCACACAGCGCAAAATTGTGTCTCTGTATCCCAGAGCGCCGGAAGCTGTGTGATTAAAGTGTGTATTTGAACACATATTCACTAGTAACAAAGCAAAAACACATGGAATGACATTGTTATTACATTGTGACATTAACACTTTAATACCAGACCTGTAATGACAATTCTGCATAAAAATATAAAAGATCTTCTCTAAAGCTTGTACATTCATCACCAGTGCATATAATACTGTATGACTTTTATGTCTATTTTTTGTAAAACCCAATAAAATCTTTGTAAAAGAAAAATATAAAAGATCAAAAACGTTTTCAAAAATGACTTTTAATAGGCCAGGAGAGGTCACACAATGATTTCATAAAAAAAAAAAAAAAAAAAAAAAATTAAAAAAAGAAAACCCTGTTTAAAGAGAAGAAAAGGAACGTACATTGAAATGTATAGGAGAGCGACAGGTAGCGACAGGTGATACCTGGTGCTCTGGAAGGCAGAGCGCCGGCGCTATACGCTGAGCCGTCTGTGACGATGAATTGGACGCTACACGGTGCTGTTGGAGTCGCTCACCGGAATCGCTTTGATAAATGTGGTATTGCGTACAGCGCCGGCGTTCACCGTTCGCTACCTGTCGCTATTCCTTCAGGAATAAACCCCTAGGTCACCCTGTTTTCCAGGAATTCAACCGGTTTTGACCCCCCCATCTGGTCACCCTGTAAAACATGAATTTCTTCCTGCCATCTCTAACCCATGCTCTATTGGCTATAAGACACTACTAAATGATTGGCTGGCCATTTGGCCCACTCTATAGGTTGCCTCTGACTTCTTTTACATTTAGATGCAAGTTTTACTGGCTTAAAGTGGACCAAAACCCACCACGATCGGCCCAGAAATGATCGATTCCCTCCCCCCCGGGGCATCCAAAATCTGGATGTCTCGCTGTGTAAAAGCCCCAGATTGCCCGATACACTTACCTTGTTTCCCGGTCCAACTGCGCATGTGCAAGCCGCGGGCGCATCCCCACTGTCCCTCTAGCAGGGCGTCCCTGTTAGGGGGAAGTGGGGGGTGCGGCCGCCAGCGCGCTTGGAGCCGCTGGCCTTAGACGAAGCTTAGACAACGTAACGCCAGCGGCTCCGAGCGCGCGGATTGGACAAGCGGCCGCACATGCGCCGCAGGACCGGGAAGAGATGAGTTGTTTTCGGTGACCTGGGGGGTTTCAGACACACGATCGGTGTGTCCCGGGGCAAGGACCAAAACCCAGGATACTCAAAATCCTGGGTTTTGGTCCACTATAAATTAAGGGCTCATGCACAGAAACATTATGCCAGACTATTGTCTGTGTGTGCACTTGGCACGTGGTGAGGGCCCTCAAATGGGCCCCTGGGACCAGGACCCCACCAGGTTTTTTCCTGATAACCCTGTGGACTTACCTCCATACACAAGGTTCCTTTGTATATGGCGGCTCGAATTAAAGACAATGGGACCTTGCTTTCTTTTTCTAGTGCCTGTGACTATAATAGTGCGGAGTATGGCCAGTATACCTACGTAAGCATTAGTGATTTGAGACCCTTATATACCTGAACATTGTCATGGTGGTGATAAGCACGTGATCTTCCAAAGTGTGTCAATAAGCCACAACCCTGAACCACACCCCCACCCCCACCCATTACCCTGTAAACTGGTCTCCAGTTTGGCGTCTCTGCTGGTGTGTAATTTGTGTTGGGTGTGTCAGTTATGAGGAGGCTGATTCACTACTAACGCCAGGTATCAGATGAGCGTCTGTATAGCGGCGCTTAGAGCGACCTAGGCAAGTAAGGTAGCCAGGCTATTCAGAAATAGCGTGAGCTTTTTAGATCACACCAAGCAGAGAGTCCCAAACTCCCCCAATCCAACCCTATAGTGAATGGCACCACTCCAATTAATAATCAATTTATGTTACTTTATTGAGATAACTATACTATGTACATACATTATGTTAAAAAACACTAGTTAAAATACATATATTTACACACAAGCCCCTACACATAGGGGGAAAACCACAAGGGAGAACAAGAATGTATAAAGGAGAGGAGGGGGGAGGGGCAGGCACTCTAGCCAGAGTGTCCCGATGGCATAAGCCCCTGTGGCTAAATGATTAGTTAATATCCTTTAGTATAATCCTGCCCCAATCCACTCTAAGGCTGTCTATTTAAAAGTGTCCAGTGTATAATTCATTACATTCATATATAAACTATGTGCATAACTAAATAAATCAATATAACTATTACTATAAAGTGCCAAGTGCCATTAAATCAACCTGACTATTTACAAATGGTCCAAGGACAGCCGTAGGGGGAAACATACAAGACATGCATATACCTCATCACAATACCTCCTCAATGACCGGCCACACGCACCCCTCCTCACCAAAGACCAACGCGTTACGTGACTTCCCGCGTCACTTCTCCAGGGCCAGACAAGTTGTTTTTAGATCAGATCAATTCAGAGCATTAGTGACCCTGTATTTTTAGAATTTATTAGACAAACAGGAAACCACAAAAACAACAAGAAAACAGGTGATAAACACAGAATTAACTGTAAAACACGGTAAATAAAATAAATAGCAAGTGATATAAAAAAATGGCAAAATCCTTTGGTGTCTGTCTGGGCTTGTGGTCCGATCAAATAAATTGTCCCTCAGTCTACACACGCTTTTTGGTCTTCTTCTGCTCCTTGGATCTTAAAAGGGCGCGTGTGTCACTCTTGATGGTACGATTCCAGTCCCTCTCTGGCCATTCTTCCCAGCCATGCTTATAGCCCCAGAACAGGGGGTCTCCCTACCCCTCCCACCAGGAGCTGGTGTTGGTATCACAGCCTCAGAATATTCCAATCTCATTTCTGCTATATGATACCAACTGACCACATTCCAAGGGAGGGAGTGACAAGCAGGAGAGGGACCTCACTGTCTCAATTCGGGATCTATTTGTGATTTGTTTATTTTGCGTTTCCAAGTGGTTTTATTACTAGGTGGGAGGGGGGGAAAGGATGTGAGTAGGACAGGACACATTTGATGGGGGTTATCCGCATTGACCTGGCATGTGAGGGTTAGATAATGGTGAAACCCAAGTGGGAGGGGGGACAAGAAATTAGGGGCTTACACCAAGCAGGCAGGCCAGTTAAAGTCTATATATATATATATATATATATATATATATATATATATATTACCCCAACATACACACAGAGAAATAAAATACACCTAGGATGTTCTGTCACAATGCTAGTTAAAAATGTGGGTTTCGGTCTGCTTTAAATATACCCAGCAAACTGCTCCGATTGGATGAGAGCCTGAACATGCGCCTTAGGACCAAGGACAGGTGAGTTTCAATAGGCGATCTGGGGGGTTTCACACAAATTAGGATGCCCCAGGGCAAGAAACAAAATTCAGGATAGTCAAAATCCAAGGTTTTGTTCCACTTTAAAGGAACATTTAAGACAAACAGTTAAAGAGGACCGACCAGTAGTTTCGCCGGCGCTGGAATCTTTTAGAGTACAGGGCCGGCCCATCAGGTTATGCAGAGGCAATCAATCACTCCACATTTGTGGGCGTGGACGCATCCACAGCTCGTCCTGCGGTCAGCTATTCAGATAGGCTGAGTATGCTGCAGACCCCAGGGTGGCCGGGGGTGCAGCTGCTCCCACTTCCTTACAACGGGCTCAATTTCAAACGAGGTTGTATGCTGTGCATTAATATGCAGGGGCATACAGCAATGATTGGCAGTTTTTAGTGTGATCCACATGACAGGGCATCCCAAATGCCCCAAGGAACAACACCATAGTTGGTAGTGAAAATCTCAGACTGATGCAAATACACTTAGGGCTTTATTCATCAAGGGATAGCGACAGGTAGTGCCTTGTAAGCGTCACGTAGCGTCTGGTGAACGCCGGCCATGGCACGCAAAACCACATTTATGAAGCCGAATCTGGTGAGCGCCTCTTACAGAGTCATGTAGCGACCGATTCATCATCACAGACGGCTCAGCGGATCCATGCGGCGCTCTGCCTTCCAGAGCGCCTGGTATTACCTGTCGCTCTCTCATACATTTCAATGGATGTTACTTTTCTTCACTTTAAACAGGGTTTTCTTTTACATTTTTTTTGGTTTTGGTTTTGTATCAAATCATTGTGTGACCTCTCCTGGCCTATTTAATGTCATTTTTGAAAACTTTTTGCATTTTTTTATGCAGAATTGTCATTACAGGTCTGGTATTAAAGTGTTAATGTCACAGTGTTAAAACAATGTTATTCCATGTGTTTTCTCTTTGTTACTGGTGGATATGTGTTCAAAAACTGACTTTAATCCCACAGCTTCTGGCGCTCTGGGCTACAGCGACACAATTTTGAGCGCCGGCGCTGTGTGAGGCTGTTCTTTTGATGAATATGGTTTGAGTCGCTCACACTGACAATCGCTACCGTTTGCTCCCATATAGCGCTGTACTGGTGTTATAGCGACTCACACATCAAATTCATCTATGATACTACAGCGACTGAGGCGCTCTGTAATAGAGACTCGCGGCCGATCAGTGCGACCACTAGCGGTCGCTCTTAGCGCCGTTGTACAGACGCTCATCTGCCGTTACCTGGCGCTAGTAATGAATCAGCCTGCCAATGGGCAATGCAACAGCCAAAGGCTGCACATGCGCCATAGGATGGCGGGCAAAGTGAGTATAGCAGCAATTGCAGGGGAATCAAGCAGCTGTGGAGTTTTAGGTCCAGTTTAATGGCCTAAATGAGCCGATCTTCTCACCCCGTGTTCCAGCACAATCTCTGCCTACATGAGCCCAGTACAAGTCTGCTACATGGCCACATTTAGGCATTTACAGGACATGTTACTCTAATCAGGAGGTGTCTGTATTGCATTGCAGGATGTAGGTCCGCTTTAAACCGGACCTTCAGCATGATTTAATGAAAAGCCAAAACCCTTAAAAAACTATTCCCCAGCATCTAAAATTAATATATTTTACGTTCTTAGTCACTTATTGTTCTTTCCCCCACCGGGCTGCAACTCTGTTCAGGACACTAGGATACAGGTGCCGCCAACTTGACAGAAGCATCCTCAGGAGAGGAGAGAGGGATAAAGTGTAGGGGGGGGGCGGGTTAAAGCTGTGCTTTGCACAGGCAGAGCAGAGCTGGGGTCAGGGAAAAGACAGCAATCCCAGAATGCAGAGCAGCACAGTCAGAAGACACTTCCTGTTTGCAGGCTGCCTGATGCTCCATGAGCGGCCATCTTGGGTGTTTAAAGGGTCATAACATGCAGTAGATGCAGGTAGGATGATTTTTGATGTGAGCAATCTGTATGTACAGGGTGTGGGAAACATATAAGATAGGCTCTTATTCAGGGTGAAGGTCCGGATTAATGTGAGCAATCTGTATGTACAGGGTGGGGGAAACATATAAGATAGACTCTTATTCAGGGTAAAGGTCCTGATTAATGTGGGCAATCTGTAAGTACAGGGTGTGGGAAACATATAAGATAGGCTCTTATTCAGGGTGAAGGTCCGGATTAATGTGAGCAATCTGTACGTACAGGGTGGGGGAAACATACAAGATAGGCTCTTATTCAGGGTGAGGGTCCGGATTAATGTGGGCAATCTGTATGTACAGGGTGTGGGAAACATATAAGATAGGCTCTTATTCAGGGTGAAGGTCCGGATTAATGTGAGCAATCTGTATGTGCAGGGTGTGGGAAACATATAAGATATCAGGATGAGGGTCCGGATTAATGTGAGCAATCTGTATGTACAGGGTGGGGGAAACATATAAGATAGGCTCTTATTCAGGGTGAAGGTCCGGATTAATGTGAGCAATCTGTATGTGCAGGGTGTGGGAAACATATAAGATAGGCTCTTATTCAGGATGAGGGTCCGGATTAATGTGAGCAATCTGTATGTACAGGGTGGGGGAAACATATAAGATAGGCTCTTATTCAGGGTGAAGGTCCGGATTAATGTGAGCAATCTGTATGTGCAGGGTGTGGGAAACATATAAGATAGGCTCTTATTCAGGATGAGGGTCCGGATTAATGTGAGCAATCTGTATGTACAGGGTGGGGGAAACATATAAGATAGGCTCTTATTCAGGGTGAAGGTCCGGTTTAAGATGCCCCTGTGCACTGGCTCAGAAAGTTATAGAGGAGCCGCACACCGCGCTGCGTCATACACACACACTCCGCCTTCGCTGTTAACACAGACATGCCCCGCCCCCTTTTCAGCCCCGTCCAATTAGCGATCCCTGACCGAGGGAATCGGGCGCCTCCTCAGCGCTGATTGGTCGCGACGCAGCGAAAGCTGGCCTGGTATTTTCTGGACTGTTCTTGTCAGCTGGCTGTGACGTCACAGGCGAGATGATAAAGCATCCCGAAGCGAGAAACACACGGGAACACTGACAGCAGCGGAACGCAGTGAGTATAACCGGAGACAGACAGACAGAGGGGTGTCCGGGTTCAGCAAGGAACTGGTGGCCGTAGGGAAATCACATTTAGTAACGTGAAAGACTAGACGGGGGGCGAGGAGGTTTATAGTGACGTCATTTTCTGGCATGGAGAGGTTTAATGTCTGTCTGCTTCCCCATGGGGACATGTGTAGGACAGACAGACAGACAGAGTATTTGCATGGCATCAGTCAGGACTGACAAACACAGGACCCATGTACATATACAGGACTGACAGACACATGTACATATACAGGACTGACAGACACATGTACATATACAGGACTGACAATCACATGTGACACATGTACAGGACTGACAATCACATGTGACACATGACACATGTACATGCACAGGACTGACAGACACATGACATGTACATGTACAGGACTGACAGACACATGTACATGTACAGGACTGACAGACACATGTACATGTACAGGACTGACAGACACATGTACATATTCAGGACTGACAGACACACAGGACTGACAGACACATGATATATATATATATATATATATATATCTGACAGATGTATAACACCAGGCAGGACTGACAGACGCATGTCCATTTATGACACTATATGGGTATATACAGTACAGGACAGACAGACAGACACAAAGTATATGTATGACACCAGGCAGGAAAGACACGTAGTATATGTTTTACACCTGGCAGGACTGACAGACACATGTCCATGTTTGACACATGGGTATATACCGGGCTGACAGATACAAAATATATGTGTATGACACCAGACTGGACTTACAGACACAGAGTATATGTATGACACCAGGCTGGACTGACAGACACTGTCATATACTCTGTGTCTGTCAGTCCTGCCTGGTGTCATACATATACTCTGTGTCTGTCAGTCCTGCCTGGTGTCATACATATACTCTGTGTCTGTCAGTCCTGCCTGGTGTCATACATATACTCTGTGTCTGTCAGTCCTGCCTGGTGATATACAGTCTGTATATGTATTACACAAGGCAGGACTGACAGACACAGTATATGTATGACACCAGGCAGGATTGACAGCCACAGAGTATATGTATGACACCAGGACTGACAGACACAGAGTATATGTAGGAAACCAGCTAGGACTGACAGACAGAGTATATGTATGACACCAGGACTGACAGACAGAGTATATGTATGACACCAGGCAGGACTGACAGCCACAGAGTATATGTATGACACCAGGACTGACAGACAGAGTATATGTATGACACCAGGCAGGACTGACAGCCACAGAGTATATGTATGACACCAGCTAGGACTGACAGACAGAGTATATGTATGACACCAGCTAGGACTGACAGACAGAGTATATGTATGACACCAGGACTGACAGACACAGAGTATATGTAGGAAACCAGCTAGGACTGACAGACAGAGTATATGTATGACACCAGGCAGGACTGACAGACAGAGTATATGTATGACACCAGGCAGGACTGACAGACAGAGTATATGTATGACACCAGGCAGGACTGACAGACACAGAGTATATGTAGGAAACCAGCTAGGACTGACAGACAGAGTATATGTATGACACCAGCTAGGACACACAGACACAGAGTATATGTATGAAACCAGTCAATACAAATACTTTGTGTCTGTCAGTCCTACCTGGTGATATACAGTCTGTATATGTATTGCACCTGGCAGGACTGACAGACACATGTCCAGGTATGACACTACTTGGTTATATACAGAACTAACAGATACATGACCCATGTCTATATACATATACAGAGAGTATGTGTCGTGTATAATGGCGTGCAGGACACACACAACCATAGATTTGGCTCCACAAACCGTCTCGCAGGCTGCGTCACTATCACATCTAACCTGGATGGCAGGACAGACAGACTGAAATGGAAAGACATGAACCTCGTACAGACTGATCCTATCAGGTGTCATTGTAATTACTAGCTGGATAGACAAACAAGGGGCACCTGACAAGAATCTATCAGCAGTGTCGGACTGGCCCACCAGAGTACCAGAGGATACTTCGGTGGGGCCCAGACACTTACTCGGGCCACCATCAGACCAATGCAGGACGTCCAAGTCTAACCCAGTTTCTAGTTTGGGTGAATTATTCTGTATATTTGTTATTTATACAGTAAATTACATTTGTTATTTGGTTAATAAACATCACATGTCATATTATGCAGCAATCTATTTGTGTTTCAGCTGAGAGCACATAATATAATATCTTCTCACCTTTTGGAATTGTTCTGTACTTGTGGAGCAGATCAGACTTGTGTAAAGTATAGATGGAAGCACACACCAAGTTTGGGGACTGCCAGTACAGGCCACAACAGCTCGCTATAAAAAACAGCCGCACTACAGAGATATGTTAACAATAATCACTATAATTTATTGAATTGATTCTACAGTAGCACGAGTTAAAAGACAAACTAGATTAAAAACATTAAAGTGGACCAACACCGAGAGGTGATCGGCCCGGAAATCTATAAGATTCCCGGGCCGATCACCTCCCACCCCACGGGACATCCGAGATCGGGATGTCCCGCGGGGTGAAACCCCCCCAAACACCCCAAATCACCTAGCCGCCGCCTCCCTCGCGCCCCTCTAGGCGTGCGCGCCCCCACGCCGGCCGTCTGTGAATGTCCAGCACGGGCGCGCGCGCGCCGAAAGTGACGCGAGGGAGGCGGCGGCGGCGGAAGCCGCTTGGACGTTCCTGTTCCCCGCCTGGACGTTGGCGGGGATTGGACCGGGCAGTCACGTGGGAGCGGGGAGAGGTGAGTTTATTGGGGTTTCTGGGGGGTGCCCCGCCGAAGTGGACCAAAACCCAGGATAGTCAAAATCCTGGGTGTTGGTCCACTTTAAAAGGAACAAATGCGGGTGAGAAAAGTGGACACTTATGGACTATTTAATGAGTATCTAAAAATGTTTAAAACAATCCACATCGTATGTTGGGACTACCATTTATATCTGTGCCGTGAAAGACGAGGTCACAAGCGATAGCGCCAGTAAGCAATGTGTGCAAAAGAAGCGACAACTCACTTGATCGCTGGAGCGGATCCTGAGCCAGCCGAGCACGAGCTTCAAGTCACCAACACGGGGAGGCCGATTCATTAATAGCGCCAGGTAGCGACAGATGAGCGACTGTAGCAGTATTTTCAGAGCGCCCGCTAGTAGTCGCTGTGCTTGGCCATTGTTCGGTTGTTGACAGCGACTCAGTCGGTGTGCGGTAATGTTGAATATTGGGTGAGGAGTCGCTATTTGACAGGTTCCGCGCTGTATGGGAGCGCATGATAGCGAATGGCCATACCAAACGGCTACCACCATATTCATTAACAAATCACGCTCAAAAAATTCTCGCGCTGTGAAATGCTTGTTTAAACCCCAGAGCGCTGGCGGCGATGGGTTAAAAGTAGTTTTTTAACCCCCAAACAACCATATTTTTTGAAACCAAAAAAAAACAAGTTTATAAAAACATTTTGGAATATGAATACATTAATATCAGACCTGTAATATCAATTCTGCACAAATTTTTTTTTTTATTTTTTTTTTACCTTAAAAAAAATATCTTACATTGCAGAAGTGGTAACAGAAATTTTCACATTAAAAAAAAAAAAAAAAAAAAAAAAAAATGAATAATTATTTATGATTATTTAAAGATTTTTCCATTGAAATGCATTGGAGAGCGCCAGGTAGCAAGAGGTCATACCTGTCGCTGTTCAAGGTCGCTCGCTGGCGCTGTGGGCTGAGGCTGGAATAATGATGAATGATTCGCTGTCTGGCGCTCTCTCAGTCGCTAAGCAGGATTGGCTTGATAAATGTGTGATTGTGGTGGGGAGCCGGCGTTCTCGTGGCGATTGCCGTTCGCTCACCAGTCGCTACCTGGTGCTATCCCTTGTTAAATAAGGGCCTAAGAAACATAGAAACATAGGCGGGTGACGGCAGAAGGAGACCATACAGTCCATCTAGTCTGCCCTTATGTTTATACTGTATGTTCTCTATATCTTATGTTTATACTGTATGTTCTCTGTATCTTATGTGTATACTGTATGTTCTCTGTATCTTATGTGTATACTGTATGTTCTCTGTATCTTATGTGTATACTGTATGTTCTCTGTATCTTATGTGTATACTGTATGTTCTCTGTATCTTATGTGTATACTGTATGTTCTCTGTATCTTATGTATATAATGTATGTTCTCTGTATCTTATGTGTATACTGTATGGTCTCTGTATCTTAGGATAGATGGAGGCTTATCCCAGGCATGTTTAAATTCAGTGACTGTCGATTTTTCAACTACCTCTGCTGGAAGTTTGTTCTAAGCATCTACTACTCTTTCTGTAAAATAATATTTTCTAACATTGCTCCTGATCTTCCCCCCGACCAGCTTCAGCTTGGGCCCCTTGTTCTATCATTAAGCTTCTTCTTAGAAACACTTCCCTCCTGAACCTTATTCAATCCTTTCACATATTTTAAGGTCTCCATCATGTCCGCCTCTCCCTTCTTTCCTCCAGACTGTACTAATTAAGTTCTTTAAGTCTCTCCTGAAGTTTTAAACCGGACCAATACCCATTATTAATTTAACAGGTGTTGGTCAATCTCTCTGTCGGGAAAGGAATCCCGCACGGGACTCCAATCGCAGGACTTCCTTCCCGCCGCTGGCTCGTAATGAAGGTGAGTATTCTCAGCATTCTGTGCGGTTAGATGTTAGGGGGCTCCAGCGTTCTGGATGCCCCCCTGAGATTCTTCCTATCAGCAGAGAGAGGGACCAACACCCGTTAAAGTAATAACGGGTGTTGGTCCGGTTTAAGTCCTTCCATATCACTTCCATGTTGGACTCGCCCTTCCGCTATCAGTCATGGGGGCTCTGCCACGCCCTCCTTCACTTCAATGGAAGTGGTGTGCCGAGGCCTGACCTGCGCGCTCCATTGCAGTAAATGGAGAGGTCATGGCAGCGCCCTGTGAATGACAGTGGAAGGGCGCGATTGCAGGACTGTCGGTGACCAGGGCCCAGGCGGCACAGGATGCCATTCAGTGATCGAGTTGATGGTTGCCGGAGTAGGGTCGAACCTCTTGTGAGGGACAAAAGGTAGGTATCCTTTTGTTTTTTAATGTGGGTGGTTAATCCCTTCATATTTGGCAGGTCGAGTAATTGATCAAAGATGAAAATCCATGCGTGTGTGTCTAGTGCCCTACTGCAAAAACTATTTTACAATCCAATGTAAAGTGTGTGGTGAAGTATTGCAGGTGGAGGAGTGGCACCACCTGTATCAGTGATGGCAAACGGAGTGCCCAAACTGCAGCCCAAAACTTTGATTCAAGTGGACCAAAACCCACGGATCTATAAGAATCTATAAGATTCCCCAGGCCCAACGATCCTCCTCCCCGGCATCCAAAATCGGGATACGCCTCTGTGTGAAAGGTCGCCCCATTCACTTACCTTCCGGCGGTGCATGTGCAAGCCGTGGCTGCATCCCCGCTATCCCTCTAGCAGGGCGCGTGCCTGTGTCAGGCATTTGTGAATGGCCGGCGCAGGATCACTTCCTGTTAGAGGGAAGCGGGGGGCGCGGCCGTCAGCACTCTCTGAGCTGCTGCTCTTAGACGGAGCCGTAGGACTGGGAAGAGGTGAGTTGCTTTAGGCGATCTGGGGGGTTTCACAGGCGATTGGGGTGCCCCGGGGGAAAGGACCAAAGCCCAGGATAGTCAAAATCCTGGGATTTGGTCCACTTTGTGTCATCTTGATGGCTCTGGTACCGGGGGTGGGTTGTGATGGGAGATGAAAAAAACCCAAAATATGTGTACTGGAAAGATGACGGGTGCCCAAAGCGAGGGCTCTGAGGGCCGCCTCTGGCACGGACGCCATAGGTTCACCACCCCTGGCCTATATCATTGCTTTTAACCGTTTAATTCCTTTAGTATCTGCCCAGCCACTTTTAGTCACACTGATGGCAGACGGAGTGACATATTCCTTTACTGGTGGGGATTCCCGGCTGCCGCATGGGGATTATCTGGCTTTTGAGATTAGCACATACTGTGGGCCCAATGCCACCAGAGGCAGAGCCTTCCTGCCAGAGGGGAGATACAGCGGGGCGGAGGCCTGGGCACACATATTGTGTTTATCTTCTGTTTATACAGCTTATTTATCTCTGTATACATTTTCAGGAAAGTGGCAAGTGGCGCCATGGCTTGATTATTCTGCATTCGCCTGTTCACTTCTCATCCGCCTGAAGACGTTCTGTGCACATTTCGAGGCTTGTTTTAAAGACGACTTCGGGAATTAATTGGAAACCGTCCTAAAAAAAGAAGGTGGTAAGTGTACTTGTTCTCTAATCTGACTCCACCTTGGGATTTTTAATTAAAGCGACAATCCAGGCTGGTGTTTAAAAGACATAGATACTTAAAGTGGACCAACACCCAGGATTTTGACTATCCTGGGTTTTGGTCCACTTCGGCAGGGCACCCCGATTGGGGGTGCCCCGCTGTGTGAAACCCCCCAGAAACCCCGAAAAACTCACCTCTCCTCGCTCCCACGTGACCGCCGCTGCCAATCCCCGCCGACGGACAAGCGGGAGGCAGCGACGGACAAGAGAGCGCGCCCGCCTCCCGCGCGTCACTCTTACAGGGCACGCACCATTCACAAATGGCCGGCGCGGGTGCGCATCCTGCTAGAGGGACACGCGGGAGGCGGCGGCGGGCGCCGCTGGATCGGGGATAAGGTAGGGATTTAGGGGTTTCTGGGGGGTTTCACACAGCGTCAGGGGTCTGATCGGTTATAGATTCCCAGTCTGATCATGGGAGGGTGTTGGTCCACTTTAAACCGGACCTTTAGCATCATTTGTTGAAAAGCCCAAACCCTTAAAAAACTATTCCCCAGCATCTAAAATTAATATACTTCATGTTTTTAGTCACTTACTTTTTATTCTTTCCCCCACTGGCCTGCAACTCTGTTCAGGACTCTAGGATACGGGTACCGCCATCTTGGCTTAGTAGCATTATATACAGAGGAGAGGGGTCAAAAGTGCAGGGGGGCAGAATTATAGCTGTGCTTTACACAAACAGAGTAGAGCTGGGGTCAGGAAAAGGTCAGCAATCCCAGAATGCAGAGCGGCACAGTCAGAAGACATTTCCTGTTTGCAGGCAGCCTGCACCTCCATGGGCCAAGGTGTCAGAAAATGCAATAGATGCAGGTAGGATGATTTTTAATGTGGGCGATCTGTATGTACAACGTGGGAGAAACATATAAGATAGACTCTTATTCAGGGTGAAGGTCCGGTTTAAGCCAATAAGTGTAAACCTGACATAGTCCCATATAAGTAAATGCTGCACCAGGATTATCTGCTTGCGGTGTGTAAAAGCCACACAGACGCAACATGGAACATTGTCGCCGGCTTAATCGTAGATCCTCATTTGCATATGTATCTGACGCCTATTGTTGCCGCTCTTCAGAGACAACAAGGGCCCAGCAGGGAGCTATTGTCTTCTTTTCTATGTTTATTTGTTTTCTCAAATTAAGCTCCACCCCCTCACAGGTATATTTGCATATTTACTGGAATTACTGGAACAACTGACAATTGCATCATTGTCCGTTGATTCCAGTAGGGTCAGTTGGACAAGAGCCCGCACATGCCCTGTTGGAACAAGGTGAGTGAATAGCAGAGTTCTGGGGGGTTTCACACAGCAGCTTTGGGATGCCCCAGGGGAACGGAACAAAACACGGGAAAGTCAAATCCCTGGGTCTTGTTCCACTTTAATCCTCAGTTTTGCCCGTTTAATAAAAGAAGCTTTTCGGTTTGGTTGAGCAGACTGCTGACCCTTACCACCCCCTCACCCTGTGTGCCAGGACCCCAGACAGCAGCCTCTTGCTACTGGGGGCACATTTTTGGATTTTTTTTCTCTATTTCACTAGAACAGTTGGGGGGTTAAAGCACCACTGTGGCTAATTGAAGATTGGCAGCTACTCCCAGCGGATTGGCATGGCATTGTGGGCGTCTACAATGATTCATAGAAACATAGAAGGGTGAAGGCAGAAGGAGACCATACGGTCCATCTAGTCTGCCCTTATGTGTATACTGTATGTTCTCTGTATCTTATGTGTATACTGTATGTTCTCTGTATCTTATGTGTATACTGTATGTTCTCTGTATCTTATGTGTATACTGTATGTTCTCTGTATCTTATGTGTATACTGTATGTTCTCTTTATCTTATGTGTATACTGTATGTTCTCTGTATCTTATGTATATACTGTATGTTCTCTTTATCTTATGTATATACTGTATGTTCTCTGTATCTTATGTGTATACTGTATGTTCTCTGTATCTTATGTGTATACTGTATGTTCTCTGTATCTTATGTGTATACTGTATGTTCTCTGTATCTTATGTATATACTGTATTTTATCTTATGTATATACTGTATGTTCTCTGTATCTTATGTATATACTGTATGTTCTCTGTATCTTATGTATATACTGTATGTTCTCTGTATCTTATGTGTATACTGTATGTTCTCTGTATCTTATGTGTATACTGTATGTTCTCTGTATCTTATGTGTATACTGTATGTTCTCTGTATCTTATGTATATACTGTATTTTATCTTATGTATATACTGTATGTTCTCTGTATCTTATGTATATACTGTATGTTCTCTGTATCTTATGTATATACTGTATGTTCTCTGTATCTTATGTGTATACTGTATGTTCTCTGTATCTTATGTGTATACTGTATGTTCTCTGTATCTTATGTGTATACTGTATGTTCTCTGTATCTTATGTGTATACTGTATGTTCTCTGTATCTTATGTATATACTGTATGTTCTCTGTATCTTATGTATATACTGTATGTTCTCTGTATCTTATGTGTATACTGTATGTTCTCTGTATCTTATGTGTATACTGTATGTTCTCTTTATCTTAGGATAGATGGAGGCTTATTCCAGGCATGTTTACATTCACTGACTGTTGATTTTTCAACTACCTCTGCTGGAAGTTTGTTTCCAGCATCTACTACTCTTTCTGTAAAATAATGTTTTCTTATTGCATGGCACGGCCCACTTCGGTATTCATAACAGTTGGGTTATTCCGCCACAAGGGGGCGCAGTGGTACTGCAGAAAAGCTGTGGCTTGTCCCGGCTCCCTATAAAAACGCGCTTAACCATAGAGTTCCCCAGTGTTTCCTCTGCAGTGGAACTGCGAAGTTAGAAGATGGCTCTCTCTCTTGCACAGGTGAGCGGGGCAACCAAGCCTGTGGCCCTGCATGTCTATTTCCATTCGTTTCTGGACCCTCTGTGCCTCCCAGCCTTGGCTGACGGATCGGGTGAGGGTAGAAGAGCACTAGGGTCAAGTGCTCCTGGAGTGCAGCTCCAAGCCGCAGACCCTGTAACACAACGGGGTAGCCGGCCATAGGCTTTATGGTGAGCCTATTAGGGATGCAGAGTTTCTGTCCTGGCTTCTGAGGGGGTAAGTAGTTTGGGGACTGTGTCTCCTCATTTTCCCACTGCTGCCCTATTGCGCCTGTGCTAATCACCATATAGAGGCTTCTGGGGATAGCGCGCTTGGGGGCCCTTCGGGGCAAGCACGGCTGTGTTCCATGTGTGGGGTATCCTCTGTGAGTAACAGTGTTACGGTGTGTGTGCCGTGCGCTGAAAGTATCCTTGCGCTTCAAGCTGGTTTTGCCTGCTTCGCTTCCCAGCTCTGCGCCGCACTCTGCTTCACCTACTCCCCCGCTCCTGCAATTGGGCCCCAGTGAGGGGAATGTTGGCAGGGAGTCACATTCTGATTTGGCTCTGCTGGTGGCTAACATTGAAAAGCAGCTTGCCAGGACGGTTCCTAGGAAGGCCTCTGGCAAGAAGAGACACCTGGATCCCAGGCCTGCTCCCCTTACTGAGATGTATGTGGGGATTGATGAGCTTGGTGACTGTCACCCCCTTGAGATGGGGGAGCTCTCCCAGGATTCTGACTCCTCCGGAAACCAGCAGGAGGGTTGCGATAGTGACCCTGGGTCTGCGTCCGGAGAGGAATCATGGTATCCTGAGGACACTGATAATCTACTGTCACATATTTTTAAAATTTTGCACATTGCTGCCCCTGAGGTAGCTAAAAGAAAGCAGGGGGAACTTTTTTGCCCTGGTAAACAGCATCGAGTTCCCTGAGCAGGAACATTTTACCACCTTGGTGCTTAAAGAATGGGAACGTCCTAACAAGTTGCCTGCTGTGCCCAAGGGTTTGGATAAAAGGTATCCCTTTCCTGTTGATCTTGTTAAGAGGTGGTCATTTCCCCCTGAAGTGGACGCTCCCGTGCTAGGCTTGTCCAATACTTCAGTCATGCCTTCTCCTGACACTACCACTCTGAGGGACGGTGAGGACCGGCGCATGGATCAATTGGCCTGCCATGCTTTTACATGCATGGGGGCTGGCTTGCGCCCCATATGTGCTGCCGCCATTACTGCTATTGCTCTTAAGAAACTGCTCAAGTGTCTCATTGATGGCACAACAGCTGGTAGTGTGGGGGAGGAATATTAGGACTCTCTTACTTTGCTCCGATTTTGTGGCCTTTATCCTTACTGCTATGGATGATGCTGTGCGGCTGTGTGGAAGGACCTCTGCGCTCTTGGTGGCTATGTGCCGCTCTGTCTGGTTGCGCCAGTTGGCAGCTGACGCTGCGGCTAGGAAAGCTCTCACTGGTCTCCCCTTCGTGGGGCTGCGGCTGTTTGGAGAACCGGTGGATTCAGGAGGTAGTGTCCTCCGGTTACAAGATAGTTTGCAGCCTGCCCCCCCCCCCCCAAGATTCATCAGATCCCGGATGTCTTTAAACCCCCTGTCTGCTCAAGGGTTGCTTCTGGCGGTTCATTGCTTGTTAGAGTCCGATGTCATTTGTTTGGTGCCTCATCAAGAAAGAGGTCAGGGATACTATTCCAATCTTTTCACGGCCCCCAAAAAGGACGGCTCTCTGAGGCCCATTCTGGATCTGAAGGGCCTCAACAAATTTGTCAGATTCAAGCATTTTCGCATGGAGACGCTGCGCTCTGCTGTCAGTACCCTTCGCCCGGGCGACTTCATGACCACTGTGGACATCAAGGATGCTTATCTTCATGTGCCTATCTTCCCAGGTCATCAGAGATTTCTAAGGTTCGAGCTGCAGGATCAGCATTACCAGTTTGTGACTCTACCCTTCGGTATCTCCTCTGCACCTCGAGTGTTCACCAAGGTACTGGCGGGACTGATGGCTCTGCTAAGAAACCAGGGCATCTGCATCATTCCTTACCTGGACGACATCCTGATTATGGCCAAGTCTTTTCCTCGAGCGGGACACTCAAATGGTGACATCTACTCTGGAGTCTTTCGGCTGGGTGATCAACTATCCCAAGTCTTCTCTGTCCCCTTCCTTGGTGAGGTTATTTCTGGGCATGACTCTGGATATCTCTCAGGTCAAGGTGTTCCTTCCTCAGCAGAAGGTGGAGGGTCTTCAGCTGCAGGCTCGGGCTCTGCTGTCGTGTCCTCATCCCTCTATCTGTCAGGGGATGCAGTTGGTGGGCCTGATGGTGTCCTGCTTCGAGGCAGTCCCCTTTGCTCAGTTTCTCATGAGACCTCTTCAGCTGCACCTCTTGTCAGTTTGGGATCAGGCCCCTGTGTCTCTGGATCAGGAATTTGCTCTGTCTCCCCTGGCCAGACAGTCTGTCTCGTGGTGGCTGGACTCAAGGAACCTTCTGGGGGGCAGGTCCTTCCTGCCCCCGTGCTGGGAAACGGTCACCACGGATGCCAGTCTGACCGGCTGCGGAGGCTTCTGGAAGTCCCTGAGGTTCCAGGGTCGGTGGGGCCCACAAGAGGCCCATGCTTCCATCAACGTCCTGGAACTTAGTGCGATCAGGGTGGTTCTTTCTCGCCTATCCACTCACCTTCGGGGTCGGGCTGTTCAGATCCGCTCAGACAACCAGACTGCAGTTGCCTACATCAATCATCAGGGAGGGACTCGGAGCAAGCGAGCCTTCAAGGAAGTGTCCCTGATTCTGTCTTGGGCGGAACAGCATGTTCCCTGCATCTCAGCGGTCTATATCCCAGGGGTGCAGAACCAGGTGGCGGACTCCCTGAGCAGGGGGACGTCTCGTCTAGTGGAGTGGTCTCTCAACAACCGGGTGTTTCTCTCCCTCAAACTTCCCAGATTTCTCTCTGTCTCAGGATCCTCTGGCCTTCGCCACGGATGCCTTGGCAATACCTTGGACAGAGTTTCAGCTTCTCCATGTGTTACCTCCGTTTCCTCTCCTGGGCAGGGTCATGCGCAAGATAGCCCAGGAGCGGGTACCAGCCATATTGGTGGCCCCTTGTTGGCCAAGAAGAGTTTGGTTCACAGATGTCGTGCAGTTGGCAGTAGACCGGTACGTCTTGCCCAAGGATCCAGACCTGCTCACCCAGGGGCAGCTACGCCATCCCAATTTACAAACTCTGGCTTTAACGGCTTGGCTGCTGAAACCTTCATATTGATGGAAAAGGAGTTGCCTGCTTCTGTTGTTGATACCATGATTCAGGCCAGGAAGAAGTCCTCGTCTTTTATCTATTACAGGGTCTGGCATGCTTACATTGCCTGGTGTGAGTCCAGGTCTCTTCCCTGTCAGGTGTTTTCTATTCCCAGGATTCTGGAATTCTTGCAACATGGTTTGGATCAGGGCCTTCAACTTAGTACCCTAAAAGGCAATGTTTCAGCTCTGGCAATTTTTTTCCAAAGATCCTTTTCCAATCATCGGTTGGTTAAAACCTTTTTTAGGGTGTTTCTCATGTGCGTCCACCCCGTAAGCCCTTGCTACCAGTCTGGGATTTGAATCTGGTGTTGTCTGCTCTGCAAGGGCCTCCCTTTGAGCTTATCCGTGAAGCTACCTTGTCTATTTTGACTCTTAAGGTAGCCTTTCTGGTGGCTAACACTTCTGTAAGGCGAGTTGCTGAGCTAGCGGCACTTTCCATCAATAAGGTTGACTTCCTGCCAAAGGTTGTGTCTGCCTTTCGTCTTAATCAGGACATTGTCTTGCCTTCATTGTGTCCTAATCCTACTAATTCCAAGGAGCGGACTCTGCATTCTCTGGATGTGGTCAGGGCTCTGAAGTTTTATTTGGTCGCCACTGAGCCTTTCATGAAGTCTGATGCTCTTTTTGTTCTCACTTCTGGACCTAGAAAGGGTTTGCCTCCGGCTAAATCCACTATCAGCAAGTGGATCCGTCAGGCGGTGGTTCAAGCCTATTCTGCTAAGGGAAAGGAACCTCCCTTTAGGATTACTGCTCATTCTACTCGTGCTATTGGTGCCTCTTGGGCTTTTCAGCACCAAGCTTCTGTTGAACAAGTTTGTAAGGCCTCTACTTGGTCTTCTGTTCATACTTTTTCAAAGTTTTACAAGGTTGATGTTAAGGCCTCAGCTGATGCTGCTTTTGGCCGCAAGGTGCTTCAGGCGGTAGTGACTTGAACTACTGGCCGTTACTCTTTGGGGATCCCACCCTATTCTGGACACTTTTTGGATGAATACCGAAGCGGGCCTTGCCATGCAATAAGAAAAAAGCAATTCTGTGAGTACTCACCTGTAGAATTGTTTTTGTTCTTGCATGGCACGGCCCGCTTCGCCCCACCCTTGTTATCGTTATTCTTGGTTGCCTCTTTATGGTGATTGTTCCAAGTTAATTGGGGTTTTTTTTACCTTTTTCACATTTTTTTCTTTATTCTCTCCCGGCTTCTTGTCTCACTGCTTGTCTATGCTGGGGAACTCTGTGGTTGAGCCCGTTTTTATAGGGAGCCACGACAAGCCACAGCTTTTCTGCAGTACCACTGCGCCACCTTGTGGCGGAATAACCCAACTGTTATGAATACCGAAGCGGGCCGTGCCATGCAAGAACAAAAACAATTCTACAGGTTCAATTCAACTCACAGAATTGCTTTTTTCTAACATCGCTTCCCCCCCCCCCCCACTAGCTCCAGGTTGGGCCCCTTTGTTCTATCATTAAGTTTCTTCTTAAAAACACTTCCCTCCTGAACCTTATTTAATCCTTTCACATATATAAAGGTCTCCATCATGTCCCCTCTCTCTCGTCTTTCCTCCAGACTGTACAAATTAAGTTCTTTAAGTCTCTCCTGATAAGTTTTAAGTTTAAGTCCTTCCACCATTTTTGTTGCCGGCCTTTGGACCCGTTCTATTTGAATAATGTCTTTTTGCAGGGGAGGTCTCCAGAACTGCACACAGTATTCTAGCTGTGGCTCACCAGGGCTCTATACAGCGGCATCACAACCTCCCTCTTCCTACTGGTGATGCCTCGAGCTATGCAGCCGAGCATCCTGCTTGCTTTTCCCACTGCCTGGCTACACTGTCCACTCATCTTGCAGCTATCAGTAATCAGTACCCCTAAATCTCTCTCCTCCGAGGTCCTGGATAACACAGCGCTGCCCATACGGTGCTCAGAGCAGGGATTCCTTCTACGCAAGTGCAGGATTTTACATTAAGAGACGTTAAACTCCAGTTTCTACAGTTTTGACCATCTATCTATTAAAGCGAAATCATTTTCCATGTTGCAGGCACCTCCAGGAATATCCCCCCTATTACTAACCTTTGTATCATCAGCAAACAGACAAACTTTTCCTACCAAGCCTTCTCCTATGTCACTTACAAATATATTAAAAAGAACGGGGCCCAGGACAGAGCCTTGCGGCACACCACTTGTAACTCATCATCCTCTCATGACACATTATCAGTCCCGAGATACACCCCATTCCTATGCTAGTCATTTCATTGCTATGTTACCCATGAAATGGCTGCAGCCCCCTATTTGTAAAACAGGTCACATGATGAAGAATACTAAAAGGTGCTATGTAGTTAGAAGGGCCTGATTAATGCAGCTGGATTCTGGGGGGCTCACCCTATTCTTAGATGTATCACCGGTTTATTTGCAGGGCCCCATGCACAGAAACCACATGGGTGCAGTGGGGGGGGGGGGGGGGGGACGTGCCCTGGGTGGAGCAGGTCAGGGGGGCTCCACTCCTCTGAGAGAAATATTATGCCAATCTGTATTGTCTCTGTGTGTGCACTTGGGATGCCACAAATGATCTATACATAGTTCAGGTTTTGGTCATTAAGGCCTCAAATGGACTCAGGTTCCCACCAGGGAAATACTTAGTAACCTTGTGGGCCAGTCTGAGCTGTCAGGGGTGTAATAATCATGGTCTCAATTAGTGTAACCGCGATCAATGTAACCACCGGTAAAGGTGAGATTCAAAATCCAGGTATAGGGCCAATCAGCTGAACGGGACTATTGGTGAGTGTCTATTCTTTTTTATTTCTGCCCGGATAGTCCCTTTAAAGTGGACCAAAACCCAGGATCCAGGTTTTGATTCTTGCCCCCGCGATTTTCGTGATTGCGAAACTCCCCTGATAGCCGGTGAAACTTACTTGCCAGCGGCCAATCACTGCACTTGGCTTACTTCATATTCTCAGAGGTCTTGTTAGCCAAAGGTCAAATGGTCCGAGTGCAATCCTGGCCACACTCCTTATAGCCTCCCAAATGCCTGCCGCTGGCACACGTCTGGCTTAAACCGGACCTTCAGCATGATTTCATGAAATGAAAGCCCAAACCCTTAAAAAAACGATTCCCCAGCATCTAAAATTAATATATTTTATGTTTTTAGTGACTTACTTATTATTCTTTCCCCTGCTGGGCTGCAACTCTGTTCAGGACTCTATGATACGGGCGCCGCCATCTTGACTCAGGAGCATCACATACTGAGGAGAGAAGAGTGGGATAAAGTACAGGGGTGGGGTTATAGCTGTGTATAGCTTTGCACAGAAAGAGCAGAGCTGGGGTCAGGAAAAGGACAGCAATCCCAGAATGCAGAGCGGTATAGTCAGAAGACACTTCCTGTTTACAGGCTGCCTGATGAGCCGCCATCTTTGATTTTTAAAGGCTTATAACGTGCAGTAGATGCAGGTAGGATGATTTTTAATGTGAGCAATCTGTATGTACAGGGGGGGGGGGACCTATAAGATAGGCTTTTATTCAGGGTGAAGGTCCGGATTAATGTGGGCAATCTGTATGTACAGGGTGGGGGAAGCATATAAGATAGGCTCTTATTCAGAGTGAAGGTCCGGATTAATGTGAGCAATCTGTATGTACAGGGTGGAGGAAACATATAAGATAGGCTCTTATTCAGAGTGAAGGTCCGGATTAATGTGGACAATCTGTATGTACAGGGGGGAAACATATAAGATAGGCTCTTATTCAGAGTGAAGGTCCGGATTAATTTGAGCAATCTGTATGTAAAGGGTGTGGGAAACATATAAGATAGGCTCTTATTCAGAGTGAAGGTCCGGATTAATGTGGGCAATCTGTATGTAAAGGGTGTGGGAAACATATAAGATAGGCTCTTATTCAGAGTGAAGGTCCGGATTAATGTGGGCAATCTGTATGTACAGGGTGGGGGAAACATATAAGATAGGCTCTTATTCAGGGTGAAGGTCCGGATTAATGTGGACAATCTGTATGTACAGGGGGGAAACATATAAAATAGGCTCTTATTCAGAGTGAAGGTCCGGATTAATGTGAGCAATCTGTATGTAAAGGGTGTGGGAAACATATAAGATAGGCTCTTATTTAGAGTGAAGGTCCGGATTAATTTGAGCAATCTGTTTGTACAGGGTGTGGGAAACATATAAGATAGGCTCTTATTCAGAGTGAAGGTCCGGATTAATGTGAGCAATCTGTATGTAAAGGGTGTGGGAAACATATAAGATAGGCTCTTATTCAGAGTGAAGGTCCGGATTAATGTGGGCAATCTGTATGTAAAGGGTGTGGGAAACATATAAGATAGGCTCTTATTCAGGGCGAAGTTCCACTTTAAGGTATAGCGGAGCGCAGTCGTAGCCCGCGCATGCACCGGATTGGATTGATGGATATGTACGTTTTACTGGTAATCCAGGGGGTTTCACACAGTGGGGCATCCCATAATTTCCAAAAACATATACAGGGGCGCCTGTAGATGTTTATATCCACTGTATGTGGCGACAGAAGGGTCCGTGTACAGTATGTGTCAGATACACATTTATGGTCAGGGATACAGCAGGTAGCACTGGCAGAAGCTGGGTGGGTGTCACTGGATATGGCCGTGGTCTCGCGTCTCCTTTATGGGCAGCGTGCCCCGCACTCGCATTGGCATGTTCCGGTATCGCTGCAGCTTCCAGTTTCTTATCAATAATAGAGCAGGAGAGAGAAAGGAGTGAAGGTGAAGGTGAGGACAGACTCACACAACACTCAGGGCTTTATTTATCAAGGGATAGCGCCAGGTAGCGAATGGTGAGTGAACGGTAATGACGGTCACCGCCACGAGAACGCCGGCTCCCCTCCGCAATCAGACATTTATCAAGCCGATCCTGCTTAGCGAATGACAGAGCGCCAGATAGCGAAGCATTCATCATTATTCCAGCCTCACCCCACAGCGCCAGCGAGCGAACTGGAACAGCGACAGGTATGACCTCTCGCTACCTGGCGCTCTCCAATGCATTTCAATGGAGCAATCTTTAAATATTCATAATTAATTGATTTTGTTTTTTTTTTTTTTAAATGTCAAAAATTCTGTGACCACTTCTGCAATGTTAGATTTTTTTTTAAGGAAAAAAAAAAAAAAAAATTGTGCAGAATTGATATTACAGGTCTGATATTAATGTATTCATATTACAAAATGTTTAGAAAAACTTGTTTATTTTTTTTATCAAAAAATATGGTTGTTTGGGGGTTAAAAAACTACTTTTAACCCATCGCCGCCAGCGCTCTGGGGTTTAAAGTGGACCAACACCCAGGATTTTGACTATCCTGAGTTTTGGTCCACTTCGGCTGGGCACCCGATCGGGGGTGCCCCACTGTGTGAAACCCCGCAGAAACCCCAAAAAACTCACCTCTCCCCGCTCTCACGTGAACGCCGCAGCCAATCCCCGCCAACGTCCAGGCGGGGGACAGGAACGTCCAAGCCGCTTCCGCCGCCGTCACCTCCCGCGCGGATCAGGTAAGATGTTTTTGGGGTTTCTGGGGGGTTTCACCCCGCGGGACATCCCGATCTCGGATGTCCCGCGGGGTGGGAGGTGATCAACAAGCATTTCACAGCGCGAGAATTTTTTGAGCGTGATTTGTTAATGAATATGCTGGGAGCCGTTCGCTATGGCCATTCGCTGTCATGCGCTCCCATACAGCGCGGAACCTGTCAAACAGCGACTCCTAACCCCGTATTCCACATTACCGCACACCGACTGAGTCGCTGTCAACAAGCGAACAACGGCCAAGCACAGCGAATACTAGCGGGCGCTGTGAAAATAACGCTACTGCCGCTCATCTGTCGCTACCTGGCGCTATTAATAAATCAGCCTCTCAGTGTGATGTGTTCCCTATCCTGCTGATCCTTTTTTTCATAGACTGTCTACATATACTCTTGAGAGCTCACGTCAGGGGAGATTTGGGGTGCTCCTGTGTGTGAAACCCTGAACTGGTCACATCCTTCCACACTCCCAACTGTTCATGCGCGGGCTCTATGCCCTCCTCCTCTGCTGTGCACACTCTCCAAAGTCTGCTGGGAAGCAGGGGATATCTGTGACGCATTTGAACACAGTGTTGGATCCTGACTTGGTAAGTGCGGAGGTTTGGGCAGGGAGTTCGGCTGTGATTCCAACCATGGGGCATCCCTCCTGGAATCCTAGTAACCAGGCCAAAATGCCCAGCAACGATCATGAAGGAGGAACAGTGTCCTTTTTGGACCACCTATTTGGGACATCCCATTGTGTGAAACCTAGACAATTGCTGTGCCTACTTTCATAGCTGGCAATCCCACGGTGTATGTGTAGACCATGGGCGAATCCTCAGTATACCCTTATCTGATGTGTGTACCTGTGCCAGGGGTTTGTGTACGCCCCTCAGTGGCCAGCGGCATGCTCCCTCCTTTCTGCTTTCTCGCCGCTCCTACATCATAGGGGCTAGCAGAAGATGGAAAGAGTGGAGCGCGCTAATTGGTTCTGAGCCGATGTCTGTACTGTAGGATTGCTGAAAAGCTGAGTTGCCTCGGTGATCCACATGGAAACACACAGCGGTGCATCTCAAATTGGGATGCCCTGCCGAAAAGGAACCATACCCAGGAGAGTGAAAATTCCTTGGTGTTGTTCCTCTTTAATGCGGGTTCCTGGCACGGGTGCAAGCAGATAATGGAGGGGTGCAAGGGATGCTGAAGGAGGCCTGCACATGCACCTTGGGATCGGCTGTTTAAGTTAAATTATGGCGGAACCGGGGGGTTTCACGATGTTTGGCTTCCTAAATCTGGGAATGCCCCTGGGGAGCACTTTCACTTTGCCCTAGAGAGTCTTACACTCAGATATGCCTGGCACGGATGCGATCAGTGAATGATAGAGTGCAGGGGATGCTGAAGGAGGCCTATTTATGTGCCATCAGTTTGATTGTGGGGCAACCCAAAATCGCGATGCCCCTGGGGCGCACGTTCATCCATCCGTAGAGTCTTTTAGTGCCTTGTGTATTTTTTTTTTACTGTTTTAAATATGCTTATCCAATCAAAAACATATATAAAGACACAAACGGGCTATAAATAAGACACAAGGTCAGCCACAGGGCTTGGCAGCAGACATGGCAGGGTCAGCAACAGGGCTTGGCAGCAACCGTGACAGGGTGGGCAACAGGTAGATCTGATTCTAACTTTCACAAAGGAGGCCGGACTGTATGGTCAATGGCATGATCATTTTGAGGTCAGCAAAGGCCTAAGGGGGAGGTATCACATTGCGGGGCATCCCAAATCACAATGCCTCTGGGACACTTTCATTCCACTCTTTTTGTGCCTGGTGTAATGTTTTTCTTTTTAAATGCTCGATGAAAAAAACGTTATAGACACACACAGGCTATAAATAAGCCGGGTCAGCTTTCACACTATAGTAATTTATAGCATCAAAGCAGGCTAGGTTCTGATTGGCCGGCGGGGGAGTAGGGCTCTAATAATAAACCAGGTGGGCCATATATTTTGTGTGACTGATGCTGGTGACATATAGGTGGGGAATTCCCATGAATCACTTTTCCAAAACTAGCCGAGGAGAGGAATGCCGGCTGCCGGAGGGGAATTCGGGGACTGTAATGTTCTATTGCTGCCGCTGGGTCACCTCTATGGGAGTATATAGGGTGCTGTCACCCCGGGGTGTGACCACCATAGTGACACCGAAGTGTTCTTCCTCTTCTCTTGTTCCAGCAATCTCTCGGATCACGCCACCATGGGAGATTACTACGAGATCCTCGGGGTTCCCAGGAACGCCAGCCAGGACGACATCAAACGAGCGTAAGTCATTGCAGCCTGCTGGACTCCCTGTCAGTTACCCCCAGCGAGGGCGGGCGGAATGGAGGGGGTAGTTCTAAACTGGGACATGCTAAACATTTTTAAGGGACAGGTGCTAAAATGAAAGGGCTGGGGGTGGTGTGTTATCTGGACACCAATAGAAAACTGTGCAACACCGCGCTTCCAAACTTTAACATACAAAATTAACAAAATTTAAAACATGTGAAAAAAATATTTAAATAAAGCTCAACGTGTCCGAAAATTCCCAATCTTCCCAATAAAATATAAACGAAAAATACACAGAGCTGGCTTATTTCAAAATAACACAATTAGTGTCCAATTCATAAAAGTGTCCAATTTTTACAAAAATCTTCCAATAAATATGTGCAAAAAACAATATTAAAGTCTTTCTAGATTCATATATATATATATATATATATATATATATATATATATATATACCGTATATACTCGAGTATAAGCCGAGTTTTTCAGCCCACTTTTTGGGCTGAAAAAAGCAGCCTCGGCTTATACTCGAGTCAGTAACCTGACTTACCTGAGCGAGGGGGCGGAGGAAGCGGCAGAAGAGCCGCCGAGGCTTCAGAACTCGGCGGGGAGATCAGTACACCCAGCGCGAGGTGGGTGTACCAAGATGGCGGCCCGGGCCTCAGTGACGTGGCGGCGCGGAGCGCGCCGGCCGCCATCTTGGTACACCCACCTCGCACTGGGTGTACTGATCTCCCCGCCGAGTTCTGAAGCCTCCGAGGCGGCTCTTCTGCCCGCGTCCAGGGGCATTGCGACTGGCCGCGTCCCATGCCGTCGTCCCGCGCCGTCCTCACTCTGTCCCGCACCGTCGCCTTGCCTGGAAGGAGCCTCGCTGAAGATTGTGCAGGAGCTGAACTGGTGAGTGTGTGTGTTGTGTGCATTGTATGTGTGCTGTGTTGTGTGCTGTGTGTTGTGTGTGCCTTGTGTGTGTATGTGTGCTGTGTTGTGTGCTGTGTGTTGTGTGTGCCTTGTGTGTGTATGTGTGCTGTGTTGTGTTTGTGTGTGTGTTGTGTGTGCTGTGTGTATGTTGTGTGTGTGCTGTGTTACACCTGAATGGCTGTAATGAGGGATGCCCCTAACTGGCTGTAACAAGGGATGCCCCTCACTATATTATTATTATTTATTTTTATTTAATTCTTAGGTGATGGCTGGGGGCGTGGTCAGGGGTGATTCCTCAAATCAACTCCAATTCCAATTGAAAAAAGCCGCCTCGGCTTATACTCGGGTCAATAACTTTTTCCAGGTTTTTGGGGTAAAATTAGGTGCCTCGGCTTATATTCGGGTCGGCCTATACTCGAGTATATACGGTACCTGGTTAAAGTCGCATCTGCGACGAAACGCGTTGGGATTTGGCAGTTTCTTTAGTCCCTTGTTCTTAGACGCAGGGCTTTATCTCTGTTGCAGTGTTTACCATCCACATGCTTTGTATTGATCAGCAGGAGCATTGAAGATTGGCGGTGAGACCTGCTTTACATATCGCTCTGTAAAATGAGCTGACATGCTGGTTTTATGATATTAATCTGTGAGTGTGATTCCTGGATTTGTAGTTTTATTAAATAGTGTTTTTTAAACGTTATTGCACTAGTCCTGCTATATTTTGTCTCTCCCTCCATGTGCGGGCTGTCATCCATTGAATCAATGCATCTTGAGAGATCCTATTAAAATATCTGCTTTGTGGGAGTTAAATCTGGATGTGGATGATTTCAAATTAAGCCGGTTGTCCAGTGGTGCGGGGAAGATATTCATTTATCATTCTATCTGGCTGTCTGTGTTCAAGATGTGCTTTTGGGAAGGATTTGCACATAGGGGTGTTAAGAGCACAGAAGAATAGGAGTACATGCACTTTGGGACGTGGTTGAAGAATCTAGAAAGACTTTAATATTGTTTTTTGCACATATTTATTGGAAGATTTTTGTATAAATTGGACACTTTTATGAATTGGACACTAATTGTGTTATTTTGAAATTAGCCAGCTCTGTGTATTTTTCGTTTATGTGTTATCTGGACAGACTCCATTTTGAGCCTAGGGAAAGGTAGCTTTATAGGAAAGAAAAGACTAAAGAGCTAAGGCTGCTATGGGGCCCGGGACAAGTGCTTCTTGGACTAGGTTCCTACTGGGGAGTCTATAACTATCTCTCTTTTAAAGCAGAACAAAGCCCATTGCAGCTGGCCCTGGATCCTAAACCCCCCCCCGGGTCGGCACAATACTCACCTTTGCCTTGGCTCCCAGGCCAAGTAAACAAATCGGACCGCATCAACAGCATCTCCGAGCTGAGGCTCGCTCCCGTGCCCGGCCATTTAGATAGGCTGCGGGTGGGAGCGCATCTACATCTAGAGGGAAACTGGGGATGCGGCCGCTTCCACTCACTTTTGCCAAGCTCTGCGTCTAAACAGTGCCATGTCGATCATTAATATGCACAGCGTACGGCTCTGATTGAAAGATAGCCTGCATATGTGCCATGGGATCGGGGAAAGGTGCGTTTTTACGGGCGATTGGGGGGGGCTCACATAGCAGGGCATCACAAATCAGGATGCCTCCAGTACAAGGAATAAACCCCAGAATAGTAAAAATCTCAGGTTTTTGCATTAAAGCAGATCTACCATCAAAAATGACCTAAAGCCACCACTGATATAGAAGGTCTAGGAAAATCTCTATTTGTAATACCATTGTGCGCCATCTTGTGGCCAGAAAAATACATTCCTTGTTTTATAGTCTATTTTTTTAGACACTCGCTTTAAAGTGGACCAACACCCAGGGGGGATCGGCCCGGAAATCTATAAGATTCCCGGACCGATCAGATCCCTCCCCGCGGGGCATCCGAAATCGGGATGTCCCGCGGGGAGGAACCCCCCAGGAGGCCCACAATCCTCACCTTACCGGCAATCCAGCGGCGCATGCGCGAGACGCGGCCGCGTCTCTCGCTTCCCTCTAGCAGGGCGCGCTCCCGCGCCGGCCGTTTTGTGAATGGCCGTCGCAGGAGCGCTCCCTGTTAGAGGGAAGCGAGAGACGCAGCCAATGACAGCGCTCTGGTATGCGCGTCCAAGCGGCTTTGGACGCGCATACCAGAGCTGCTCTGAGCGCTGTCATTGGCCGGACGAGGTCACGTGGGAGCGGGGAGAGGTGAGTTTTTGCGGCGATCGGGGGGGTTTCAGACAGCGGGGCACCCCCGATCAGGGGTGCCCCACCTAAGTGGACCAACACCCAGGATAGTCAAAATCCTGGGTGTTGGTCAACTTTAAAGTGGACCCTTCCTCCGGGGCATCCAGATTCGGGATGTCCCGATATGTAAAAACTCCCAGGTCGTCCAGTAAACTCACCTTCTCCCCAATTCAACGGCGCATGTGGGAGGCACAGCCACGTCCGCTAAACCTCCAGCCCTCGGCCCTTAGTCGAGTTGACGTGCGAAGCCGAGCACTGAGTGATTGGACGAGAGGCCGCACATGTGCCATAGGAAGGAAAAACTGGGGACTTGCACTATGACCCTATTTAATCTGTAGAGGTGCCGCTCCCAAAGCTGCAAAAGAGCTCAAACCAGGAACAGAAAAAAGCCACGTAGGAAGGCTCTCAACTCATAAATTGATCAAAAAATACATTTTTATTAATTACATATTTATAATCACTACATACAATACACTCAACATATTAAAACCCCTTAAAAAACACATAAATCGCACAATAACACACAGAAAAAACCAACATAAAGGTGTGTAGGCGATGGGGAGAGTCTCACCACACTAATTGATATCAAATGCCTAGATATATATGTGCTAAAATCGTTCAATAAAGTGTTCCAACAGTGCAACTGAGCATGTGCAAATCCTGCCTATGATCCGGATCACTATAAAATCTATTTATTTATAAAGTGCAAGTGCCACCAAACAATCAATTAAGAATTAATATTACCAACCATAACAACTCATAAACATAAACATATCAATCTAATCTATTTACCAATTAAAGAATAATTACTTAAAGTGGACCAACACCCAGGCGGATCGGCCCAGGAATCTTCCCTCCCCGCGGGGCATCCAAAATCGGGATGCTGGGCTGTGTGAAACCCCCCAGGACGCCCAGAAACCTTACCTGGGTCCCAATCCAACGGCGCGGGACGCGGCCTCATCTCGCGCTTCTCTCTAGCAGGGCGCGGGCGCACTCCGTTAGAGAGAAGCGCGCGATGTGGCCGCCACCGTGCTCGGAGCCGCACTGGTAAGACGTCTCATTGTCGTGTATACCACAGCGGCTCCGAGCGCGCTGATTGGATGAGCGGCCGCGCATGCGCCATAGGAGCGGGATGAGGTGAGTTTTTACTCGCAATCTGGGGCGTTTCTCATAGCGGGACACCCCCGATCGGGGTGCCCCGAGAAAGTGGACCAAGACCCAGGATAGTCAAAATCCTGGGTGTTGGTCCACTTTAAGCTCAGTGTAGCCAGCATGAGATCAGCCTGATGAAGTGGGTGATGTGCCCACGGAACGCGTGGCTCCTGGTGCGGTAGGCGGTGGGGAGACTTAACACATGTTATTTTCATGATACCTTGGATTTATTTCTGGTGAGGTTTTCTTCGATAGATTTGTGATTTAATTTCTGGATTGGTATTGGGATATACATCAATAGTTCCCCATTGGGATGCCTAATAATATATACAGGTTATTATTTTTTCATATTATTCTTTAACCCTTTTGTTGCCAAGCACGTAACACCTACGTGCTGGCTTGGCTGGGCCTTAAGTGCCAAGCCCGTAGGTGTTACGTGCTTGACTTTCCTCGCTTGTAGTTTAAAAAGTAAAAACAACAAATACTCACCTGACCCCTTGTTGGATCCGGCCGGGTCTCCTCTTTAATTTGGTGCCATCCGATCCCCCGTGGGGGGTCGGATGGCTCCAGGAGAGCCCCCGGAATAGGCCGCCCCCCCCCCCGCTTCTGCAGCAGCAGCTTCTAACTGTAAAAAAAAAATAAAATAAAAATGACATTCACTTACCTGTGTGTGCGCTGGCTCCCGCTGTCCCTCCTCTTCACCTGGGGGGCCTCCGATCCCCCCCCAGGACTTACCGATCTTCAGGAGAGAGCCTGGGAGGCTCTCTCCTCTCTTCTGCACGATGGCGGCCGCCATCATGCCTCTAAGCCCCGCCCCCTTGGGGGCGGGGCTTATGAAGTCATCCCGGCCCCGATCTCAGGCTTCAGCCTTCTCAGCTTCTCAGATGCCGGTGATCGGTGCCCTGGAAGGAGGTGGCAGGAGATCCTCTGATCTCCTGCCTTCTCCTTCTCTGGATGCCGATCACCGGCATCTGTCAGCTGAGCGGCGAGGGACAAGAGCTTGCAATCGAAGGTAAGTACAGTAAAAAAAATTTTTTTTTTTTTCTAATAAAATACTTTTTATTATTGTGTGGTGTTTTTTTTTCACATTAACCCTTTGTGAGCTGGTAAGGGGTCCATGAGACCCCTTATACCAGTTCACAAGGCTGGGGGGGTGGCAAGTCACCTGCCCTAGCGGGTGGCTTGCCATTAACCCCCGCACCCCCATTACCTGCCTCCCCAAAGGCCAGGGGGGGGCAGAAGAGCCCGGGCCCACATAGGCTATGTGGGCTCGTAGGCTGCAGGGTGGGGGGGCCACCAAAGCTGGCCCCCCCACTCTGTGCCTACAAGCCCCCATAGCTGGTCCCGGGCTGGTTACTTTGGGTAAGGGGGACCCCACGTCATTTTTTTTTTTGGATTTTGAAGGGTTTTTAACCCTTCAAAATCCAAAAAAAAATGGGGTCCCCCTCCCCGGGAAGGGGGACCCTATGTCATTTTTTTTTTTAAATTAACCATTTGTCATCCAGCAGCTATAAAAGGCTTCTGGGCAGGAAAGGGTGTCTACCTATACATATGTGGTATCGCTGTAACCGGGAGAAATTGGGGTTTCTCACGCAATAAGATTTTATTGACAAACTTACATTTTTTATTACAAAAAAACTCTACAAATTGTAAAAAAATGTTTTTTTTTTGTTTTTTTTCACACATTTCACCCAAAAAAATTGAGAATACACCTAAAAAATACAAACAAGACATTTCATGTTAAAGCCCAGACTCTGTTGAAAAAAACAATATATAATTTTCCTGGGAAATCCCTGGAAATCCCTTCAAAAATGACAGTTGAATATGTGTAGCGCAAAATGGTGAAACATCGTCTGGCAACAGGGAGTGGCAAATGCTGCAGGTAGGCTGGCAGCGAAAGGGTTAATTGGTGAATAGAGTAGATTGATATGTTTATATGTTTATGAGTTGTTATGGTTGGGAATATTAATTCTTAATTGATTGTTTGACTGGGAGCACTTGCACTTTATAAATGTATAGATTTTATAGTGATCCGGATCATAGGCAGGATTTGCACATGCTCAGTTGCACTGTTGGAACACTTTGTTGAATGATTTTAGCACATATATATTTAGGCATTTGATATCAGTTAGCGTGGTGAGACTCTCCCCACCTACACACCTTTATGTTGGTTTGTCCTGTGTGTTATTGTTCGATTTATGTGTTTTTAGGGGATTTTAATATGTATTATATGTAGTTGTTATAAATATGTAATTAATAAAAATGTATTTTTGATCAATTTATGAGTTGAGAGCCTCCCTACATGTTTTTTTTTGAGCACCTCTGATTGGACAATAGGCTGCACATGTGCCATAGGACCGGGTGAAAGGTACATTTACTGGGCTAACTGGGGGTTTCACAAAGCAGGTTATCCCAAATCCGAGGGCAAGGACCAAAAACCCCGGATAGTCAAAATCTTAAATAGTTTTCTGCCATAGCAACAGTAGAAGTTAAATGGCCGATGAAATTGTAACAGAACAGACAGACCCTATTGCCATGTGTATGGGCAGCAATTGATTCACCTAGCTGATGGTTGCAGGTACCGGAAGCTGGCGCTGAAGTGGCACCCCGACAAGAACCCCGACAACAAGGAGATGGCAGAGAAGAAGTTTAAAGATATCGCAGAGGCCTATGAAGTGCTATCGGATGGTGAGCAGTCGTCCGATATCTGACCCCATGGCCGGCTTATCATCCGCCATCTATACTGACCCTGGCTTCTTTCTTCTTTGCTTTCAGCGGAGAAGCGGGAAACATACGACCGATATGGCCGGGCAGGATTCTCCGGATCTGGTGAGTGTCTCAATGATCTGTGTAGGGCAGGACCGGTTTTAGGGGGTGGCTTCCTGGGCACTTGCCTAGGGCCCCCATCACGGAAGGGTCCCTATGCAAAAAATGCTTAGGCCCTTATTTAACAAAGGATAGCGCCAGGTAGCGAATGGTGAGTGTAGCGATAACCCTTATCGCCGGAGGGCTTCACCGCCCGAGACGTCCTTTTCCCAATCGTAAGAGGTGCTGCCGGAATTCCAGAGTCGTCCGTGAGGAAACAGGAACAGCCCTTACAAGGGCTAGTGAATTGTAATATAGCGTTTCCCCCAATAAGAGACAGAACTTCAGTATTGAGGGTGAAGATGAAGTGTCTTTATTAGTGCCACTCTAGGCCTTATATACACAAGTCTCGTATTGCATGACACACACACCGACCAATAGCAGCAGGGCACACAATCCCTCAACTCTGCCGGTGACGCAATCAGCAACACAATAGAGACGTCTGTAATACACTCAATCAGAACAATGCCATTGACTGTGACGTAATCAACAATACACAATGGCAGTCTATAATACAATCCAAAATACAATGACATTGCCTGTAACAGTATCAAAATACAATGACATTGTCTGGAACCTAATTAAGAAAAGGCCAGTGAATGAACCGGTGGGCAATGGAATAGTGATGACACCCAAAAGACAGAGCCTCTGTCACAGTGAGCGAACGGTAATGACGCTCACCGCCACGAGAACGCCGGCTCCCCTCCGCAATCACACATTTATCAAGCCGATCCTGCTTAGCGACTGACAGAGCGCCAGATAGCGAATCATTCATCATTATTCCAGCCTCACCCCACAGCGCCAGCGAGCGACCTTGAACAGTGACAGGTATGACCTCTCGCTACCTGGCGCTCTCCAATGCATTTCAATGGAGCAATCTTTAAATATTCTTAAATAATTGCTATAAATTTTTTTTTTTTTTTTTTTTTTGTTTTTTTTTAAATGTCAAAAATTCTGTGACCACTTCTGCAATGTTAGATATTTTTTTTAAGGTAAAAAAAAAATTTGTGCAGAATTGATATTACAGGTCTGATATTAATGTATTCATATTACAAAATGTTTTGAAAAACATGTTTTTTTTTTTTTTTTAAATATGGTTTGGGGGTTAAAAAACTACTTTTAACACATCGCCGCCAGCGCTCTGGGGTTTAAACATGCATTTCACAGCGTGAGAATTTTTTGAGCGTGATTTGTTAATGAATATGCTGGGAGCCGTTCGCTATGGCCATTCGCTGTCATGCGCTCCCATACAGCGCGGAACCTGTCAAACAGCGACTCCTAACCCCGTATTCAACATTACCGCACACCGACGAGGTCGCTGTCAACAGCCGAACAACGGCCAAGCACAGCGAATACTAGCGTGCGCTGTGAAAATAACGCTACTGTCGCTCATCTGTCGCTACCTGGCGCTATTAATGAATCGGCCTCTTATTATTATTGTTTATTTATATAGCGCCATCATCTTCCGTAGTGCTTTACAATGTTTGATTATAGACAAGGTAAAACATATAGTACAGGGAGGAGGACAGGAGAATGTCAGAGGCAGAGCGGAGGTTGCTCTTGGGTTGGTATCACTGGATCAGAGATGAAATGTAGGAGGGGCCTGGCTGGAGAGAGCTTTGTAGGTAAGTGTTAGAAGTGTGAACTGAACTCTGTGGGAGACAGGTAACAAGTGGAGGGACTGACAGAGGGGGGCAGCACGGGAGAAGCCAGAGGAGAGGTGGATGAGGGGAGCAGCAGAGTTTAGAATAGATTGGAGGGGAGCCAGCCACAGAGCAGGGTGTTGCAGTAGTCCAATCGGGAGATGACCAGGGCGTAAACTAGCATTTTAGTGGTGACAGGTGAGAGGAAGGGACGGATGCGGGAGATATTTTTGAGTTGGAGGCGACAGGAGGTGGCCAGGGAGTGAATGTGAGGTGTGATTATGTAGTCTGCTGGTTGATGCTTTTAATTGGATGAAGGTAAGTTGTGGGTGGGCATGTTAATAACTGGGTGCCAATAGAGGTAAATGTGATTATGAGGCTGATTTATTAATAGCGCCAGGTAGCGACAGTTGAGCGACTGTAGCGGTATTTTCACAGCGCCCGCTAGTAGTCGCTGTGCTTGGCCGTTTTTCGGTTGTTGATAGCGACTCAGTCGGTGTGCCGTAATGTTGAATATTGGGTGATGAGTCGCTATTTGACAGGTTCCGCGCTGTATGGGAGCGCATGATAGCGACTGGCCATAGCGACCGGCTCCCACCATATTCATTAAAAAATCACGCTCAAAAATACCATTTTGTGAATACTCACCTTGTAAAATGGGTATTATAAGTATGTCACACACCCCGCTTCAGAACATTCATTACATGTGGGTAACACTGACCTGAAGAGGCGAATCTGCAGAGATGATAGGAAAAAGAGAAGCCCCTCCGCGTCCTATAAATACCTGGGACCTCCCACTCACTACCCAGTATCAAGAAAGCAGTAAGGCAAGGGACCAGGAAGAGCCAAATATAATTCATAACAAGGCAAAGTTCACTATATGAAGGATCCAGAACACCAAGAAAAAGGGCGGGGTGAAGCGGGGTGTGTGACATACTTATAATACCCATTTTACAAGGTGAGTATTCACAAAATGGTATTATTCTAAGTATGTCACACACCCCGCTTCAGAACATTCATTACATGTGGGACATCCAATAGCAGTGTCCATAAAGGGTGGGGATCCGAAACAAGGCATAACTCAAAACTTAAACAACTGCAGCCTGCAGAACTTTGCGGCCAAAAACAGCATCCGCTGAAGCCCACACATCAACCTTGTAAAACTTTGAAAAAGTGTGAACAGAAGACCAAGTAGCAGCCTTACAAACTTGCTCAACCGAGGCCTGGTGCTGGAAAGCCCAGGAAGCCCCAACCGCACGAGTAGAGTGAGCAGTAACACGAAAAGGGGGGTTCCTCCCCTTAGCAGAATAGGCCCCAACAATGGCCTGACGAATCCACTTACTAATAGAAGACTTAGCAGGTGCCAAACCTTTCTTGGGCCCAGATGGCACCACAAAGAAAGCATCAGTTTTGCGAAAAGCAGAAGTTACCACCAAATAGAACTTCACCGCGCGAACTACATCCAAGGAATGCAGAGCCCTCTCTTTGTCATTGCTGGGATTAGGACACAGAGAGGGTAGAACAATATCCTGATTCAAATGAAAAGAAGAAACCACCTTAGGCAGAAAATCCGTCTTGAAACGGAAAACCACCTTGTCTTGATGTCTTTCAAAATAAGGAGCTTGAATGGACAGGGCCGCCAACTCAGAGACACGCCGAACCGAGGTGATAGCTACCAAGAAGGCCACCTTCTGCGTAAGGGAAGATAAGGCAATATCATGCAAAGGCTCAAAAGGAGGGTCCTGAAGAGCAGACAGAACCAAGTTCAAATCCCAAACCGGAATTAGAGGTTTCCTAGGTGGCCGCACATGCGAAACTCCCTGGAAAAAGGTTTTAACCAGCGGATTGAGAGCAAAAGATTTTTGAAAGAACACCGCCAGAGCAGATACCTGCCCTTTTAGAGTACTGAGTTGGAGTCCTAAATCCAAACCATGTTGCAGGTATTCTAGAATCCTAGAAACAGAAAATTCCCTACAAGGAAAATTCCTAGTCTCGCACCAATCAATATAAGACCTCCAGGTCCTATAGTAAACAGAGGAAGAGGACTTCTTCCTAGCACTAATAAGAGTCCGAATAACGGCGTCAGAAAGACCTTCCTCCTTCAAAATGGAGGTTTCAGCAGCCACGCCGTCAAAGCCAACGTTGGTAAATTGGGGTAACGTAGATGACCCTGTGTGAGCAGGTCTGGCAGCAGGGGCATAACGAACTGATCTTCTGCCAATCTTACCACGTCTGCGAACCAAACCTGTCTTGGCCACCTTGGGGCCACCAGAATTGCTGACGCTCCTTCCAGCGTCAGTTTGCGCACCACTCTGGCCACCATGGGAAACGGAGGGAACAGGTACAGAAACCCCAGATCCCTCCAATTCAGAGACATGGCATCCGTTGCGAGGGCCAGAGGATCCTTCGCCAGAGACACAAACGTCGGAAGTTTGTAATTGTGACGGGAGGCAAAGAGATCCACTCCCGGAGACCCCCATTTGAGACATATCGAGTGAAAGACCTTGGGACTGAGAGCCCATTCCCCCTTGCGGGCTGACAACCTGCTCAGCGAGTCCGCCTCCATGTTTTCCACTCCCGGAATGTAGACCGCCGAGATGCACGGAACATGACTCTCCGCCCAGTCCAGAATCAGAGACACCTCCCCGAGGGCACTCCTGCTGCGAGTCCCTCCCTGGTGATTGATGTAGGCAACCGCCGTCCGATTGTCTGACCGGACCTGAACCGGCACACCCTGCAATTGATGAGTCAAATGATAGAGAACCATCCTGATGGCTCTCAGTTCCAGCACATTGATAGGGTCGTGGGCCTCCAGGGGCCCCCACAACCCCTGAAATTGCAGATCCCTCCAGAAGCCCCCCCATCCTGAAAGGCTGGCATCTGTGGTGACCACCTCCCAGCGAGGAGTCTGAAAAGATCTGCCCTTCACAAGGTTTTCGGAGTTCAGCCACCACCGAAGCGAGCGGCGGACTCGTGAAGACATCAGAAAAGGATGATCCAGCGACTGTGGATCCCTGTCCCAAACAGCCAGCAGATGGAGCTGTAGAGTCCTTGTGTGAAACTGAGCAAAGGGAACCGCTTCGAAGGAGGCCACCATCAATCCTACCAGTCTCATTCCGAGGCGAATGGACGGCTGAGAAAGGGACAAGAGCGAACGGATCAACTCCTGAATCAAAAGAACCTTGGATTGAGGAAGGAACACTCTGGCCTGATCCGTATCCAGAGACATTCCCAGAAAGGATATCACCCTGGACGGGTGTAGAGAGGACTTGGGGTAGTTGATCACCCATCCGAACCTTTCCAGAGTGGAAATTACCGTCCTGGTGTCCAATTCCGCTTGACTGAATGACGGTGCCATGATGAGGAGATCGTCCAGATAAGGCACAATTCGAATTCCCTGCAATCTGAGAAGAGCTATCACCCCAGCAAGCACCTTGGTGAAAACCCTTGGAGCTGAAGTGAGACCGAAGGGAAGAGCTACGAACTGAAAATGACGATCCTCCACCACGAACCTGAGAAATCTCTGGTGTGCAGGAAAAATTGGGACATGAAGATAAGCGTCCTTGATGTCTACAGACGTCATGAAATCCCCTTGACGAAGGGATTGAATAGCTGAACGTAGAGTCTCCATGCGAAACTTTCGCAGTCTGATAAACCTGTTGAGAATCTTCAGATCCAGAATGGGCCGGATAGAGCCATCCTTTTTGGGGACCGTGAACAGGTTTGAGTAAAATCCCTGACCCCGGTCCGAAAGGGGCACTGGGGAAATGACCATTGTTTCCAGAAGTCTTGCAACCACCTCCCGGAGGCTCTGTGTGGCCAGTGCGTCCAGGGGCATTCGAGACCTGAAGAACCGCGGAGGGGGGCGGGAATCGAACTCCAGCTTGTAGCCGGAAGACACCACTTCCTGGATCCAACTGTCGGAAACCTCCCGAATCCAGATCTGGGAAAAATGTCTCAACCGTCCCCCCACCCGCACGGGTGAGGGCGCCCCCTCATTGCTGAACTGGCTTGGCAGCGGGTTTGGGCTTAGAACCCCAATTGAATCCTGAACGGGCACGACCTCTGCCCCTGCTCCAGTAATCTCCCCTTGCGGGGGGAAAGGGGAAACCTCTTCCCCCTCTAGAACCTCGAAAGGAGGGGGTGAAAGAGACCGCTCCCCGAAAAGGGCGTCGTTGCTTCTTACGCTGAGGCAACTTGCCCCCCTTGGCCATTGAATCCAATTTTTCGCCAAAAAGTCTTAACCCCATGAAAGGTAGAGACGTCAGTGATTTCTTTGACCCAAAATCAGCTGCCCACTGACGAAGCCAAACCGAACGCCTAATAGTCACCATTAAAGCAGAAGCTCTGCTACTCATCATCAAAGAATCGTCCAAGGCGGTCACTATAAAGGACAAAAACAATTCACAACGTTTCAGTCCCAGAAATTCCTCGCTGTCCGGATTCAAACCGGAGGAGGCTAGTAAGTCCTTAACAACCTTCCTAGCAGCCACCGCCAATAGCGATGAAGCGCAAACAGGACGAATGGCCGCCCCAACATTGGCAAAGCCATGACAAGCCATCTGGTCAATGCGTTTATCCTCGCCATCTTTAAGAGAAGAACAATCAGGATTATTTAATACGGCTGAATTGGATAAACCTAAAATTGGTGCATCCACCTCTGGAGGGAACGCCCAACGCTTAACCGTGTCCGCGGGAAAAGGATATCTTTTATCCCAAGCCTGAGGAATACCTGGAAGCCGAGCCGGCCTGTCCCATTCCCTGGAAATAATATTATCAAAATGCTTCTGATTAGGAAATTCCAAACGCGGTTTGGATTCTTCATAGAATTCACCCTGTTGAGAAGTGCACTCAGGGGTGGAAATAGCTAAAACCTCAAACAATTGAGTCAGGACATTGGGGGTATCCAAAGAACCCCCAGACCCCTGCTCGTAATCAACATCCCCAAATTGCTGATCATCTGACAGATCAGAATCCTCAAACAACTCCCCATCTTCTAGTGGAGGGTAATCCGACCAGTCTAGACCATCTCCCGCATCATATTCAAATACCGGGGTGACCGGAGACAGATGCTTTCTCTTAGACGGTGCCTTTTTGGTAACCGTGGTTGAAATAAATTTCTCAATGCTGGCCAATCTGGCACACACATCTGATTGTAATTGCCCACCCATGAACACGTCACATGGGGCACGTGTCAATATGGGAGGGGGCGGGGAAGATGTTGGCGGCGCTGAACCAGAAGCCTGAGGTTCGGTTTGCCGTGTAATAGTCTGCTGTGCACATGATACACAAAGAAATAAGTCATCCCCTGTTAGGGATACCCCACAGGCCATGCACTTCCGGGACTGTCCCGAGGGGAGCCCGGTGTCCTGGGATGCCTCCATAAGGTGAACTTGTAGCAGTACGTTATGCCCGAGGGAATTACGCTAATAAGCGACCCGGGATGCCCTTTTAATGTCCCAAGTGGGAGGATTTTAAAAATTGAAAAGCTAAATGACCCAGGAGCTATAGGACTAGGAAAGGACCCCCTAATTGCCACTGTGGGTCCGCCTGAAAAACACAGAAGAAAACCATGTATCACTACCAGATTGAAAGTGAACAGGAATAAAAAAGGAAGGAGCCAACAGGCCACTCACGGAACCGCTTGAAGACGCAGCAGCTCGCGCTGTGAAGAGAGGATGAGGGAAGATGTGTGAGGAGAAGGGGGCGTGGTCAGCGCGTCCCGCGCACGTGACGTCAGACACCGCCGGCCCGAGGAAGCAGACTCCTCAGCGGCAGCAGAGATAGACGGGGGCGGGCCGCGGCAACGCGCTGCAACAGCGGCTCCGCCCCCTCCCCTCAGAATCATGAGGGAACTAACTCCCTCATGAGAAAAAATGGCGCGCAAATGTCAGCGCAGCGGTGGAACAGAAAACCGCGGCGGCATTAAAACAAAGACCGGTATTGCACTAGCCACAGCGCTGGGTCAGGCGGCCCCATTCCTTTATTCTCCCAATCTATCCCTGCTAAGGAAAGGGGAATTTAGAATGGCCACCCATGTTATTAAAAAAATGTTTTAAATTTTTTACAATTTTAAGGGACAGGGCATCCCAAACCGGGGTCACCAACCCGGTATGCCGCCTACCCTTTGTACAGGGTCTCACGGAGGAGCTTTGCTCCTGGGCACCAAAGGTGCTGAAATACCCTCGTCCAGACCTACAGCCACAGCTGAGGAGGCAATTATCTTATAAATAAAAGGGTCTGACGGGAATAGATAAATAAATGGCCGGGGGATCACCCGGCTACCTGAAACTCCCCCATGCAAGGAGGAGACATCATCTTCTGACTTGCTCGCCGTCTTGCAGAGATGAATACTGGGTAGTGAGTGGGAGGTCCCAGGTATTTATAGGACTGGGAGGGGCTTCTCTTTTTCCTATCATCTCTGCAGATTCGCCTCTTCAGGTCAGTGTTACCCACATGTAATGAATGTTCTGAAGCGGGGTGTGTGACATACTTAGAATAAATTCTCGCGCTGTGAAATGCATGTTTAAACCCCAGAGCGCTGGCGGCGATGGGTTAAAAGTAGTTTTTTAACCCCCAAACAACCATATTTTGGGAAACCAAAAAAAACAAGTTTATAAAAACATTTTGTAATATGAATACATTAATATCAGACCTGTAATATCAATTCAGCACAAATTTTCTTTTTTTTTTTTTTCTTACCTTAAAAAAAAATATCTAACATGGCAGAAGTGGTAACAGAAATTTTCACATTTAAAAAAAAATAAAAAAAAATATTAACAATTAATTATAAATATTTAAAGATTGTTCCATTGAAATGCATTGGAGAGCGCCAGGTAGCGAGAGGTCATACCTGTCGCTGTTCAAGGTCGGACGCTGGCGCTGTGGGCTGAGGCTGGAATAATGATGAATGAGTCGCTATATGGCGCTATCTCAGTCGCTAAGCAGGATTGGCTTGATAAATGTGTGATTGTGGTGGGGAGCCGGCGTTCTCGTGGCGGTGACCGTCATTACCGTTCACTCACCAGTCGCTACCTGGCGCTATCCCTTGTTAAATAAAGGCCTATGTAGTCTGCTGGTTGATGCTTTTAATTGAATGAAGGTAAGTTGTTGGGCGAGTTAATAACTGGGTGTCAATAGGGATATTTCAGAACCAGTGCCCCACTGTTAAAGTAGACCAAAACCCAGGATTTTGACTATCCTGGGTTTGGCCTTTAACCCCGTGGCACCCCGAACTCCCTAGTTCGCCTAAACCAACTCAGTTCTTCCCGGTCTTACGCCGCATGCGCGGCAGCTCGTCCAATCAGCACACTCAGATCCACTGAAGTCACGTCGTCCGTGCTGACGGCTGCATCCCTCGCTTCCCTCTAACAGGTAACATGCCCGGACTGGCCATTCACAAATGCCTAGTGCGGCCACGCGCCCTGCTAGAGGGATATCGGGGACGCGGCCGAGGCTCGCACATGCGCCGTTGGACCGGGAAAGAAAGTAAGTGTTTGGGGAGACCTGGGGGATTTCATACAGTGGGACATCCCGATTTTGGATGCCCTGGGGGAAGGGAATCGATCGACCCGGGAATCTTCTATATTTCCGGGCTGATCGCCGTGGCTTTTGGTCCACTTTAAACTCTGCCCAGGGCCAAATATTGTCTAGAACTTGCCCTGGTGCAGGGATAGTGTATATTCTAAGTATGTCACACACCCCGCTTCAAGAAATCCATAACATGTGGGTAGTATCGACCTGAAGAGGGCGTTCCTGCAGAGATGATAGCAAAAAGAAAGCCCCTCCCTGATCCATAAATACCTGGGACCTCCCACTCAGCACCCAGTTTTCCATCTCTGCAAGACGGCGAGCAAGTCAGAAGATGATGTCTCCTCCTTGCACAGGGGGATTTCAGGTAGCCGGCCTGTTTGTTGAATATTTCCGCTCGGCCTTCTTTTTCTCTGAGTAACCTTTTAAAATACATGCCTCCTCAGTCTTGGCTGCGGGCCCGAGCGAGGGTATACTGGCACCTCTGGTGCTTAGGAGCAGTGCTCCCCCCCGTGAGACCCTAAAATAAGAGGGTAGGCGGTGGTTCCGGGTTGGTGATCCCGGTTTGGGATGCCCCGTCCCTTAGTATTTGCCCCTGGGGGGGTCCCTCTACAGTCCTCTTCTTGGCCAACAGTGGGGGTTGGGGGTCTCCTTCCTAGGGCCAGTAGTTTCCCCGTTAGTCCTTGGTGGCACTGTGTTTCTGTGTGGCTGCGGGTGTATGTTTGTGTGCCTTTTTTAACTTGATTCAGGCGCCGCGGCCGGGTTTTTTACTTCATGAGGTAACTTTACCTCACGCTTTTGTTTTGGGGGCGGGGCCGGCCCGCGGCGCGCTGCCGCGGCTGACCTCCCGTTCCTTATTGTACCGGCTTGGCCGGGCGGGTGCTCCGCTGGATGCTGCGGTCGCACCCGCCTGGCGTGTCACTTTGACCGGCGCAGCGGCGGCGCCGGTTTTCTCCTTGGTTGGCAGGAGGGAGCTTGCGTCCTCGTCGGAGGAGGGGGGCGGGGCCGGGTTTTCGGCGCGTCGATGCGGAGCCTTTCAGCTCCGTGCTGTGTGGGGAGGGGGCGGTTTCTACGCATCGCGCGCTTTGCGCTGGCCACGCCCCGGATTTCTTTGCCTGCGTCTCTCCTCATGTCCTGTGTAGACTCCATTGTTCCCGCTCCATAGGATCTGTGAGTGGCCCTGTGGGTCCTATTTATTATAGCGTTTTCTTGTCTATTGGTCATATATTTACAATTTCTGGGTTCCTTCTGTCTTTCAGGCGGAGGTTTTATCGGGAGTATCATCATTAGTAATTAGGGGGTTTCTCCCGGTCCTAGATCCCTGGGTTCCCTTTGGTTATAAATCCTCCCACTCGGGACATTAAAGGGGCATCCCGGGTTGCTTATTGGCGTAATTCCCTGGGTCATTGTGACTACTAAAAGTTCACCTTATGGAGGCATCCCCGGATACTGGGGCGGGGACCCCTTCGGGGCATCCCAAAAAGTGCATGTTGTGTGGTGTATCCATTACTGGGGACGATGTACTGCTCTGTATACCTTGTGCACAGCAAACTATTGCGCGGCAGTCCGAACCCCAAGTGTCTGGGTCAGCACCGCCGACCATGTCATCTCCCCTTCCCACCTTGACGCGGGCTCCGTGTGACGTCGTCATGGGTAGGGATCTGCAATCTGAGATGTGCGCCAGGTTGGCCAATCTTGAGAAAATTGTCTCCAGCTCGGCCGCCCGCAAGGCTCCAGCTAAGAGGAAGCATTTGTTGCCGGCTCCGCCGGTGGATGACCTTGATGATCTTGATAATCTGGATTGGTCTGATTATCCCCAGCTAGAGGAAGGGGAGGTTGATGAGGGTTCAGAATTTTCGGACGATGAGCAGTCTGCTGGCGCTGATACTGAGCTTTCTGACTTAGGGAGATCCTTGGACTCTCCTCACGCTCTGGCTCTGATGTTGGAGGTTCTGAATATTTCCCCTCCCGAGGAGGCGTCACAGCAGAAGGGTGAATTGTTTGAGGAATCCAGGCCGCGCCTGGAGTTTCCTACGCAACGGCATTTTGATAGAATCATTGACAAGGAATGGGATAGGCCGGCTCGGCTCCCTGGCATCCCTCAGGGGTGGGATAGGAAATATCCCTTTCCTTCTGAGGCGGTCAAGCGCTGGGCATTTCCCCCCGAGGTGGATGCTCCGGTTTTGGGGTTGTCTAACTCCTCGGTCTTAAACAGACCTGATTGTTCCACTCTCAAAGATGGAGAGGATAAACGTATTGATCAGATGGCTTGTCATGGCTTTACTAGCGTTGGGTCAGCCATACGGCCTGTGTGCGCTTCGGAACTAATGGTGTTGGCTGCCAGGTCTGTGGTCAAGGACCTGTTGACTTCTTCCGGGCTTCGTCCTGGTAGTAACGAGTTCCTTAGCCTTAAACGGTGTGAGTTGTTTTTATCCTTTGTGTTGACTGCCTTGGATGACACTTTGATGATGTGTGGTAGAGCGTCGGCTCTGTTTGTGGCTATTCGGCGGTCGGTGTGGCTGCGCCAGTGGGCGGCCGATTTTATGTCCAAAAAGTCACTAACGGCTCTACCCTTTGTTGGACTACGGCTCTTTGGAGAGACTTTGTCACCAAGGGTGGTAGGTTACCTCAACGTAAGAAACAACGTCGCTCCTTTCAGGGGGCGCCTGCTTTTAACCCCTCCTTTCGGGGGGTCAGATCTGGCAGAGGTTCTGCATTTCCCTCTTCCAGAGGAGATTCCGGGAGCAGGGGCAGAGGACGTGCCCGTTCTGGATACAGTTGGGGCTCTAAGCCCAAACCGGCTGCCAAGCCAGCTCAGCAATGAGGGGGCGCCCTCACCCATGCGGGTGGGGGGACGGCTGCAACACTTCTCCCAGATCTGGGATCAAGAGGTCTCGGACAGATGGATCCGGGAAGTGGTGTCTTCCGGTTACAAGCTGGAGTTCGAGCTCCGCCCCCCTTCCAGATTTTTCAGGTCTCGGATGCCGTCGGATCCTCTAGCGGCGCAGGGGCTCCTGGTGGCAGTAGAGAATCTTCTGGACATGGCTGTCATTTGCCCAGTGCCCCCTTTAGATCGGGGCAGGGGCTTTTATTCCAATCTTTTCACGGTACCCAAGAAGGACGGGTTGGTCCGACCCATCTTGGATCTGAAATTTCTCAACAGGTTCATCCGGCCGAGGAAATTCCGCATGGAAACGCTGCGTTCGGCCATTCACTCTCTTCGTCAGGGAGACTTTCTGACGTCCATAGACATCAAGGATGCTTATCTACACGTTCCGGCTTTTCCAGCACACCAGAGGTTTCTCAGGTTCGTGGTGGAGGATCGGCACTTTCAGTTTGTGGCACTTCCTTTCGGTCTCACCTCAGCTCCTCGGGTGTTCACCAAGGTGCTAGCGGGGGTGATGGCTCTGCTCAGAGTTCAGGGTATCCGCATCGTGCCCTATTTGGACGATCTACTGATCATGGCCTCTTCTTTCAGCCAAGCGGAGTTGGACACCAGAGCGGTGGTGTCCACTCTGGAGAGGTTCGGTTGGGTGATCAACCACCCCAAGTCTTCTCTTTCTCCGTCCAGAATTCTGACCTTTCTGGGAATATCTCTGGACACCTCAAAGGCCAGGGTGTTTCTGCCCCAGGCCAAAATTCTTTTGATTCAGGAGTTAGTTCGGCTTCTCTTGTCGGCCCCTCGTCCGACCATCCGGCTAGGGATGAGGCTGGTGGGGCTAATGGTGGCCTCATTCGAGGCAGTTCCCTTTGCGCAGTTTCATACGAGGACGCTTCAGCTTCATCTGTTGAAGGTTTGGGACAAGTCTCCACTATCGTTGGATCAGTCCTTCCGGATGTCTCCCCGTGTTCGTCGATCCCTGCAATGGTGGCTGGGGTCTGTCAATCTGTTGAAGGGCAGATCCTTTCTGGCACCGTGTTGGGAAATGGTCACCACGGATGCCAGTCTGTCAGGTTGGGGGGGTGTTTGGAAGGACCTCCAGTTTCAGGGTCTGTGGAGTCCGCAGGAGGCTCACGAGCCCATCAATATTCTGGAGTTGAGAGCCATCAGGTTGGTTCTGTTTCGCTTGACTCATCAGTTGAGAGGCCTGCCAGTTCAGGTCCGGTCGGACAACAGGACGGCGGTTGCTTACATCAATCACCAAGGGGGGACTCGCAGCAGGAGTGCCCTCAGGGAAGTGTCTTTGATTCTGGACTGGGCGGAGACCCACGTCCCGTGTATCTCAGCAGTCTACATTCCGGGAGTGGAGAACACGGAGGCGGACTTGCTGAGCAGGGCCTCCTCTCGTCAGGGGGAGTGGTCTCTCAGTCCCAAGGTGTTTCGTTCGGTGTGTCTCAGGTGGGGGTTTCCAACGGTGGACCTCTTTGCCTCTCGTCACAATCACAAGCTTCCAGTCTTTGTGTCTCTCTCGCAGGATCCTCTGGCTCTGGCAGTGGATGCCATGTCTCTGAACTGGAGGGATCTAGGGTTCCTTTATCTGTTCCCTCCGTTCCCAATGCTAGCCAGAGTGGTGCGCAAACTGGCCTTGGAAGGCGCGTCGGCGATTCTGGTGGCCCCAAGGTGGCCAAGGCGCGTTTGGTTCGCAGATCTTGTAAGGCTGGCAGAAGATCAGTTCGCCCTGCCTCTGCTGCCGGACCTGCTCACCCAGGGTCGGCTTCGCTATCCCAATTTACCATTGCTGGCTTTGACGGCGTGGCTGCTGAAGCCGCCATCTTGAAGGAAGAAGGGCTTTCTGACGCGGTGATTCAGACTCTTATCTGTGCCAGGAAGCGCTCTTCCTCTTCTATTTACTACAGGACTTGGAGGGCCTATATTGATTGGTGTGAAGGTAGGTCTTTCTCTTGTCGAGAGTTCTCCATTCCTAGAATTCTAGAGTTTCTTCAACATGGTCTAGATCTGGGGCTCCAACTTAGTACCTTGAAGGGGCAGGTTTCTGCCCTGGCGGTGTTCTTCCAAAGGTCCTTTGCACTTCATCCCTTAGTCAAGACTTTTTTCCAAGGAGTTACGCATGTACGGCCTCCTAGGAAGCCTTTTGTTCCAGTTTGGGATTTGAACCTGGTTCTTTCTGCTCTCCAGGGCCCTCCGTTTGAGCCCTTGAATGAGGTTGCTTTGTCTTCTCTTACGCAAAAGGTGGCCTTTTTGGTGGCTATTACTTCGGTTAGGCGTGTTTCTGAGTTGGCAGCTTTATCCATTAAAGCTCCATACTTCGAGAGGCATCAGGACAAGGTTGTCTTTCGTTTCAAGCCGGATTTTCTTCCTAAGGTGATCTCGGCTTTTCATCTGAATCAGGACATTGTTCTGCCTTCTCTATGCCCAAATCCCAGCAACGACAAGGAAAGGGCGTTGCATTCTTTGGATGTAGTTCGTGTTGTGGAACATTATCTGGAGGTTACATCTTCCTTTCGTAAGACTGATGCTTTTTTTGTGGTGCCCTGTGGGCCTAGGAAAGGTTTGGCTCCTGCCAAATCTTCCATTAGTACATGGATTCGTCAGGCCATCATTGGGGCCTATTCTGCCAAGGGGAGGAGTCCCCCTTTTCGTGTTACTGCTCATTCTACTCGTGCAGTTGGTGCGTCCTGGGCTTTTCAGCACCAGGCTTCTGTTGAGCAAGTTTGTAAGGCCGCTACCTGGTCTTCTGTTCACACTTTTTCCAAGTTTTACAAGGTTGATGTTCGGGCATCAGCGGATGCTGTTTTTGGCCGCAAAGTTTTGCAAGCTGTAGTGGTTTAAAGTTGTGCATTGTTGCCTGGTTTTGGATCCCCGCCCTTGTTATGGACACTGCTATTGGATGTCCCACATGTTATGGATTTCTTGAAGCGGGGTGTGTGACATACTTAGAATAATACCATTTTGTGAATACTCACCTTGTAAAATGGGTATTATAAGTATGTCACACACCCCGCTTCACCCGCCCTTTCTGTATTCAGGATCCTCTATTTTGTGAACTTTGCGTGGTTGTGGTTTATATTTGCCTCTTCCTGGTCCCTTACCTTACTGCTTCTGTATACTGGGTGATGAGTGGGAGGTCCCAGGTATTTATGGATCAGGGAGGGGCTTTCTTTTTGCTATCATCTCTGCAGGAACGCCCTCTTCAGGTCGATACTACCCACATGTTATGGATATCTTGAAGCGGGGTGTGTGACATACTTATAATACCCATTTTACAAGGTGAGTATTCACAAAATGGTATTTCTTCCTCCTGCTTTCACGTTGCCACAGAGGGGGACCTGGAAACTGCAGCTCCTTGTGCCTGCTAGGAAGAGGTTTCCAGATCCCCCAATGAAAAGAGAAGAAAAAGGTAAGTAAGGCACAAGAGAGGGCCCCTGCCTCCAAGCACCCCCTTCCCCGGCATAGAGTTGCCAGGGAGGGTTTAGGCCCAGTAAGCTGTACAGTGTGCCCTGAGTTTACGCAATGCAGCCAGGGGCCCCTTAAAGCACACCTTCACCATGAATAAGAGCCTATCTTATATGTTTCCCACACCCTGTACATACAGACTGCCCACATTAATCCGGACCTTCACCATGAATAAGAACATATCTTATATGTTTCCCACACCCTGTACATACAGACTGCTCACATTAATCCGGACCTTCAACCTGAATAAGAGCCTATCTTATATGTTTCCCACACCCTGTACATACAGACTGCCCACATTAATCCGGACCTTCACCATGAATAAGAACATATCTTATATGTTTCCCACACCCTGTACATACAGACTGCTCACATTAATCCGGACCTTCACCTTGAATAAGAGCTTATATGTATATCTTATATGTATATCCACATTAAAAATCATCCTACCTGCATCTACTGCATGTTATGAGCTTTTAAACATCCAAGATGGAAGCTCATGGAGCAACAGGCAGCCTGCAAACAGGAAGTGTCTTCTGACTGTGTCGCTCTGCATTCTGGGATTTCTGTCCTTTTCCCTGACCCCAGCTCTGCTCTGTCTGTGCAAAGCACAGCTATAACCCCGCCCCCTGCACTTTATCCCACTCTCCTCTCCTCAGTATGTGTGATTATTCTGAGGCAAGATGGCGGCGCCCATTTTCTAGAGTCCTGAACAGAGTTGCAGCCCAGTGGGGGAAAGAATAATCAGTAAGTGACTAAAAACTTCATACATATTAATTTTAGATGCTGGGGAATCATTTTTAAGGGTTTGGGCTTTTCATTAAATCATGGTGAAGGTCCGGTTTAAATCAAGCTTCCGGGACCCCTACCTGTCCTTGGCACCCATTGGTGGTACACACAGAAGGTTGAGGTCTATGTGCCCTGGACCATAACCACTATCTGCACTAACTGATTGAGACCTTTAAATATGTGAAAGGATTGAATAAGGTTCAGGAGGGAAGTGTTTTTAAGAAGAAACTTAATGATAGAACAAGGGGCCCAACCTGAAGCTAGTCGGGGGGAAGATCAGGAGCAATGTTAGAAAATATTATGTTACAGAAAGAGTAGAAGATGCTTGGAACAAACTTCCAGCAGAAGTAGTTAAAAACTCAACAGTAAGCAGGGTGGATTTGATTTAAATCTAACTGATTTAAATCACGATTTAAATCACAATTTAAATCACTAGTCAGTAAGGCTGATTTAAATAAGTGATTTAAATCAAAGTTTCTACCTAAACTAGTTTAACATGCAAGTAGATGAAGATTTTTAGAATCCCTTTTTATATTACTTTTTTCTCCCCAGTTTAATGGGTTAATCATTCATATTTGGACACCACTGTTCTGTTGTACTTAGGAAGGAGAAAAATAATCCTGACCTTAATAACAATTTAAATAGATTTATTCAACTGAAACAATAACAACATTACAGCATAAGTTATTTGCTTAAACAAACATCCATGTTTTGTTAAGTAATTTGGCTAAACAAAATATATATATATTTTAAGAAACTTAGACTGTCAGCCCAGCCGACACATGAAAAACTTAAATCCTACTGTCCCTGCTGTCCTCTGTAGCTCACTAGTCATAGGTTTGTAGAACAATAGGATTAAGGTCTTTTTCTCAACTCTGTTCATGTTGTAACATTTTTGCTGTGAAGAAGAGGCTGGGACCTCTGCGGAGTCAAATTCAGTTTTGAGAACTGCGTAAGTAAAGCGAGCGTCTGTGATAATATAGGAGAGAAACTGCCCACTAATCCTACAGAAACCTCTGGAAGAGCATGGCAATGTGAATGTTACACATATACAGCCTTTATTCTACTGAGTTAAACAACTCAGCTTTATCTCATGATGGAAGAACCTTTGGATGGTAAAATATTTTCCTCAAAAAGCAGTTTATTGAAAAAAAATCCGATTTAAATCAAAAAAATCAGATTTAAATCAAAAAAATCAGATTTAAATCAAAAAAATCAGATTTTTTTGATTTTTAAAAAAAAAACATTGATTTTTATCCACCCTGACAGTAAGTGAATTTAAACTTATGCCTGAGATAAGCCTCCATCTATCCTGAGATAAAGAGAACATACAGTATACACATAAGATACAGAGAACATACAGTATACACATAAGATACAGAGAACATACAGTATACACATAAGATACAGAGAACATACAGTATACACATAAGATACAGAGAACATACAGTATATACATAAGATAAAGAGAACATACAGTATACACATAAGATACAGAGAACATACAGTATACACATAAGGGCAGAGTAGATGGACCGCATGGTCTCCTTCATGTTGTCCACCATTGACCCAATGTTTCTTTACAGAGCCCAGACCAGATTCCAGCTCCAGATTTCATGGATTCTCCTACACATTCCGGAGCCCAGATGAAGTATTCCGGGAATTCTTCGGAGGCCGCGACCCATTTTCTGACCTTTTCGGTAAGTGCACAAATGCCGCTGCTCGTGTAGATTTGCGATTCGCCCTCCTTTGCCCCTAGAATCCGAACCCCGGATGCGAGTCTTCTGCGCCCCTCTTCCTGGTTTCACACCCACGTGGCTGCTGGCAGCCAGTTGCTGTCACTGGTGAGTAATTAGCCTCCCGCGGTCACGCAGGTCCCCGATCGGATGCCAGTGCATCTTGTTTTGTAAGAGGCAAGTTTTTGGGTTTGCGGGGGCTATGATTGTGGGGGAGGTTCCCCCTCCCCAGCATCAAGCAGCGTTCCCAAACCACCCAGCAGGATGTGGGATGGCTTTAAATCGGACCAACAGTCAGAAATGACTTAAAACAGAGCAATACAACAAACAGTGCTCTATGCATCCCTCCCCAGTGCAATTTAGATTGCTGCACATACAAATAATTTACCATTTTCTAAATCATGTTGTAGTAAATTTTAAAAACAAGATGGTAGTTCATGGGCTTGCAGGCCACCTGCAAACAGGAAGTGCTGCTGAGCTTCCTGTTACTATGCGTTGTCAGTTATATCAGTTGGGAGAGGAAGCTCCAAAATGGCCGCTACCTTTCTTTTCCAACTGTACCAGGCTGTTGGTCCGGTTTAAGCTTGAACAAAACCTGTGTCTTTTGCTTTCCCTGGTTTTGGTTCTTGTGCCCTTGGCATCCTGCTGTGTGGAACCCCCGGATAACACTAAATACATTCCTATTCTTTGTGTGTCACACACACCCCGCTTCCTGTAGTAATAACGATCGGGTAAACATCTCCAGATGTCATTGCAGAGAGAGAGATCTTGAAAACTGGCCCCTCCCAGTCTATATATACCTGGGACCTCCCACCTAATCCCCAGTGTTCTCTCTCTGCAAGATGCGTCAAGACAGAAGAAAGAGGTCTCCTGCTTGCAGGTAGCCGGGGTAACACCCCGCCCCCCCCCCCCATGGTCTATTTCTACCCAGTTCAATTTTTATTAGTATTATGTAACTATTGGAAGCCTCCCAGCCTTGGCTGCTGACTGGGTAATGGTAGCCGGCACCTGGCGGTGCCTAGGAGCTTATCTCCTCCACTAGTCCCCATTATTGGGGCAGAGTGGCTATCCGGTTGGTGAGCCGGATTTGGGATGCCCCGTCCCGTTGCCCCCATATCTCTTCCCACTCCTTCTTATCGCCTCTCCCTTTATTGTGGGGAGGTGCGTTAGGGGGGAGGGGGCGGGGGTTTAAGCAATGCTGGCATTTTTATTTCCTGAGGTAATTTTAGTGCGCGCAACTATGTGTGTGTGCACGCGTGTGTGTGTTAATAGCCCGCGTTTTTATTATCTGGTGTATGTGTGTGTGTGAGGTGATTCTTTTACTCAGGCCGGCTCTGGAGGTTATCTTGTTGGTGGCACTGCCCCCATTTTGCCTCCCTGAGGTGATCCGTTTTGGGGGCGGGGCCGCGCTCGGTCGCGGCCCGCGCCGTGAGGTGATTGGGGGAGGGGTCAGAGCGCTTCGCGCGCGTTCCCTGGCCCGCCCTTCCTCTCTGAGCTGTCGGCGCTGTGAGGTACTGCCTGTGAGGTAAACATTTTTTTCCTTAGGTCCCGCTGTATAGGTGCTTTTGCGGGCTGTTGGCAGTCTTTTAAAGGATATTGTCTTTTCTTTCTTATTGAATGAAGTGAGTTCATTTATCCTTAAGGGGACTTATGCTTATGTCCATATATGTATATATAGAGGCATTGTGGGTTATACCCCTGCCCATAGTGGTTTTCATATGTATTGCACATTATGCATTATCCATTAGTTAGGCATTGGCATGTTTTAAGTGTATGTGTCTATATATATATATATATATATATATATATATATATATATTCATATATACATGTATATATTTTATATTATTGGACCTCTTGTTTTTTGACTAGTATTGTGTGTTTTTTTGTGTGCATGTGCGGTTTATTCATGAAATTTCATATTGCCTTTTGTCTTTTTTAGATTTGGGATACCCCTGCTGCATGGGTCTCCCAGTCTGATATACCTGGCTAGTCTTCTTTTGGGGTCGTAAAATCCTCCCACTCCCGGGACTTTAATTAATAAGGGGCATCCCGGGTTGCTTATAGCATAAATCCCTGGGTTCTGCGAATACCAAAAAATTTCACCGAATGGAGGCTTCCAATGATACCGGAAATGGCTCTTCGGGGCAATCTAGGCAGTGTGGGGGTTGTGGGGCTCCGCTCCCAGGTGATGACGTCATATTGTGCGTTCCTTGCACCCAGCAGAATATTGCGCGTCAGTCTGGCACTCCGGTTCCTGGCTCTTCGCAACCTCAGTCATCGCCTGCCCCTCCGCCTTTATTCCGGACCCCGTGTGATGTTGTCATATGTGGGGATTCGCAATCTGAGTTGTGCGCTCGAGTGGCCACTCTCGAGAAGTTGTTGTCGGCACAGGTAGCTCAAAAGGCTACGGCTAAAAGGAAACATATTTCTTCTCCTCCGGCTCCTGCTGTGGAGGCAGCTGAAGTATTGGACTGGTCAGATTGTCCTTTGTATGAGGAAGGGGAAATCTTGGAAGATTTGGATGAGCTTGAGGCTCCACTGTTGTCTGATACTTCGGCAGAATTGACTACAGGGGTGTCTTGTGATACTCCTTCTATCCTCGCCAAGGTTTTTGAAATTTTGTCTCTGGATCCACCTGCGGCGGCCCCTCCGCCTAAGGGTGAACTTTTTGATATGCCTAAGCCGCGTTTAGCGTTCCCTGGTCAGCTACATTTTGAAAGGGTTGTGCTTAAGGAATGGGAACAGCCGACCCGCCTGGTTGGTTCCCCTGCTAATTGGGACAGGCGATATCCCTTTTCGGAGGAATTGGTCAAACTTTGGACGGTTCCCCGGGATGTGGATGCTCTGGTTTTGGGGCTCTCTGACACGTCAGTGCTGCATTCACCAGACACTACCACAATTAAGGATGTCGAGGATCGTAGAATCGATCAACTGGCTCGTCATGGTTTCATTAGTGCTGGTTCGACCTTGCGACCGGTATGTGCTTCGTCCATTGTTCTCTTGGCTCTTAAGGCCATGATTAAAAATTTGTACGCGGATCTTGATCCGGAATGTGAGGAGTTTGCCTCTGTTCAACTGTGTGATTCTTTCGCTTCTTTCGTTCTGGCCGCCCAAGATGATGCTATGGCTATGTGCGGCAGGACATCAGCTCTTTTGGTTGCTATTCGGCGGTCAGTGTGGCTCCGCCAATGGACGGCGGATGTTGGTGCTAAAAGATCACTCACAGCCCTACCTTTTCTGGGTTTACGCCTGTTTGGTGACAAGTTGGATTCAGTCACCAAGGGAGGTAAGTTGCCTCACCGCAGGAAGCCGCGACGTCTTTTTCGAGGAACCTCTTCCTTCAATCCTTCCTTTCGGGGAGCCAGGGTGGGTAGAGGGGCCTCCCTTCCCGCTACCAGGGGCACGAGCTGGAACCGGGGGCGAGGTCGCGGCCGTCCCGGTCATTCGTGGGGCTCTAAGCCTAAGTCCACGCCCAAGCCTGCTCAGCAATGAGGGGGCGCCCTCACCCGTGCGGGTGGGGGGACGGTTGCGGCACTTCTCCCAGGTTTGGGTCCGGGCGGTCCCGGACAGATGGATTCGGGAGGTGGTGTCGTCCGGTTACAAGCTGGAGTTCCAGTCCCGTCCTCCCTCAAGGTTTTTCAGGTCCCGAATACCTACCGATCCTTTGGTCGCCCAAGAACTTCGTGTGTCGGTAAGGAATCTTCTAGAATTGGCGGTCATCCATCCGGTGCCGCCTTTGGAATTGGGTCTCTGTTTCTATTCCAATCTCTTCACGGTACCCAAAAGGGACGGATCAGTGCGTCCTATCCTGGATCTAAAGTTCCTCAACAGGTTCATTCGTCCACGGAAGTTTCGCATGGAAACTCTGCGCTCGGCCATCACTTCTCTTCGGCAGGGGGACTTCATGACGTCCATAGACATAAAGGATGCTTATCTGCATGTTCCCATCTGCCCGGTCCATCAGCGCTTTCTGCGGTTCGTAGTGGAGGATCGGCATTTTCAATTCGTGGCTCTTCCGTTTGGTCTTACCTCGGCGCCAAGGGTATTCACCAAGGTTCTAGCAGGGGTGATGGCCATTCTCAGAACTCAAGGCATTCGAATTTTGCCTTACCTGGACGACCTTCTCATCATGGCTCCTTCCTTCAATCAAGCGGAGAAGGACACCAGCACGGTGGTTTCTACGCTGGAAAACTTCGGTTGGGTGATCAACTATCCCAAGTCCTCCCTGGCTCCAGCCAGGGTGGAGTCCTTCTTGGGGATGACACTAGACTCTTGTCAGCACAGTGTTTTTCTACCTCAGTCGAAGATACTTTTGATTCAGAATTTGGTTCGGCTTCTTCTCTCCAATCCTCGACCGTCCATCCATCTGGGGATGAGGCTGGTGGGATTGATGGTAGCCTCCTTCGAGGCAGTTCCCTTTGCTCAGTTCCACACTCGGACGCTTCAGCTTCACCTGTTGGCGTCTTGGGACTGTTGTCCACGTTCATTGGACCGACCATTCCAGTTGTCCTCCCGGGTCCGGCAGTCCCTTCAATGGTGGCTGGTTTCGAACAATCTCTTGAAGGGCAGGTCCTTCCTGACTTCTCTCTGGGAGACTGTCACCACGGATGTCACCACGGATGCCAGCCTTTCGGGTTGGGGGGGTTTCTGGAAGGATCTTCAGTTCCAGGGGCAGTGGGGTCCTCGAGAGGCTCACTTGCCCATCAATGTTCTGGAGCTGAGGACTATCCGTCTGGTTCTTTCTCTTCTGACTCAGCATGTCCGGGGCCTTCTGATTCAGGTTCGTTCGGACAACCGGACGGCGGTTGCCTACATCAATCATCAGGGAGGGACTCGCAGTCTGGGAGCTCTCAGAGAGGTTTCCCTGATTCTGACCTGGGCGGAGGCCCATGTTCCTTGCCTGTCGGCAGTTTACATTCCGGGGGTGGAAAACACGGAAGCGGACCTTCTAAGCAGATGCTCCTCCCGTCTGGGGGAATGGTCTCTCCATCCTCAGGTTTTTCAGGCTCTGTGTCTTCGGTGGGGAACACCGGAGGTGGACCTGTTTGCTTCTCGTCACAATTACAAACTTCCGACCTTTGTGTCAATGTCTCAGGACCCTCTGGCTCTGGCGGTGGACGCCATGTCTCTGAGCTGGAGGGGACTGGGGTTCCTGTATCTGTTCCCTTCGATTCCCTTGCTAGGAAGAGTGTTAAGAAAGTTGATTCTGGAAGGGGTCTCCGATATTCTCGTGGCTCCAAGGTGGCCAAGAAGGATGTGGTTCGCGGACCTCGTTCAGATGGCAGTAGACCAGCTCGTACTTCCTCTGCGGCCGGATCTTCTCACTCAGGGTCGGCTGCGTTACCCCAATTTACCAACGCTGGCTTTGACGGCTTGGCTGCTGAAACCTCCATCTTGAAGGAGGAAGGTCTTTCTGATTCAGTTATTAAGACTCTTATTTGTGCTCGAAAGAGGTCTTCTTCTGCTATCTATTATAGAACCTGGCATTCTTACATCGATTGGTGCGAGGCTAGGTCTTTGCCCTGGAGAGTTTTTGCTGTTTCCAGAGTTTTGGATTTTCTTCAATCTGGACTGGAGGCTGGTCTGCAGCTTAGTACCTTGAAGGGGCAGGTTTCTGCCTTGTCTATTTTTCTTTTGCGCTTCATCCGTTGGTCAAAACGTTTTTCCAGGGGGTTGCGCATGTGCGGCCTCCTAGGAAGGCTTTGCTCCCTGTTTGGGATCTGAATTTGGTGTTGTCTGCTCTTCAGGCTCCTCCTTTTGAGCCTTTGTTGGATATTGCGCTTTCTACTTTGACTCAGAAGGTTGTCTTTCTAGTGGCTATCACTTCTGTTCGGCGTGTCTCTGAGTTGGCGGCCTTGTCTATTCAGGCGCCCTACCTTGAGAGACCTCAAGATAAGGTGGTATTTCGGTTCAAATCGGACTTTCTTCCTAAGGTTGTTTCTGCATTTCATCTGAATCAGGACATTGTTCTTCCCTCCTTGTGTCCTAACCCCAAGAATGACAAGGAGAGGGTTTTGCACTGTTTGGACGTTGTTCGCTGTGTTGATTTTTATTTGCGTGCTACGTCTTCTTTCTGTAAGACTGATGCTTTTTTCGTTGTGCCTTGTGGGCCTAGGAAGGGTTTAGCCCCGGCTAAATCTTCCATTAGTAAATGGATTCGTCAAGCCATTATCGGCGCCTATACGGCTAAGGGGAAAGCTCCTCCTTTTCGTATCACTGCTCACTCTACTCGCTCTATTGGTGCGTCCTGGGCTTTTCAGCACCAGGCTTCTGTTGAACAAGTTTGTAAGGCGGCTACTTGGTCTTCGGTTCATACCTTTTCAAAGTTTTATAAGGTTGATGTGCGAGCCTCAGCGGACGCTGTGTTTGGCCGCAAAGTTCTGCAAACTGCAGTGGTTTGAGTTCTGATTCATCTTTCTGCTGGATACCCACCCTTTAGGGACACTGCTTTTGGACGTCCCGATCGTTATTACTACAGGAAGCCGGGTGTGTGTGACACACAAAGAATAATACCAATAGTAAAATGGAGATTATTGGTGTGTCACACACACCCCGCTTCACCCGCCCTTTTTGGTATCCTGGTTTTCTCTATTTGGTGAAGCTATAATTTTGTTGAGGGTTAATTTCCTGGTACCTTGTCTTACTGCTTTTCAATTACACTGGGGATTAAGTGGGAGGTCCCAGGTATATATAGACTGGGAGGGGCCAGTTTTCAAGATCTCTCTCTCTGCAATGGCATCTGGAGATGTTTACCCCGATCGTTATTACTACAGGAAGCGGGGTGTGTGTGACACACCAATAATATCCATTTTACTTGTGAGTATTCACAAAATGGTATTTTCTGCCGGTCCCAAGGTGCATGAGCGGGCTCTTGTCCAATATGTGCTGTATTTCCTGCATGTTGTGCGATATACAGCTCTCTTTGGAACAGAGTGCTGGCATAGAGAAAGAGGAGCTGCCGCATCCCCAGGCTCCCTGCTGCAGAGAGGCTGGAGGCGCATCCTGTGATCGCGGTGTGGGAGCGCCAGAAAAGGTGAGTGTTTGCAGGGCGATCGCGGAGGGGTTCACTCAGTGAGGTATCTCGAATTGGGTCAAATTCCTGTTTAAACCGTACTTCACCCTGAATAAGAGCATATCTTATATGTTACCCCTGCCCTGTACATACAGATTGCCCACATTAATCCAGACCTTCACCCTGAATAAGAGCCTATCTTATATGTTCCCCCCCGTACATACAGATTGCTCACATTAATCCGAACCTTCACCCTGAATAAGAGCCTATCTTATGTTTTCCACACCCTGTACATACAGATTGCCCACATTAATCCGACCTTCACCCTGAATAAGAGCCTATCTTATATGTTTCCCCCACTCTATACATACGGATTGCTCACATTAATCCAGACCTTCACCCTGAATAAGAGCCTATCTTATATGTTTCCCCCACTCTATACATACAGATTGCCCTCATTAAAATTTATCGTACCTGCCTCTAGTACATTTTCTGAGCCTTTAAACATCCAGGATGGCAGCCCATGGAGCCTCAGAACAAAACCCTGAAAAGTCAAATTTGTGGGTTTTGTTCCCTCCAGTCATTTTTGATGTCCAGTCTCTTGTTATATATAATATTTTCCTGGTGTCCTGTTCAGGTCGCTCCATTCTTGACAAGGTGGCGGATTACTCACTTGTCAAGAATGGAGCGACCTGAACAGGACACCATCAAAACCAATTCCGCAGGTGAGTACTCACAGAACTGTCTAATTTGTATATATAATACAATAATGTGTATTGTTTCTTTCTAGGAGATGACTTCTTCAGTGAAATGCGCCCCACTCACTCTTCTCCATTTTTTTCCGACTCGTTTCCTGGTGCAGGTAATGGTGACTCCCCTATCCTTGAAATATTGTGTAGTGACCTTTGCTTGCTTGGGGGTTCCAAGTTGGCCTAGGTAAAAGGGCCTATGCTGGGTTTACACAAGCAGATGAATTGGCTGTTTGCTCACGAGCGAGCGACCGTACAAATCTTCTGTGATTGACTGACTGCGTTCAGACGCCGAAGATTTGTTTCTCTGTCGCTAGAGGTGCCGCTCGTTCTCATAGAAAAAGTTTCCAAACACAGGCCGGGGGTGCCCCCTACATTCCCCATTAAGAACGATACCAGAGACTGACCATTGCACTCAAACCTTTTTTTATAGATTAAATCAATGAAATTTTATTGTAACAAATTCACAAAAAAAGACATGATTAAAATCCTTTAAAATGCATTCAGCATGTCTAACCACGATCTGCCAGAGGGGGGTGCTAATGTAATATTAATTAAAGTGGACTAACACCCAGGATTTTGACTATCCTGGGTTTTGGTCCACTGCCCCGCTATGTGAAACCCCCCAGATTTCCGGATAAAACTCACCTCACCCCGTTCCTACGGCGCATGCGCGGCCGCTCGTCCAATCAGCGCGCTCGGAGCCGCTGTGGTATGCGCGTTAATAAGAAGTCTTACCGCAGCGGCTCTGAGCATGCTGGCGGCCGCATCTGGCGCTTCCCTCTAACAGGGAACATGCCTGCGCCGCCCATTCACTAATGCACACGCCCTGCTAGATAGAAGCGCGAGATGCAGCGTGCCTGTGCATGCGCCGTTGGACCAGGAGTAAGTTAAGGTTAGTGGGTGTCCTGGGGGGTTTCTCACAGCGGGGCATCACGATTTTGGATGCCCGGGGGGATGGATCGGATCGGCCTGGGAATCTTATTGATTCCCGGGCCGATCCAGCAGGGTGTTGGTCCACTTTAAATTTCCTAATCATATGTGCCAAAATGAATACCTAATCTAAACGTTATTAATAATTGTATAAAGTGCTAGTGCTGATAAAATGCATCTGTTTACAGTCAATCATAGAAAATGAGTGTGCATAATCCAATATTAAAAATACAGTGTAAAAAGAAAATCACATGACACACAAAATGAGTCAATCTTACATATTCATGAGCTTTTTGGCAATGGCATCCCTCCCGGAAAACGAGCCCACGCGTTCCGAGACCTGTACCAGTCTCTTTCTCAAGGCAGTGTTTTCATAGTGTTTTCATAGTGTTTTCACCGTTCTCATAGCAAAACACATTGTTTGTGGGCGACTTCTGCTTCCACATTCCAGCGATCAAGCGTTACGGCGGCCATCTGATTACCCAATTCTTGTTCATCGTTTGATCGTGGCGGCCATTTCCACGCAGCAGCTATCGCTTAATTGCGCTCGATTTAGCAATTTATCCCTCGATAATCTTTCCGTATAAACAGGCCATTAGGTTGTGTGGTTCTCGGGATCCAAGTTTAGATACAGTGCAGTTCAAAGACAAAGGTCTCAATTCAATAAGAGTTGAAAAAAATTCTCATGGTGTTAAAAAAATTCAATTCATGAGAAAAAAGCCTGAGAATGTCACTGTTACTGAATCACCAGATAGGAAGACAATGAAAGTCAATGGCACTTTTTTACTGCTAAGAAAAGTAGAGAACAGTTTACTCCTTTCTACACTGTAGTAAAAGCTGCCATTGACTTTCATTGTCTTTTTATCTGGTGATTCAGTAACAGTGACATTCTCAGGCTTTTTTCTCATGAATTGAATTTTTTATTACTGTGAGAATTTTTTTCAACTCTTATTGAATCGAGGCCAAATTGTCGAATCCAGGAGTCCCAACCAGTGGTATATGGGATCCTATCAGGTGGTACTTGGCAAGGTTACTGACTGATCTGCACCCCAACCCTATCTGCTGCCATTTATGCTTTGCCCAAGCCTGATTGGCTCCATTAATACAAAACCTCTTAAAAGGCTGCTGAAAAGTATCCATAAGCATTTCATATGGTTGTATTTCTGGGTGCTTTAAAGTGGACCAAAACCCAGGATTTTGACTATCCTGGGTTTCAGTCCTTGCACCGCGATCGCGGATGCCTCACTCCAATCAGCGCGCTCGGATCCGCTCTCGCCCTTCGTCTAAACCTTCACCTAAGGTGAACGTATCCAAGCGCTGGTGGCCATTCACAAATGCCTGGTGCGGGCACGCGCCCTGCTAAAGGGATAGCGGGGATGCAGCCGCTGCCCGTGCATGTGGCAATGGACTGGGAAACAAGGTGAGTTTCTGGGCGACTCAGGGGTTATCGCACAGCAGGGCACCCCGGTTTTGTATGCCCATGAGGAGGGAATCAAGCGGCCCTGGAATCCTATAGATTCCCAGGCCGATCTCCGTGGGTTCTGGTCCACTTTAACACCACTGAAAACTGATACTTAACCACTCAGGTGGTACTTGATGTAAAAAGTTTAGGACCCCCTGGTCTAGTCCAAAAATAAGGGACTTACCTTCCTGCACAGGCCCGGGTCTTCTTGCAGCACAAAGCTGACTGCTTCTGACTGTGCAGCTTCTCCTCCTCGTAGCTTCAGGGTTGATGTCGCACAGAAACCCACTCTACATTAAAGTGGACCAAAACATAGGATTTTGACTATCCTGGGTTTTGGTCCTTTTCCTGGGGGTGCCCCACCCTGTCAACCCCCCCCCCCCTCCCCCCAGATAGTCGCAGCCAGCTCACCTCTTCCCGGTCCCATGACGCGTCTAAGTGCAGTGGCTCTGACGGCCGCATCCGCTTCCCTCTAACACGGAGCGGACCTCCACCAGGCATTTGTGAATGGCCGGCGCGGGCACGCTCCCTGTTAGAGGGAGGCGGAGGATGGGACCGGGAAGAGGTGAGTTGGCTGCGGCGATCTGGGGGGTTTCACACAGCAAGGCACCCCCGATTGGAGTGCCCCCAAGGAAAGGACCAAACCACAACTATTGACTATCCTGGGTTTTGTTACACTTTAAAGGGATTGTGAACTCAACGGTTCACATTAGCCAGCAAACAGATCATTTTATGCCTGTTCCATGTGTCTCTCCTCCTTTTCATGCAGTGCAGGCCCCCAAAGTTTGCAATATTTTCAATAGTATTACTCCCGGACTACGCTAAAAAGTGGTCCTAAAGCCACCTTGGTGCTCTCGGTGTGAGTGAGCACGACAAGCCACAATGGCTCCACAGCTGTCTCTGACAACAGCAAAGTATGTTTAAGATAAAGCTGCACCAGAAGACACCCTTCCCAGCTCAGCGATGACCCCAGAAAATTAAGCAAAGATATCAGAATACAGAATACCTAAAATACATGAGGTATTTACATTAGATGTTTTCAGGTGCTTTCAGATGGCTCATTATTTAAAGTGGGAGAAAATTAGTGTTTGTCTGGACAGGGACTTTAACCAGTAAGAAGCCTGCCAATCAGTGGCACTTAGTTTGCGATTTAACATAACCAGCCCCGGCACCAATGATGGGTGTCTCTAGACTAAGGCGCGGAGGCCAGCCTCGGTGGCCCCCCAGCTCTGAAGGCAACAAGCCCGCAATGCCTTCATGGGCCCCCCGGGCTTTTTTGCTCCCCCTGGGCTTTGGGGAGGCAGTTAATGGGGACTGGAGGTTAATGGAAGTCACCCGCTAGCCACGGGTCTCATGAATCCTTTACCAGTTCACAAATGGTTAAATGTATTTATTTTTTAATACCTGCAATCAATCCCCGAACACTGTGTCCCCTCTCCAGCGACTCCAGTATTGTTCGATCCTTGTTGGGCTCCTGGGATAGATGATCCTTGCGCCCTTTGATTTTTGACGTCAGGTCATGTTGAGGGTATGAAATTCAGGCCCTTTCCCTTGATGTTTTGAAGCTGACTGGGTCCCTTCTTTCTAGTGGGTCCCATGAGTCTAGCTGAGCTACCTCCGTACATCTGCATTGCTCTGTAATGTAACATCGTTTTTTTTTTCTCCTTTCAGTATTTTCATCCTTTTCCTCTTTTGAGAGCGATGGCTTCAGTGCGGCTGGAAATGTCTCATCAGTTTCCACCTCAACCAAAATTATCAATGGCAAAAGAATAACAACCAAGCGGTGAGTGTAAAACAGTATGCAAATGAGTAAAGGTTAAAGGGCTCACTGTCTCCTGCTGTTTTAGAGGCCGATTTATTAATAGCGCCAGGTAGCGACAGATGAGCGACAGTAGCGTTATTTTCACAGCGCCCGCTAGTAGTCGCTGTGCTTGGCCGTTGTTCGCCTGTTGACAGCGACTCAGTCGGTGTGCGGTAATGTTAAATACGGGGTTAGGAGTCGCTGTTTGACAGGTTCCGCGCTGTATGGGAGCGCATGACAGCGAACGGCCATAGCGAAAGGCTCCCAGCATATTCATTAACAAATCACGCTCCAAAAATTCTCACGCTGTGAAATGCTTGTTTAAACCCCAGAGCGCTGGCGGCGATGGGTTAAAAGTAGTTTTTTAACCCCCAAACAACCAAAATTTTACAAAAAAAAAAACCTTGTTTTTCAAAACATTTTGTAATATGAATACATTAATATCAGACCTGTAATATCAATTCTGCACAAATTTTTTTTTTTATTTTTTTTTTACCTTAAAAAAAAATATATAACATTGCAGAAGTGGTCACAGAATTTTTTGACATTTAAAAAAAATAAATAAATAAATAAAATAACAATTAATTATGAATATTTAAAGATTGCTCCATTGAAATGCATTGGAGAGCGCCAGGTAGCGAGAGGTCATACCTGTCGCTGTTCAAGGTCGGACGCTGGCGCTGTGGGCTGAGGCTGGAATAATGATGAATGATTCGCTATCTGGCGCTCTGTCAGTCGCTAAGCAGGATCGGCTTGATAAATGTGTGATTGCGGAGGGGAGCCGGCGTTCTCGTGGCGGTGAGCGTCATTACCGTTTGCTCACCATTCGCTACCTGGCGCTATCCCTTGTTAAATAAGGGCCATTGTGTATAACCCATAGGGGGTGTTATTTCCTACTTTGTGGAAAATGTCTCTACCTATTAGGAACACATATGTCTCACCAGGAACAATTCCTTCACCTCAAACCTTAAAGCGGAACAAAACCCGGGAATCTGACTTTCCATTACAGGGGAGCATCTCGATCGGGGCTTTCTGGGGGGTTTCGCACAGCGGGGCATCCCCAAACAACTTACCTCTTCCGCGGCCCATTAGCGCATGCGCAGCTGCTCAGCCAATGAGAGCCGTTTGCTGTGTTTGCCTCTTTTGCCAAGCGGCTCTCGTTGACTTTAATGGGGAGCGCACACTGCCGCATTGCCGGACGTGCATGCGCTCACACCCAACCTTTCTGGCTGGTACGGAAGCACGGGCAAAACGCAGGGGGTGCGACAATGCACGCTTCCCACTGAAAACATTGAGAGCCACGTGCCGAATGACGTAGTCTCATAGCAGACAGCTCTATTTAGACGAGAGCCCGCACATGCACTGTTGGGGCGTGGCGAGGTGAGCCCTTGTGGGTTTCATTCAGCAGGACATCCTGATTCTGGGGGCCCCGGGAAAAAGCCAGAGGCCGACCCTGGAATCTTTTAGATTCCATGCCGAACGCTGGTGGGTTTTGTTCCGCTTTAAAGTGAAACCCACGGCGATCAATTCTCCCCCCATTTTGGATGCCCCGCTGTGTGAAACCCCCCAGGTCGCCCTATTCACTTACCTTGTTTGCCAGTCCAATGGCGCATGCGCGAGCCGTGTCCGCATCCCACCCATCCCTCTAGCAGGGCGCTCCCGCACCAGGCATTTGTGAGTGACCGGCGCGGGCACGCTCCCTGTTAGAGGGTAGCGGCGGATGCGACCGTCAGCGCACTCTGAGACGCTGCTCTTAGACAAGGCCTTGGACGACGTGACGTCAGCAGCTCCGAACGCACTGATTGGACGAGCGGTCCAGGATAGTCAAAATCCTGGGGAGAAACAATCGCCCCTTAGAATCTATAGGACTCCCTGAATTGGGATACCCACTTTGTGAAACCCCGGGGGTCGTCCAAACCACTCACCTTTCCTCATATGCCACATCCACATCACATCTCCACTATACGTTTATCTGGGCGTGTATCTGCGCTAAGCATTTCTGTATCTGTGAGTGACAAAGAGAATCTGAATGAAATGTGAGCCGCTGATTGGATTAGCAGCCCGCACACGCACCGTGGGACCGAGGAAAAGGTGATCGGGATGTCTTCACCAGGAGGAACAAAACCCAAGGTAGTGAGTATCTTGGGTTTTGTTCCTCTTCAATTATTTTGTGATATTATAGTTGTGTGCTGAGGTGGAAAGTTCACTAAACGTTATTGGATATCGCCACTTGAGATGGTGAGCTTATAATTAAAGCGGAACAAAACCCAGGGTTCTGACTTTCCCGGGTTTTGTTCTTTGCCCCCGGGGCATCCCTAATTGTGAGAAATCGCCCAAATTCACCTTTATGTAGCCTCACTTTGCATGTGCAGGCTCTCATCCAATCGGAGCCATTTGCTGTGCATATTTAATATTCGACAAACTGCTCTGTCTACAACAAACGGGAGCGAGAGCGGCGCAATCCCAGCAGTGGGCGCGCTCCTCCCTCCAGCCAGGCAGACTCTAAATCACAGCAGAAGTCTCTTACCTCCCCGACTGGTTTCTGCCAGTTTTATTTCCCCAAAAGAGAATAGTTGGGGTGATTTCTGTCCTAATGGGGGAGAGGAAGTGGAGCCCTCATCCTACCACCTCAGATGCTGACTCACGTTTTTCATAGTGGGTTAATGGGTTATAATTACTGGGTCTAACCTCCCAAAATGGCTTAGTAATAGGTTTTTGGGAGAGGTTATTTCTCCTTGTCTGTTTCCGAACAGGAAGCTGGAGAGAAGAGCCTGTATAGGAAATTTGTAAACTTTTTACTGAATTCAGGCATCCGCCCTCAGGACACGCCCATCCGCCCTTCTTATACTTGCGCGGCAGGTGAAACAATGAGCAGGTGGCAGGTAAGAGGGAAGCCTTGGGCCTCTGGCACGATCTGATGTCTATTGGAAAGTGGCCCTGTGACCGGAGCTGGGACATGAGCAAGCCACCTAACCCCCCCCACAACTACTCCCCGGGTACCATTGCTAGGACAGTCCCTTGCTCTGGGCACATGTGCAGCCACTGCACTGTGCTCACTGAACGGATGGGTTAAATTGCTCCTTGGGCGCTGAGTTTAGGGCTGCCCACCGCTCTGGGCACATGTGCACCTTAGTTTGAAATTCACTTGTGTATAGTCACTCACATGGTGTTTATTCACTGGTGTGTACACGGAGTTGTTCACAGTGCACGGATGGATAACGTTGGCACACAATGGCCACTGTTGCTCTTTTTCTTCCAATCCATTCCAGACCGTCCTTTATTCTTTACATCTGGGACTTCTCCGCCCGGAGGGGCATGGACTGCAAGATCAAAGGTGTGGCTCCTCCCGGCCCCCTATAAATACCAGCTGCCTCTTAACCAGCCCAGTTTACTTCTTGCAGTTTGGACTTTGAAGATCGCTCATTCTCTCTCAGGGATTTTAGCAGCAAAGCCTCTAACCTGTCGGCTTGCTGCATGACTCTATTCCCACGGATTCCTCTGACCCATCTGATGCCTCCCCAGCTTTGGCTGTTTTCTGGGATCCGTGGCGGTAGGGTGAAATGCCGGGGTCTGGGGCGTTTTGTCAGGGCTCTATGCTGTGGGCTGCAGGCTTCTCTATAACAAGCAAGACAGCCGCAGGTTTTATATAGTGAACCTGGTGAGAAATCAGATATATTTTATATCTCCCTCCCTTCTTCCCACATGTATTTTTTATTTTTAAGTAATGTGCTGTGCTTATGATTACTTTACTTACTGGCATGGGGGAACGGCAGAGAGAGCTCCGTCGCCATAGGAGGACTACGGCGAGGAGCGGTCTCTGCTGCCTCTCCTCCTCTATACTAACCCCTGTTTCCTCGACGATGGGGAGGCCTCCCTGCTCGGTGGCGCGGGGGGGGGGGCAAGCAGTGGCTGCTGAAACGCCTGCCTCTGCTAGGCCGAAATTCAGTGCTGGTCGGGGGGGGCGGGGGGGGGGGGGGAGTTGCAGCGCGAACAGCACACGGACTGCCTGTTCGGTCTTGCGGCGCTTCCCCGGCAGCACGCGTCGGGGCCAGCCTGTGGACACAGAGCCAGGAGGCTCTCGCGGGGTAACCGTGAGTTTTACGATTCCTTTGTTCTCCATCTGGCCTTCATGTTGTTTAAAAAAAAAAAATGTAATATATCTATGTATATATGTATCTGTATATATTATGGCATGTTTTGATTACTGTCTCTTCTATTTTTGATTTTAGATTGTAGGAAGAAGGTTGTAGGGTTGTGGTTACTCCTGGTCCCTGTTGTAGGGGATCGGCTATAGGCTTAGGACTTTGGCGTCTATTTTGCCTTTCACAAATATTAAATATTTCAAAAATCACCATGATGGAGCCATCAGGGGATAGTGAGCCGGGCACCCCACTTGGGCAAGACAAGCTCTGCCCCGTGTGCAGACAGAATCCCCTGGGCGGGTTCATCACGATTTGTTCCACTTGCGCCAGAGGCATTGTTTCGGACAATGAGAGGGCTGTCGCTTCCGCCCCTAGTCCTGCGTCAGCTCCAGCCTCTCCGGATCCTCCACTTCTGCAGTTAGCCCCTAGAGAAGGGGGAGAAGGCAGGGTGACGCACTCAGATTTGGCACAGAGGCTGGCTAGCCTCGAGAAACAGCTCCCATTGGTAGCCCCTAAAAAGGCCTCGAGTAAGAAGCGGCACTTGGAGCCGGCTTGCTCAGACGAAGATTTGTATGTTTTCATCTGTTTTTGACACTTTACACATTGTTCCTCCGAAAGGATGATTTGTTTCGGCCTGAGAGACAGCGGCGGGTTTTTCCTGAACAGCCATTTTTCTAAGATGGTGCTTAAGGAGTGGGAAAGGCCCAACAAGCTGCCGTCGGTTCCTAAGAGCCTAGAGAAACGGTATCCTTTCCCTGCTGAGTTGATTAAATTATGGTCGCATCCTCCCGAGGTGGACCCTCCGGTTTCAGGTCTGTCCAACACCACTATTATGCCGTTGTCACGCTCAACTCACCCTGCCTTAGGTCCGTGCCGTCTCTGGGCGGGCGGCCAGAGCTCTTCCTGTTCGGCGACCGCGCCGAGCGGCGGCTCGGGCATCTCCGGCTCGAGTGGCGCCGAGCACGGTCGACGCTCGTGAATGTGCTCGCGCACACAGGTTTTATGCCCTCCGGTGGCGCTGCGCACAGTGCGCCCGCCGGAAGTAGAAATCAAAGGGCCTATGAGCCCAAGGGGTTTCTGGGCTTTACGCCCTCTGCTCATGTCAGGTCCAATCAGGATCAGAATTGTAGGTACCACCAATCACCACACACATTCCCTGTAGTGTCAGCCCTATATAAGATAGACCCCTTCAGTACACCAGTGCCCGTGATAGCGTTAAGCCGAGTGTGCCTTGGATAGTGTTTTGCCTGTTTAAGATTGTTGCCGACCCTTGCTTCGTTTGACCATTCCTGCTTGCCGCCTGGACCGACCCTGCCTGTACCCCGACCACGCCTTTGTCTCTTCCTCTGTACTGCGAACCCATGACCTCCTGGATTGACCTTTGGCATTACCTCGACCCTTCTTTTGCCTACTCCTTTGGTATATTATTGGACTGCGATATTATTGGACTGCCTTCCCGTGTATGACACAGCTTGTCTACGTTGCCCTGTCGGGCCCTTGGTTCATCTGCCTTCACTCTCCCGTAAGCTCACATTCTTTGTTCTATCAAGTCCTAGGGGCAACCGTGTCTGGTGAGGCGTATAGAGCATCCCGGCAAATGGGGGCTTGTCTAAAGGTGAAGCTAGCAGCGGAGATTGGGGGTTGTGGGCTTACTCCAAAGGCGGGTGTCCCACGGGGCCTTACAGCGTCACCTGATAATAGTTCTTTAAGAGACCCTGCAGACAAACGCATGGATCAGTTGGCTTGCCATGCTTTTGCCTTGGTGGGTTCGCTTCTACGCCCTGCGTGTGCCACGGCAATTGTTTCCCTAGCCACGAGGAAAAAGGTTAAGCAGCTTGTGGCTAACGATAAGTCTCGCAAACAGGCGCAGGACTCGAAGGAATTCAGAGCCTGTTTGGATTTCATCGGCTTTGTTGTTACTGCAATGGATGATGTAGTCAGGCCAGGGGCCAAGACTTCGGCTTTGCTCGTAGCATTACGCCGATCTCGCTATGGTTGAAGCAGTGGTCGGCCGATGCAACTGCCAAAAAGTCCCTCACAAATTTACCCTTTGTGGGGATCGGCTGTTCGGGCAGCGGCGGGACCTTTTGGTCAATGATGGTAAGCTCCCTCAGAGAAAGAAAGCTACTCGTCCCTTTCGGCACTCCTCCTCTTACCGATCCTTTTGGGGGGGAAGAGGATCTTCCTTTTCCAGTGCCCGCAAGGATTCTTGGGGCAGAGGTAGGTCCCGCAGTCGGCCCAATCCCGCTTGGGGATGTAAACCCAGACCTCCAGCCAAATCTACACAGGCATGAGGGGGTTCCCTCACCCGTACGGGTGGGGGGGACGGCTACTGCTGTTTGCTCCAATATGGTGGCATCACGTCTCGGATCTTTGGATTCAGGAGGTGGTGTCGTCAGGTTACAAAATCGAGCTGGCAGCCAGACCACCCACAAGATTTCTATGGTCAAGGGCATCCCAAAACCTGCTCAAAGCGGAGGCTTTGAGAGCCGCTGTTCTGCACCTCCTGTGGACAAGGGTGATTTGTCATGTGCCCCGGCAGGAGGAGGGTCAAGGATTTTACTCCAATCTATTCACGGTTCCCAAGAAGGATGGATCAGTGCGGCCGATCTATGACCTAAACGGCCTCAACAAGTTTATAAGGGTCAGGAATTTCCACATGGAAACATTGCAGTCGACGGTGAGGTCGCTTCGGCCGGCCGACTTTATGCCTACGGTGGATCATATACACATCCCTATATTTTTGGGGCATCAGAAGTTTTTAAGGTTTGCATTGGAGGGTCAGCATTTCCAGTTTGTGGCACTCCCCTTCGGCATATCCTCAGCTCCCAGGGTGTTCACCAAGGTTCTGGCGGGCCTCATGGCTATCCTGAGGGGTCAGGGTATTCGTGTGTTACCCTATTTGGACGACCTTCTGATCTCGGCCCCGTCCCTTCAGGAGGCCGAGAGCGACACCCGGACCGTGCTGTCAACTCTGGAAGCTTTCGTTTGGGTGATCAACTACCCCAAGTCGTAAGTCTATGTAAACAGTGAGATCCTTCCTGGGGATAACCCTAGACACGGTTCAAGTCAAAGTCTTTCTGCCACAGCAGAAGGTCTTGTGTCTCCGGACGCAGGTAGAGTTCTTGCTGGCTTGTCAACAGCCATCGGTGCGCCTAGGGATGAGACTGGTGGGCCTAATGGTGGCTTGCTTCGAAGCAGTGCCCTTTGCCCAATTCCACATGAGGTCTCTTCAGCTGAACCTGCTATCCAGCTGGGAACGGCCCCGGAATCTCTGGACCAAGCTTTTGTGCTGTCCCCCCCCCCCCCCGGCCAGGCAATCTCTCTTGTGGTGGTTGGATCCTCGACATCTGCTGGTAGGCAAGTCCTTTCAGACTCCTCATTGGGAGATAGTTACCACGGATGCCAGTCTTGCAGGCTGGGGAGGCATCTGGCAGACCCAGAATATCCAGGATCAGTGGGGTCCGAGAGAAAACCGGTTGCCCATCAATCTCTTGGAATTGAGGGCAATTTGGCTTGTTCTCCTATATCTGACCCCCAATTTTAGGGCACATGCGATTCAGGTCCGCTCGGACAATCGTACGGCGGTGGCCTACATCAACCACCAGGGGGGCACTCGGAGCAAGAGAACCCTCAGGGAAGTGAGCTGGATTGTGCTTTGGGCAGAGGAGAATGTTCCCTGCATCTTGGCGGTTTACATCCCGGGGGTAGAGAACCAAGAGGCAGACTCCCTGAGCAGGATGTCCTTGCGTCTGGGGGAATGGTATCTCAGCTGGAAGGCCTTTCAAACTCTTTGCCTCCGCTGGGGTCAACCGGACGTGGATCTTTTTGCCTCCAGACACAATCACAAACTTCCAAGGTTTGTATCTCTCTCAAGAGACCCTCTGGCCATTGCAACAGACGCCCTGGCAATCCCCTGGACAGGGTTCAATCTTCTGTATGCTTTTCCTCCGTTTCCGCTCCTGGACCGAGTACTACGCAAAATAGTCCAGGAGGGGGTACCAACCATCCTAGTGGCTCCTCGTTGGCCAAGGAGGAGTTGGTTTGCGGACGTAGTAAGGATGTCAACAGATCACTGCCTCATGTCCGCCGATCTGGATCTTCTCACGCAGGGGTCGCTTCGGCACCCGAATTTACAGAGGCTGGCTTTGACGGCCTGGCAGTTGAAACCTCCATCCTAACGGAGAAGGGTTTATCGGCCACGGTTATTCACACGATGATTCAGGCACGGAAGAAGACTTCTTCCATGATATACTACAGAGTTTGGCGGGCCTATATTGCTTGGTGTGAGGCCAGGAAGTTTCCTTGCCGGAGATATGCTGTTTCTAGAATTCTAGAATTTCTGCAGTATAGTCTAGAATTGGGCCTCCAGTTGAGCACCCTCAAGGGTCAGGTCTCGGCCATATCTATTTTTTTCCAGAAGTCTATCGCCAATCATAGATTGATCAGAACCTTTTTTTCAGGGGGTCACTCATGTCCGTCCACCGCGAAAACCAGTTTTACCGGGGTGGGACCTAAATCTGGTGTTATCTGCCCTCCAGGGTGCCCCTCTCGAGCCTTTGTATGACGCTACATTGACTGTGTTGACGCTCAAGGTGATTTTTTTGGTAGCAATCGGCTCTGTGAGTCGAGTATCGGAATGGCGGCATTATGTATGAAACCACCTTATTTTGGATTGCACAGAGACAAGGTGGTTTTTCATTTTAAGCCTGATATTTTCCCTAAGGTTGTTTCTCCTTTTTATCATAATGAGGAAGTTGTCTTACCTTCCTTGTGTCCAGCACCGGCTAATCCTAAAGAAAGGACTCTCCATGCTTTGGATGTGGTTAGAGCCATAAGATATTACCTGGCTGCTACTGAATCTTTCCGGAAATCGGATTTGCTTTTTGTATTAGCGGAAGGCTCTAGAAAGGGATTTCCACCAGCCAAGTCCACACTCAGTAAGTGGATTAGACAGGCAGTGGTAAGAGCCTATTCTGCCAAGGGGAAAGAACCCCCTTTTCGGATCACAGCTCATTCTACTAGAGCCATTGGTGCTTCCTGGGCCTTTCAGCATCAGGCCTCAGTGGAACAGGTTTGTAAAGCTGCCACTTGGTCTTCAGTTCATACATTTACCAAGTTTTAAAAGGTGGATGTGAGGGCCTCAGCTGACGCTGTTTTTGGCCGAAAGGTGCTTCAGGCGGTAGTGAAATGAACTACCTGCTGTTCCGCATTGGGGATCCCGCCCACATTGGACACTGCTTTTGGATGTCCCAGATGTAAAGAATAAAGAACGACCTGGAATGGATTGGAAGAAAAACCAATTCTACAGGTGAGTCTCACAGAATTGTGTTATTATCACTATTGTCACATACCTTGGCTATATATATCTCCAAAAGCACACTCAAAGTTAAACTTGCTTCAGCAGAAACTTTGCATACCCCTCCCTGTTTTGAATAAAGGGATGGACACATTTTTTCTTCTTCTTATAATAACTGTTCTTTCTCCCTGCTCAGGATAGTGAAGAACGGGGAGGAGCGAGTGGAGGTGGAGGAGGACGGCCAGCTGAAGTCTATCCGGGTGAACGGTAAGGAGCTACTGACAGGAAACCAGGGATCCCAGCCATGACTGTTAGAGCAGAAGAGTCAGCGGATGCAGGAGAGTCGCCATGTGTTACCTCCCTAATAAACTGCACATGCCCCAACCCCCGAGCCGCCGCTAGTCAAATTACTTGTTATCCCGGTGCTTTCTTATGGAGGAACGCTTGGTCCAATGCTAAGTGTGACTTTTTTTTTTCGTGAGGAAAACTTAAACCGGACCAACGCACCATTATTACTGGTACGGGTGTTATTACTGGTTACGGGTGTTATTACTGATTCCGGGTGTTATTACTGGTACGAGTGTTATTAGTGGTTACGGGTGTTATTAGTGGTTACGGGTGTTATTACTGTTTACGGGTGTTATTACTGTTTAAGGGTGTTATTACTGGTATGGGTGTTATTACTGGTACAGGTGTTATTACTGGTATACTGGTGCGGGTGTTATTACTGGTACAGGTGTTATTAGTGGTTAAGGGTGTTATTACTGGTACGAGTGTTATTAGTGGTTACGGGTGTTATTACTGTTTACAGGTGTTATTACTGTTTAAGGGTGTTATTTCTGGTGCGGGTGTTATTACTGGTATACTGGTGCAGTTGTTATTACTGGTACAAGTGTTATTAGTGGTTATGGGTGTTATTACTGGTTACGGGTGTTATTACTGCTTACGGGTGTAATTACAGGTTACGGGTGTTATTACTTTTATGGGTGTTATTACTGGTACGAGTGTTATTAGTGGTTACGGGTGTTATTAGTAGTTACGGGTGTTATTAGTGGTTACGGGTGTTATTACTGGTTACGGGTGTTATTACTGGTTACAGGTGTTATTACTGGTTATGGGTGTTATTACTGGTTACAGGTGTTATTACTGGTAGGAGTGTTATTACTGGTTACGGGTGTTATTACTGGTTACGGGTGTTATTACTGGTTACGGTGTTATTAGTGGTTACGGGTGTTATTACTGGTACGAGTCTGATTACTGGTTACGGGTGTTATTAGTGTTTACGGGTGTTATTACTGTTTACAGGTGTTATTACTGTTTAAGGGTGTTATTTCTGGTATGGGTGTTATTACTGGTATACTGGTGCGGGTGTTATTCTAAGTATGTCACACACCCCACCTCAGACTTAATAATTACACTAGGGTTAACGCACCTCTAGGTGGCAGCATTGCAGAGGACCTCTCCAAAAAACTTCAACAGGCCCCTCCCGGTCTATACATACCTGGTACCTCCCAAGAACCTCCCAGTGTTGTTCTCTGCAAGGTGGCGACAAGACAGAAGAAAGAAGTCTCCTGCTTGCAGGTAGCCGGGGTATCCCCCCGGCCCCCCCCCCCCCCCCCCCCATGGTCTATTTCTGCCCGGTTTTTGTTTGAATTGTGTTCTATGTAATGGCAGCCTCCCAGCTTCGGCTGTAGGCCGGGCAATAAGGTAGCCGGCACCATTGGTGCCTAGGAGATTAGCTCCTCCGCTCGACTATTGCGGGGCATAGCGGGATTCCCGGAGTGGTGATCCGGATGTGGGATGCCCCCTTTTTATTATAGGAGTTAGTGGTCAGGTTGTCCTTGCCCTGGGGTGTTGTGCCTCTCCCGGGGTGTGGGACGCGCTGGGGACAGTGTCATGCTTTACTATGCACATGTTGTGTGAGTGTGCTGCTGCGCTTTTCCATTTGTGTTTTTACTTGTGATTTTACTTGTGCCTTCACTGTCTGTTCTCGGCTGTGTGTGTGTTTGTCTCCCCTCAGGAGCCGAGGGGGCGGGGCCTCGCGGCGTGCTGCGCCGCGGTCCCGCGGGTGGCTGGGCGCCGTATTCGGCGCCTGCAGCTTGTTTGCCCGGCTGCTCAGGGGAGACATTCATCAGTGTGCGGGTCTGTGTTCTCCGACGCTTTCTCCGGGAGCCGGCGGGTGGCGCCGCCGGCCCCGTGATCGAGGTCTGATGGCGGTCCCCACAGGCAGACGCTGACGCTGCCTGGGGGCGGGGTCGCGCGCGCGCGGGCCGCGCACGGATTGGACGGCCTGAGGGGCGGGGCCTTCTCGGCTCCCGTGCTCCCGGAGCGTCTCTCTCTTCCTCCGTCCTCGGTGTGCTGGCCGCCATCTTCTGCTGGCTGCGCGGTTCTTCCTCTCTCCAGGTAGGCGGTTCTTGGGCCATGTCAGTTACCCCTCGGATCCTTCCTTCTCCCTTGCCTCCCTCCTCGCCCCGGCGCAGCTTGATGGTGCTGGCTGGCATTAACCACTTCCGTTGCTCTGGTTAATGAGGGGGGGGGGGGTGGTAAAGGGGGGTTTTGTACATTATGCAGTGTTTTTTGGCATGGTGCTGATTGACGCCTGTCTCTCTCTCCCTTTGTGTTTTTCAGATCCTGGGATCCCATCTGGCAGGGCTCTCTCGGTCATATATACCTGGCTCGTGGGGGGGTGTTTGTTGTCCTTGCAATATATATATATATATATATATATATATATATATATATATATATATACATTTTTTGTATTTTTATTAGGGCCTTTTGCTATTCCCCTGGGTCAGGATCTTGTTTGTCCTTAGACTAGTGTTAGGTTATTTAGGGGCATCCCGGGTCGCGTACCGCATAAATCCCTGGGTTCTGCAAATACCATAATTTCACCACATGGAGGTTGCCACAGATACCGGGAATGGTTCTTCGGGACAATCCAAGGTGTGCGGGGGTTGTGGGGCTCCGCTCCAGGGAGATGATGTCATTTTGTGTATCCCTTGTGCACAGCAGAACATTGCACGGCAGTCCAGTACTCCGGTGCCTAGCACTTCGTCAGCCGCGCCATCTCCCTCTCCCCCTCGCTTATTCCGGACCCCGTGTGACGTTGTCCTGGGCGGGGATTCGCAGTCTGAGGTATGTGCCCGCTTGACCAGCCTTGAGAAGCGGTTTTCTGCTATAGCCGCTCAGAAGGTTTCAGCTAAGCGGAAGCATCTGTCTCCGCCTCCGCCGGATTCAGATGAGGAAGTTGTGGGAGATCTGGATTGGTCGGATCGTCCCCGTGAAGAAGGTGAGCTCATTGAGGATGAAGATTCTGATGTTCAGCAGTTGTTGGGTTCTGAGGGAGATCCGGATGATGGCCTCCCTCTCGATTCCTCTACCATTTTGAGCCAGATGTTTGAGGTGTTGGATTTGGAGCCACCGGTGGTTGCTCCCAGGCCCAAGGGTCAGCTTTTTGGGGTTTCCAAGCAGCGTCTGGAATTTCCCAGCCAACAGCACTTTGAAGAAATTGTCTTCAAGCAATGGGAGCAACCTACACATCTTGTTGGTGTGCCGTCTAGCTGGGATAGGAAGTATCCCTTTCCGGCGGAATTGATGAAGCGTTGGTCTGTTCCCCCTGAGGTAGATACTCCGGTCTTGGGACTGTCCAACACGGCGGTCGTGCATTCCCCTGACACGACTTCGCTCAGGGGCGGTGAGGATCGCCGGGTTGATCAGCTTGCCCATCATGGTTTTGTATGTGCGGGTTCGGTGTTAAGGCCTGTCTGTGCTTCGGCTCTTTTGACTTTTGCTGTCAGGTCTATTGTCAGGGACTTGGGGGTGGATCTCGAGCCCACCAGTGATGAGTCCCTTGGGCTTAAGCGCTGTGATGCTTTTTTGTCCTTCATCCTGGCCGCTCAGGAGGATGCCATGCTGATGTGTGGCAGGGCTACTGCCTTGCTGGTAGCTATCCGGCGCTGTGTGTGGTTGAGACAGTGGACGGCTGATTTTAATTCTAAAAGATCGCTCACGGCTCTGCCCTTTATGGGTTTGAGGCTTTTTGGTGAGAGGCTGGACTCTGTTGCCAAGGGAGGTAAGTTACCTCAGCGCAAGAAATTTCGTTGTTCCTTTCGGGGGATGGTCTCGTTCAATCCGTCCTTTCGGGGAGTTGGCGCCGGTAGAGGTGCGGGCTCCCCGGCCCCCAGGGGCGGCAGTTGGAATAGGGGCAGAGGCCGTGGCCGCCCCACTCGCGTCTGGGGTGCCAAGCCCAAGCCGGCTGCCAAGCCCATCCAGCAATGAGGGGGCGCCCTCACCCGTTCGGGTGGGGGGACGGTTGCAACTTTTCTTCCGGGTGTGGGACCAGGAGGTCCCGGACAGATGGATCCGGGAGGTGGTTTCGTCCGGTTACAAGTTGGAGTTCGAGTCCCTTCCTCCTCCAAGGTTCTTCAGGTCTCGGGTGTCTTTGGATCCTTTGGCCGCGCAGGGGCTCCTGGCGGCAGTAAGGAATCTTCTAGATTTAGCTGTCATTTGCCCGGTTCCTCCTTCGGAGGTGGGACGCGGGTTTTATTCCAATCTCTTCACGGTCCCCAAAAAGGACGGGTCCTTCCGTCCTATTCTGGATTTGAAGTTTCCCAACAGGTTTATTCGTCCTCGGAAGTTTCGCATGGAGACCCTGCGGTCGGCGATCGGTTCGCTTCGGCAGGGGGACTTTATGACGTCCATAGACATCAAGGATGCGTACCTGCACGTGCCGATTTTTCCTGCTCATCAGCGGTTCCTCCGTTTCGTGGTGGGGGATCGGCATTTTCAGTTTGTGGCTCTTCCATTCGGGCTCACCTCTGCTCCGAGAGTGTTCACCAAGGTGTTGGCGGGGGTGATGGCCCTGCTCAGAGCTCAGGGGATTCGCATTGTGCCTTACCTGGACGATCTTCTCATCATGGCTCCTTCCTTCAGTCAAGCAGAAGGGGACACCAGCACGGTGGTGTCCATGTTGGAGAGGTTCGGCTGGGTGATCAATTACCCCAAGTCCTCGCTGGTTCCGGCCAGGGTGGTGACCTTTCTGGGGATGTCGCTGGACTCCTGCCAGCACAGAGTGTTTCTTCCTCAGGCCAAGGTTCTGATGATTCAGGAATTGGCCCGGCTGCTTCTCTCCCATCCTCATCCGTCCATTCGTCTGGGGATGAGACTGGTGGGGTTGATGGTGGCCTCGTTCGAGGCAGTTCCCTTTGCTCAGTTTCATACAAGGACTCTTCAACTTCATCTTTTGGCGTCTTGGAACCGGTGTCCGGGGTCGTTGGATCGGTCCTTCCGGTTGTCTCCTCGGGTTCGGCAGTCCCTTCTGTGGTGTTTGGTCTCGGACAATCTTCTGAAGGGCAGGTCGTTTCTGACTCCACTTTGGGAAACTGTCACCATGGATGCCAGTCTGTCAGGCTGGGGAGGTTATTGGAAGGATCTTTGGTTTCAGGGGCAGTGGGACCCTCAGGAGGCTCACTTGCCCATCAATGTTCTGGAATTGCGGGCCATCAGGTTGGTTCTGTCTCACTTGACGCATCATTTACAAGGTCTGCCGGTTCAGGTTCGCTCGGACAATCAGACGGCGGTTGCTTACATCAATCACCAAGGGGGGACTCGCAGTCTGGGTGCCCACAGGGAAGTGTCTCTGATTTTGGTCTGGGCGGAGACTCATGTCCCTTGCATCTCGGCAGTTTACATTCCGGGTGTGGAAAACACGGAGGCGGATTTTCTGAGCCGGTGTGCGTCCCGTCGGGGGGAGTGGTCTCTCCATCCCCAGGTGTTTCGGTCGCTTTGTCTCCGGTGGGGGACGCCGGAGGTGGATCTGTTTGCCTCTCGTCACAATCACAAGCTTCCGTCCTTTGTGTCCCTGTCCCGGGACCCTCTGGCTCTGGCTGTGGATGCCATGTCCCTGAGCTGGAGGGACCTGGGGTTTCTTTATCTGTTTCCTCCGATTCCCATGCTAGGCAGGGTGCTGCGAAAGTTGGTTCTGGAAGGAGTTCCCGCCATTCTCGTGGCTCCAAGGTGGCCAAGGCGGGTGTGGTTCGCGGACATCGTCCGTCTGGCCGTGGATCGGTTCGATCTGCCTCTTCGGCCAGATCTTCTCACTCAGGGTCAACTATGTTACCCCAGTTTACAAACGCTGGCTTTGACGGCTTGGCTGCTGAAACCTCCATCTTAAAGGAGGAGGGTCTTTCGGATGCGGTCATTCAGACTCTCATTAGTGCTAGGAAGAGATCTTCTTCTTCCATATATTACAGATATTGGAGAGCTTATATTGATTGGTGTGAGGCTAGGTCTTTGTCCTGCCGGGTCTTTTCTGTGTCTAGGATTTTGGAGTTCCTTTAGACGGGTCTGGACTCTGGTCTTCAGTTGAGTACCTTGAAGGGGCAGGTTTCTGCTTTGTCAATTTTTTTCCAGAAATCTTTTGCTAGTCATTCCTTGGTCAAGACTTTTTTCCAGGGGGTCTCGCATGTGCGGCCTCCTAGGAAGCCTTTGCTCCCAGTTTGGGACTTGAATTTGGTTCTTTCTGCTCTTATGGCTCCTCCTTTTGAGCCCTTGCGGGATGTTGCTTTGTCCATTCTTACTCAGAAGGTTGCCTTTCTGGTGGCCATTACTTCGGTTGGGCGTGTTTCGGAGCTGGCTGCTTTGTCTGTTCAGGCTCCTTATTTTGAGGATCATCAGGACAAAGTGGTTTTTCGTTACAGGTCAGATTTTCTCCCTAAAGTGGTTTCTGCTTTTCATCTTAACCAGGACATTGTTCTTCCTTCTTTGTGTCCTAAGCCTGAGAATGTCAAGGAGCGTGCTTTGCACTGCCTGGATGTGGTTCGTTGTGTCAGGTTCTGTCTTCGTGCGACGTCTTCTTTTCGTAAGACTGATGCCTTTTTTGTTGTGCCATGTGGGCCTGGGAAGGGTTTGGCTCCGGCCAAGTCTTCCATTAGTAAATGGATTCGTCAGGCCATTGTTGGTGCTTATTCGGCTAAGGGGAAGGATCCTCCTTTCCGAGTTACTGCTCATTCTGCTCGTGCGGTTGGTGCGTCCTGGGCTTTTCAGCACCAGGCTTCTGTTGAACAAGTGTGTAGGGCTGCAACTTGGTCTTCGGTTCATACTTTTTCTAAGTTCTGTAAGGTTGATGTGCGGGCTTCGGCGGATGCTGTTTTTGGCCGCAAGGTTTTGCAGGCTGCAGTGGTTTGAATTTTTTCTGCGTTATTGCCTGTTCGGATACCCACCCTTTTCTGGACACTGCTGTTGGATGTCCCTAGTGTAATTATTAAGTCTGAGGTGGGGTGTGTGACATACTTAGAATAATACCATTTTGTGAATACTCACCTGTAAAATGGGTATTATAAGTATGTCACACACCCCACTTCACCCGCCCTTTTTGGTATCCTGGCTCTCTATTTGGTGAAGTTTGGTTCTTTACGTTGAGGGTTGAGTTGTTTTGGTTCTGGTACCTTGTCTTGCTGCTGTTCTAACACTGGGAGGTTCTTGGGAGGTACCAGGTATGTATAGACCGGAAGGGGCCTGTTGAAGTTTTTTGGAGAGGTCCTCTGCAATGCTGCCACCTAGAGGTGCGTTAACCCTAGTGTAATTATTAAGTCTGAGGTGGGGTGTGTGACATACTTACAATAACCATTTTACAGGTGAGTATTCACAAAATGGTATTATTACTGGTACAAGTGTTATTAGTGGTTATGGGTGTTATTACTGGTTACGGGTGTTATTAGTGGTTACGGGTGTAATTACAGGTTACGGGTGTTATTACTTTTATGGGTGTTATTACTGGTATGAGTGTTATTAGTGGTTACGGGTGTTATTACTGGTTACGGGTGTTATTACTGGTTACGGGTATTATTACTGGTTACAGGTGTTATTACTGGTATGAGTCTGATTACTGGTTACGGGTGTTATTACTGTTTACAGGTGTTATTACTGTTTAAGGGTGTTATTTCTGGTGCGGGTGTTATTACTGGTATACTGGTGCAGTTGTTATTACTGGTACAGGTGTTATTACTGGTACAAGTGTAATTAGTGGTTATGGGTGTTATTACTGGTTACGGGTGTTATTACTGGTGTAATTACAGGTTACGGGTGTTATTACTTTTATGGGTGTTATTACTGGTACGAGTGTTATTAGTGGTTACGGGTGTTATTAGTAGTTACGGGTGTTATTAGTGGTTACGGGTGTTATTACTGGTTACGGGTGTTATTACTGGTTACGGGTGTTATTACTGGTACGAGTGTTATTACTGGTTACGGGTGTTATTACTGGTTACGGTGTTATTAGTGGTTACGAGTGTTATTAGTGGTTACGGGTGTTATTAGTGGTTACGGGTGTTATTAGTGGTTACGGGTGTTATTACTGTTTACAGGTGTTATTACTGTTTACAGGTGTTATTACTGTTTAAGGGTGTTATTTCTGGTATGGGTGTTATTACTGGTATACTGGTGCGGGTGTTATTACTGGTACAGGTGTTATTACTGGTACAAGTGTTATTAGTGGTTATGGGAGTTATTACTGGTTACGGGTGTTATTAGTGGTTACGGGTGTAATTACAGGTTACGGGTGTTATTACTTTTATGGGTGTTATTACTGGTATGAGTGTTATTAGTGGTTACGGGTGTTATTAGTAGTTACGGGTGTTATTAGTGGTTACGAGTGTTATTAGTGGTTACGGGTGTTATTACTGGTTACGGGTGTTATTACTGGTTACGGGTGTTATTACTGGTTACAGGTGTTATTACTGGTTATGGGTGTTATTACTGGTACGAGTGTTATTACTGGTTACGGTGTTATTAGTGGTTACGGGTGTTATTACTGGTACAAGTCTGATTACTGGTTACGGGTGTTATTACTGGTTACGGGTGTTATTACTGTTTACAGGTGTTATTACTGTTTAAGGGTGTTATTACTGGTATACTGGTGCGGGTGTTATTACTGGTATACTGGTGCGGGTGTTATTACTGGTATACTGGTGCGGGTGTTATTACTGGTACAGGTGTTATTACTGGTACAAGTGTTATTAGTGGTTATGGGTGTTATTACTGGTTACGGGTGTTATTAGTGGTTACGGGTGTAATTACAGGTTACGGGTGTTATTACTTTTATGGGTGTTATTACTGGTACGAGTGTTATTAGTAGTTACGGGTGTTATTAGTGGTTACGGGTGTAATTACAGGTTACGGGTGTTATTACTGGTTACGGGTGTTATTAGTGGTTACGGGTGTAATTACAGGTTACGGGTGTTATTACTTTTATGGGTGTTATTACTGGTATGAGTGTTATTAGTAGTTATGGGTGTTATTAGTGGTTACGGGTGTTATTAGTGGTTACGGGTGTTATTACTGGTTACAGGTGTTATTACTGGTTACGGGTGTTATTACTGGTTACAGGTGTTATTACTGGTACGGGTGTTATTACTGGTATGGGTGTTATTACTGGTTAGGGGTGTTGGTCCCTCCCTCTGCAGATAGCAAGATGCTCGGGGGGGGGGGGGGGGGGGGGGGCATCCAGAACGCTGGAGCCCCCTCGCACCTAACTGAACAGATCGCGGAGAATACTCACCTTAATTACGAGTCAGCGCCGGGAAAGAAGTCCCGCTATTGGCTGCCGTCCCAAAGAAAGGGACCAACGCCCATTAAAGTCATAACGGGTGTTGGTCCGGTTTAACTGGGATGTTTTTATCCCCTGGAAAGTCAGCAGTAAACTTTTTTTAAAGTGCAAGTCCAGTCCAAATGAACTCCTCCGCCCTGTCTCCCTCCCCTGGCTCTAGAATAGTAACATAGTATGTAAGGCTGCATAAAGACTGTTCAGCCTGTTTATCCAGCAGCATTTCAGGACCAGGACGAGACCGATCTTAAAGAGGACCAAAACCCACCCTGGAGTCTATGAGGCTCTAGGGCAGGCATACTCGCTCCCCCCAGGGCACCCTGCACAGAGGGCCAAAACCCACCCCGCAGTCTATAAAACTCCAGGGCAGGGTTACGCTCCCCCCAGGACATCCCGAACTGTATGACCCCCTCCAGGGCACCCAGCAAACTCACCTTTCCCCCAAGGTCACGGCGCATTCAGAAAGGCTGGAGCGAGCATAGCTGCAGGGAAGCCAGGGATGCGGTGCTGGCGATCGCTGCGTCGCAGGAGGTGCCCGGTAAAAGTGAGTTTTCCAGCGACCCTGAGGTTTTCGCACACCGGGGCATCCTGATGTAAGAGGCTAGCGGCTGGCCCTAGGTTCTTTTAGATTCCAGGGCACGGCCGCATGGGTTTCATTGCGCTTTAAACCTAAATTCAAATGTCCTAAATCATTTTACAGTTTGCAAATTCTTCTTTTTGTTATGAAGAGAAGTCTTTTTTTATAAAGACATATTTCTTAAAGTGGACCAAAACCCACGCCCCTGTAATTTATAAGATTCCAGGGCCGCTGAATTCCCTCCCCCTCAGGTGAGAAACCCCCCAGGTTGCCCGGAAACTCGCCTTCTTTCCCGGTCCAATGGTGCATGTGCGTGCTGCGGCTCCATCCCCGCTATCCCTTTAGCAGGGCGCGTGCCTGCACCAGGCATTTGTGAATGGGCGCGCTCCCTGTTAAAGGGTAGTGGGGGATGCGGCCTCCAGCACGCCGTGTGCGCTGATTGGGGACGACAGGGCTGCGCCTGCTCCGTAGGACTGGGGGAGCGTGAGTGAGATCAGACAAGTTGGGGGTGTTTCACACAGCGAGGTGTCCCCGATTGGGGTGCTCCAGGGGCAAGAACCAAAAGTAAGGCTAGTCAAATTCCTGGGTTTTGGTCCACTTTAAATCTATACATTTTTAACCTCAGAAATGTACAGGGGAGGGGAGAGGCCACAACCCCGATCTCCCTCTGGCTGATGAGCTCCCGCAGTAGCCTGTCTGAATAGCTGGGCGATGGCGTGTGCCCAGGCGCGAGGTGCTAGGCATGCGGTCGCGGGACACGCTTGTGCCGCAAGATCGCCGATCATTTAGTTATAGCGACAATCCCTGGGGGGGTTTTACACCAAGGAGCATCCCGAATCGGAATGCCCCCGGATAAAAAAAAAAAATCAGCTAGTGCTGGAGTATTTTAGACTCCAGGACCCCCAAACACTGGTTTTGTTCTACTTCATAGCAGAACTAAAGTCAAGCCGGCCAATCAGAGTGATACCTGGTACGGTCGCATGATTGGCTGTCATTTTCTGCCAAACATGTGGATGAGGAAGTGATGACTTGACTATAGGGTCCCTTTAAGTTAATTAAACCGGACCTTCAGCGTGATTTAATGAAAAGCCCAAACCCTTGAAAAACGATTCCCCAGCATCTGAAATTAATATATCTAATGTTTTTAGTCACTTATTATTCTTCCCCCCACTAGCCTGAAACTCGGTTCAGGACTTTAGGATACGGGCGCCGCCATGTTGTCTCAGAAGCATCACATACTGAGGAGAGGGGAGTGAGATAAAGTGCAGGGGGCGCGGTTATAGCTGTGCTTTGCTCAGACAGAGCAGAGCTGGGGTCAGGAAAAGAACAGCAATCACAGAATGCAGAGCAACACAGTCAGAAGACACTTCCTGTTTGCAGGCTGCCTGATGTTCCATGAGCCGCCATCTTGGATGTTTAAAGGCTTATGACATGCAGTAGATGCAGGTAGGATGATTTTTAATGTGAGCAATCTGTATGTACAGGGTGGGGAAAAACATATAAGATAGGCTCCTAATTAGGGTGAAGGTCCGGATTAATGTGGGCAATCTGTATGTTCAGGAGGGAAACATATAAGATAGGCTCTTATTCAGTGTGAGGGTCCGGATTAATGTGGACAATCTGTATGTACAGGGTATGGGAAACATATAAGATAGGCTCTTATTCAGTGTGAAGGTTCGGATTAATGTGGACAATCTGTATGTACAGGGTATGGGAAACATATAAGATAGGCTCTTATTTAGTGTGAAGGTCCGGATTAATGTGGACAATCTGTATGTACAGGGTATGGGAAACATATAAGATAGGCTCTTATTCAGTGTGAAGGTTCGGATTAATGTGGACAATCTGTATGTACAGGGTATGGGAAACATATAAGATAGGCTCTTATTCAGTGTGAAGGTCCGGATTAATGTGGGCAATCTGTATGTACAGGGTGTGGGAAACATATAAGATAGGCTCTTATTCAGTGTGAAGGTCCGGATTAATGTGGGCAATCTGTATGTACAGGATGTGGGAAACATATGATAGACTCTTCAGGGTGAAGGTCCACTTAAATTAGCTCAAAGCAACGCCTGTGCACATTCTGCATATCAATCCCTGATTTCAATGATAAATAAAAATAATGATCTAGGTTTATATAGCGGCAACATATTCCATAGCGCTTTACAACCAGAGGGTTCATGTACAGAGTAATACATGACATACAACAAACAAGCCGGCAATTAAAGATAGAGGAATGAGCTCACAAGAGCTTACAATCTAAGAGTATGGAGGCTGATACTGCACCCAGTCACACAGGGCCGGCCTAAGTGTCAGCCTGTGCAAGATTCAGGATGGCGCCCCCCGGAGACACACACACACATACGGCCGGATTAAGTGTGGTGGAGGCCCCTGGGCACAAAATCTGGAGGAGGCCCCAGATACAGTATAAAATAATAGTCCAGCCAAGTAACTGATTGGTGGATGTCTGGCACCCGCCTACTTACTGGAACCTCAGATGGAGTCCCTTGTGCCCCCCTTGTGCGGGTGCGTGCTGCTCGGGAACTCCTGCTTTGCCATTCTGGGTGGGGGGTGGTGTAGTCGCCCGGCTGGTTCCCTGCATTGAGCTGCCAGCGGCTGTGCTTGGTGGCTTATGTGCAGTGACAGCTCTGCACCCATCACTGGAGCGTTGCTGGCGGCGGCTTTGCTGCTCTAGACTCTCCGTCCTGCCCTGTGGTGGCTTTGGCTGCCCAGGCACACAACCACTGCAGCTCATAGCTTTGTTGCTGGCCCAGCAGACTGTCAGACCAAAGACTGAAAAGCCTCCTGGACCAGACCATAACTCAAAGGTTGGTGGAGACCCCCTTTGCAGGGCAAGTGGTGGAGGCCCCGGGGCTCGCACCCCCCTCATAATTCGGCCCTGCACACACACACACAGTGGAGAGCGAGTAATAGAGGAAACTCGGGGGAAAAAAGGAAGATATAGAAAGAAAGAGTGGGGAGAAAGTGAATAAGAGAAAGAAAAAGAAAGTGAAGTGAGTTGAATAGGAATGCAGAGAAAGAAGGAAAAGGAGAAAGAAAGATCGCGAGAGAGAGAAAGGTAAAGCAAAAGAAAGAATGAAATAAAGAGACAATGAAAAAGAGAGATGGAAATAAATAAAGAGAGAGCGAAAGAAGGAAAATGACATAAAGAAAGAGCGATAGAAACTGTGAGTTTGAGTGACAACGAAGAGAGCTCCATTCTAGCCTATCACTAACAGAGGGGGCTTCAGGCTTGGATTTGTGGTCAGGATGGGGGGGAGGTGCGGGAGGCAGAGGAAGAAGAATTTCCTTTTTTTCACAGTATGAGACTGACACCGCATCAGGTAAGCTGGCAGGCGGTTGATTTTAAAGTTTGACTGGTCAATCTCTTTAAAGCAAAACCTGAACCAAACCTGTTAATTTGACTTTCCCGGGTTTTGTTACATTCCCGGGGGCATTCAGGTTCGGGATGCCCTCAGTTAACCCAGTAAAACTTACCTCTCCAGCGGCGCATGAGCTGGTATTCAGCCAATTACAGACGTTTGCCATGTTTACCACTTTTGGCAAACGACTCTTATTGACTTGAATGGGGAGCACGCATTGTCGCATTCCCTGGCGTGCCTGCGCTCCTGCCCCAGCCTATCTGAATGGCTGGCGCAGGACACCAGGGTTGCAGTGCGCGCTCCCCATTCAAAACCATGGGAGCCTAATGACGCAGGCACTGCGGGCGACTCTCATTGAACGAGCGCATGTGCCATTGGACTGGGGAAAGGTGAGTATATACGGGTGCCCTGGGGGGTTTCACAGAGCAGGGGGAAAGCCGGCAGCCGGCCCTGGAATCTTTTAGATTCCCAGATAAGGTTTGTCCAGCTAAGGTGTATGGGCTTCAGTTGGAACAAAAACCAATTCTGAGGGTGGGTTAATTATATAAGCTGTATTTCAACTTGATATAACAGTGTTATTATTCCTTTCTGGAAACACTGTTATATCAAGTTGAAATACAGCTTATATAATACATACATATAAGCCCATACGCCTTAGCTGGACAAACCTTATCTGAGACATTCCCTAAAGCGTGCCTATATTTGATTCCCCCCCATTGACTACCACTAGTTGGACCTTTGGGGGTAAATCATCTACTTATTCTTAGTATACAGTACGTCCTGCTCCAGATATAATACTTACACTTGGGTTATCCTCCGCCAGATGGCGCTGCACTGCAGAGACATGTAAAAACAGGCTCCTCCCGGCCCCTCAAATACCCGGGGACCTCCCACAAATCCCCAGATTTCTCTGCAGTGCCGACTGCGAAGACCTGAAGTATCACGCTCTCGCAGGTGAGCGGGGCTATTAAAGCATGCGGCCCTGTTGGACTATTACCACCCGTCCTCCCTGTGATGTGCCTCCCAGCCTGGGCTGCGCTGGTCGGGTGAAGGTAGGCAGCACCACGCGTGCTTATGGAGCGCTGCTCCACCGCAGTCCCCCACCAAAGGGTAGGCGGTATAGGCTGATGGTGTGCCTCTATGGGATGCCCCTCCCGCATTATTGCCCCATGCCCCGTGTAACAGTGTTCCCTGTACAGAGGGTCGCCATCCTCCCGCGTTCCCCCCGTAGCTCGGGGGGAAAGAAAGGTGGGGGGGGTGTTCGGTGTCACTTTATTGTGATTTCATGCATATGGCCTTTGTAATGTCTTTTGGACTTGTACTCGTGGTGTCAGACGCGCTGATTCTATTTTTAGCTTTGCGCCGAAGCAGTATTATAGCCATGAGGTTCACCTCGTGTAACTGCCGCCGCCGCGCGCGCTTTTTCCTCCCTTGGATGTTCTGCGCCGGGCGGCGGCGTTACCTCAGACGCCTCTGCGTCCTCATTGCTTGCTTGTTGGACCTTGCGCCCATCGGGAGGGCGGGGTCCCGGCCTGCCGCACTCTGGCCCGCCCTTCGAGGTACTCGGCGCCATTTTGGCAGTTCGCGCGCGCACGTGTGACGTTCCTGCCTGCCGTGGTCCGTAAGTGCCCTCGTGGGCGGCTTTTATATACTCATTGTAGTGTTTCGGTTCTGACACCCTTTTCTTCTCATTGTGTCTTTCAGACGGCAAATCCATTGGCTTCTACCGGCCCGGTGTAATTGATAGTTGGGCCTTATAAAATTCTCCCACTTCACTAGCGGGTCATTGGGGCATCCAGGGTTGCTTTATAGCGTCAATCCCTACTGGCTTATTGTGTCTAAAAATCTCAGCATAATGTGACCGGGGTCCCCTTGGGACAAGACCGGCTGTGCATGGCTTGTGGACTACCCCATGCTGACGCTGACAGGGCACGGGTGTGCGTACCCTGTGCTGAGCAAGCACTGGCCTTGCATTCTGGCTTGCCAGTGGCTGCACCTCGTTTTACTTCACCCACTTCCCCAGGCTTAAATCTCACTCCTGCTGAGTCGCACACAAGTGGGGATTCTCAGCCTGAATTGTCTCATAGACTGCCTACGGCTGAACCGATCATTGCAACGCCTTTAGCGCGTAAGGGTCCTGGTAAGAAGCGGCCCTTGACGCCTAATGTTACTGTTTTCCCTATGGGATCTGAGGAGTTTATGAATCTGTGTGGCTATACCCCTTCTGATGAAGGAGAGCTCTTTTCTGAATCAGGCTCATCCGATGAGAGTCCCACTGGTCATGAAGTCTCTGGCCCTGACCCCTGGGTCCAGGATGACACTGACAGATTGTTGATCCAGATCTTTGAGGTTCTGTCTATCTCTTCCCCTGGTGAGGCTCCCAGGCAAAGAGGGGAGCGTTTCCATACAGCAACATCACGTTTGGAATTCCTGGAGCAGGCACATTTCCATACCCTTGTGCTCAAGGAATGGGAGTGCCCCAGTAAACTGCCCGGGGTCCCAGGGGATTGGGATGGGAAGTATCCCTTTCCCCCTGAGGTGGTTAAATGTTGGTCATCCCCCCCCCCCCCCGAGGTGGATGCCCCGATCAGAGGGCTACCTAACCCCCCTTTTATTACAGTCCCTGCTTATACTAACCTTCAGGATGCTGAGGACCGGCACGTTGACAGGCTGGCCTCCCACGCCTTTGCATGTGCGGGGACGGTGCTGCGCCCGGTGCCTCTGCCATTACTGCCGTGGCTGCTAGAACCCTCATCAGAAAAATGCTTGATCGTCCCCCTGATGATCTCCCTTGGGATGTGTTTAATGCACTCTACAGTTGTGAGGTGTTTGTGAAATTTATCCTATTAGCATTGGATGACACCATTAGAATGTGTGCAAGAACTTCTGCCCTTGTGGTGGCCATACGTCGCTTGGTCTGGTTGCGACAGTGCTGACGATGCTGCAAAGAGGGCTCTTACCGGGATGCCGGGCCCCTCTAGACCTGTTTGGAACCAGGGGTGTCCTTTGCGGGGGCTTGCGCAAATTCCTGTCCCAGGAGCAGCAGACAACGTCCTGGCTCCTCCGGGGGACTATGCCCAATTCTTCCCCCGAGTCCCCTCAAGCATGATGGGGCGCCCTCGCCCTTCTGGGTGAGGGGACGGCTGCGGCACCTTGCTCATGTCAGGAGGCATCACGCCTCAGACTGGTGTCCTCCGGCTACTAGATAGTTTGCTGTGCGGCCTTCCCCAAGATTATCAGGTCCCGGGTACTCCTGGTCCCTGCCTCTGTTCAGGTGCTGGTGCGGGCCATGCAAGGCCTGCGGGGTCTGGGGGTCTCTTGCAGATTGCCCTTAACAGGCAGAGGCATGGGCCGCTACACCGACCTTTCCACAGTTCCCCCAAAAGGATGGGTCAGTCTGGCCCAATCTGGATTCACAGATTTTCAGCAATTCGTCAATTACAGGCGGTTTCTGCATGGAAACACTGCGCTCTGCCATCAGCTCCTTGCGCGTCGGGGGCTTCTTGCCGTCTGTGGAGCTCAATGCTGCTTATTTTCACTTCCCTGTGTCTTATGGACACCGAGGTTCTTCAGATTCGTGTTGGTTGACCAACACTGCTAATTTTGGCCTTGTCATCTGGCCTCTCTTCAGCTCCCAGAGTGCTCACCAAGGTGCTGACGGGGGTGATGTATCTGATGAGACCAAGGGGCGTCCGCGTGATGACCTACCTGGACGTCCTCTTCACTTCCCAGTCCCTACGTCAGGCTAAGTTGGATACTCGGCTGGTGGTGTCCATTTGGGGAGTCATTTGGATGGGTGATCAAACACCCCAAGTCCTCATTGTCCCCTTCATTGGTAACTCCATTCCTAGGAATGAATCTGGATACAGTTCAGGCAAGGATCTTCCTTCCTCAGCAATAAAGTGGACAATCTGGTTGCACGGGCTCAGTCCCTCATTGCTTTCCTCGTCCCTCCAGGCAGGGGATGCAGCTGGTGGCCCGTCGTGGCGTGCTCCGAAGAGGTCCCTTATGCTCAGTCCCCCTTGGGGCCTTCTGCAACTTCTATTGTTTGTACGGGACAAGGACCCAGCATCCCTGGACAGGGTCTGTGTGCCTTCCCCCCTGGTGAGGAGGTCCCTCTTGTAGTGGATGGCCTCAAGGAACCTGTCTGGGGGCAGTTCCCTTCTTGTCCCTTCCTGGGAGACGGTCACCATGGGTGCCAATCTATCAGGTTGGGGGGGGGGGGTTCTGGAAGTCCCTGCGATTCCAGGGGAGGTGGGGCCCTTAGGAGGCCCATACACCTATCAATGTTTGAAACAGTGAGCTTTGAGGTTAGTTTACCTCGCTTGACTACTCCCCTTCAGGGCCTGCCTGTTCGGGGGCGCTAGGTCTATCTGACGGCTTTGACCTACATTAATAATCAGGGAGGGACCCGGGGCAGGAGGGTCCTCCAGGAAGTGTCTCTGGTCCTTATCTAGGTGGAGGTCAATGTTCCCTGCATAACAGCGGTATACGCTCTGCTGAGGGTTCCTCTGCAACAGGGTGTGCCAACCCTAGACAGGTCCATCCCGGACAAGCCCCCAATTTTAATGCTTGGACAGTTATACCATGGGTCTTGCACCTTCATTGTCTAAATTAGTTTAAATGGTTCCAAGGAATAACAGTGCAAGTAAAATAATAATTATTTATCCCTTTACTTACAAAATCTGCGAATTTGACTTTCCTGGGTTTTGTTCTGTTTCCCCTGAATTGCGATGTCCTGGGACCCACTGTGTGAAACCCTAGAGAAAATGCAATCATGTACTTTTCATGCACGGCTCTCGTCCAATGAGAGCTGTCTGCCGTAAAAATGTGATTCGGGTCTTTCGACAAACAGTTCTCATTGACTTTAATGATGTACTATAATTAAACAGGTTTAGATACGCACAGCTAATTGGTAATATAAATAGGGGGTGCCGGCAGTGAAGGGGTATTCTACATGTACCACGACCAAAACCAATGGTGGGCCCTCAGATCAGCCCACAATATATAGAGCCATGTACATAGTACGCCTCAGTCTTTGTCTTATATATATGTTTTTTAAAGTGGACCAAAACCCAGGATAGTCTATTGTTTTGACTATCCTGGGTTTTACTCCACTCCCCGGGGGGCACCCCGATCGCCACAGCCAACTCACCTCAACCCGGTCCCACGGCGCTTCTAAGAGCAGCGGCTCTGACGGCCGCATCCTCCACCTCCCTCTAACAGGAAGCGTGCCCACGCCAGCCATTCACAAATGCCTGCCGCAGGCACACGCACAGCTAGAGGGAAGAGGAGGATACGGCCGTCAGAGCCGCTGCTCTTAGACGCGCCGTGGGACCGGGTTGAGGTGAGTTTCACTGTGGCGAACTGGGGGGTTTCACACATCGGGGAAAGGACCAAATCCCAGGATAGTCTAAATCCTGGGTTTTGGTCCACTTTAATGTGTGTTGTCGGTGTATTTATGCATTCAGTTTTTTACATTTATTCAATTAACATTGATAATTAATTTTTACATCACATACAGTGTTTGCGGCACATGTTTGCTTCCCTTTGGTTTTAGCACGGGGAGGAGGGGGATATTGTGGGCTGATCCTGAGGGCCCACCTTTGGTTTTGGCTGTGACTTTAATAAGGAGAAGGAGTGGCCGCAATCCCAGCAGCATGTGTGCCCCCCCCCCCCCCCCCACAATCTGAATGGCTGTGGCTGGAGCGCGCACAAAGCCCCAGAATGTAGGGGACGCGGCAGTTCGCTCTCCCTATTGAAAACAATGGGAACCATTTGCCGAATGACATAGTCATGCCAGACGACTCTCATTAGAAAGTCTGCGCATTCGCTGTTGAATCAAGGAAAGGTAAGTGATTACCAGCACACAGGGAAAAGCCAGTGTCTGGCTTTGGAATCTTTAAGATTCCACGCCGACTGGTGGGTTTTGTTCTGCTTTAAAGTGGACCAACACCCAGGATTTTGACTATCCTGGGTCTTGGTCCACTTCGGTGGGGCACCCCCGATCGGGGTGCCCCGCTGTGTGAAACCCCCCCCGATCACCCTAAAAACTCACCTCTCCCCGCTCCCAGCGCCGACGGACAAGCGATTTGACAGCCGCTTGTCCGTGGCTCCTCCGCCGCCGCCTCCCGCGCGTCCCTCTTGACGCGCCCGCGCCGGCCATTCACAGACGGCCGGCGCGGGTGCGCGCACGCCTAGTGGGGCGCCGCCGAAGCTGAGGTAAGGGGGCTTGGGGGTTTTGGGGGGGTTTCACCCCGCGGGACATCCCGATCTCGGATGTTCCGCGGGGAGGGAGGTGATCGGCCCGGGAATCTTATAGATTCCCGGGCCGATCAACCTTGGGTGTTGGTCCACTTTAAAGCTGAATATTGTTTACCAAGCTTATCTACAAAAGAATAGATACAGAACAGGCGAAAAGAAACATGGCTTCCCTAGAAAATGCAAAACTGAAAAAATTGGACTTAGTGGACGTGGTTTTAGTTTAGCTTAGTTTAGTTTTAGTAGCTTACAGCCTATTCCTGATTTCTTCCCAGATTTAAAGTCGACCAAAACCCAGGATTTTGACTATCCTGGGTTTTGGTACTTGCCCCCGGGCACCCTGACCGGGGGGTGCCCCACTGTGTGAAACCCCCCAGGTTGCCCGAACAAACTCGCCTCTCCCCGGTCCTACAACGCATGCACGGCCATCTGTCCGTCCAATCAGTGTGCTCAGATCCGCTCGAGCGGATCCAAGTGCACTGGCGGCCACATCCCCTGCTACCCTCTAACAGGGCGCGTGCCCGCGCCGTCCATTCACAAATGCCTGGCACGGGCATGCGCCTTCTAAAGGGATAGCAGGGATGCGTTCACTGCTCGTGGGTACGCCGTTGGACCGGGAAAGAAAGTGAGTTTTGGGGCAACTAGGGGGGATTTCACACAGCAGGCACCCCCGATCGAGGTGCCCCGAGGGGAGCAAGTACGCCTGCCCTGGAGTCTCAAAGACTCCAAGGTGGGTTTTGGTCCTCTTTAACAGTTTTGTCCTGTTTCTACCCGGTCGAACGTGTAATTATTCTAAGTGCACTTGGATGACAAATTACCAGAAAAAGTATTAGATGTTTTGTTGCATTATTTATCAGTACATGTTGATGTCTCTTTTTCAGGTGTGGAGGATGAACTCGCTCTGGCCCTGGAGATGAGCAAACGGGATTTTCAGGCGTCAGAGGTGCCAACCTCCAACAGCCACCTAAGAGGGTCACCGCACAACATCCAGCGATCTCAAAGTGCAGCTCCCACTTACGTGGTTCTGGACAGTGACGATGAAGATGAAGATCTGCAGCTGGCCATGGCGTACAGTCTCTCTGAGATGGAGGCTGCTGGGCAGCACCGTGCAGGTGTGAGAGCGGGGAGGGGACAAAAGCTAAGGCACCTCCGGGGCTTTCCAGACAAGTTGGGGCAGGCTCAGGCTCAGTTGAGATACCAGGGCGATCCAAACCAGCTGAGACACCATCAGGTGGCATCAGATCAGCTTGGGCACCATCAGGATAATGCAGATCAGTTGAGAACTAATCAGGTCATTGGGCACCATCAGGTGGCGGCAGATCAGATGAGACACCACCATCATCTTGGAGAGCCTCTAAGGTTCCACAGTAGCATTGCAGATGAGTTAAGGCACCATCAGGTCATGTCAGATGAGCCGAGGCACCGACAGGTCATTGCAGATCAGCTTAGGTACCACCCAGTGACCACAGACCATCTAAACTGCCATTCACAACAGCAAAAGGACTTCCAGAACCCAAACAGGAATGTGGTGCAACAACCAATGTTTAATGAGGGCAAATTAAATGGTGAACAAAGCTTTCCAAAAGCCACAGAGAAAGAAGGGAAAAGGCGCAAAAGTAAATGCTACATCTGCTAGTGGCTTCCATTGTTTTCACTTAGCACCTTAGAGATGTGTTTGGGAAACAATGAGGTGTTGGCTTCCGTAGATTGAGTTCCACTTTTAATCAGAGTCTGAGTGTAAATCACTGCACCTATCTCTGCAGATAAATGTTCTGCTTTATCCTGTGACTCTGGCCAAGGGTTCTCTGTGTGTTTGTGTGTAATGATCCTTCTGGCCGCTCTGTAGCTTGCAGAATCTCTGAACTGACTGACCTACTGAGCATCTCTCTCTCTCGATATCTGCTTGTAGTTACCTGTCTTCTATTTTTACTGAGGCCTGTTCTCTTCTCCTGTGACCTTCGGGACTGGCTTCCTATTGATTCACAAAGTGGCTTGAACAGAAATACTTTATTGCCTTGATGACCTTTATATACAGAGACTCTGAAACTATGTTTGATGTCGCCTTGTGACATTATTGCTGCTTATTGTTCTTTTGTGCCAAAAAAAGTCCTTCTTTAGCCAAGACTTCCTTAAATATAGCTGAACTTATAAACATAAAATGACCAACCTAGGACATATTTAAATCTGCCTTCAGAACTGTGAAATAAACACTTTTATGTAGCTGGGGTTTGGGTACCTGCATGTTACGGCCATGTTGCACTTTAGCGAGAGCTATGCCAAGCTGCCTCATACTCCAACTCTTGCCAAAATGTTTAGTTTTAAGTAGTGCGGGGAACTGTTAAAACCAATATGACTTCCTTTTTCTTGACCTGTACCTAAGGTCATCGTTCCTGAACAGTGGTGGCCAGCACAAAAGAGGGCTCCTGTGGCTATACCCTTTTAGCTCCAGTGACACCTATGACTTTTCTGTTAAAGTGGACCTGTGGCCATGGTCTGTGCTATCACAGGCTTTCTTAACTGATTTTACCCCAACAGAAGTTAAGGGGTGCACCACAGTAACCTAGAGTAATGTGCTCACTCCTCAAACAATCCAACCTATTTCTATAGGAGTGGCCATGAGAAATCACGCCTCCCTCCCCATGAGGAGCACCAAAAAGTATATGCTAACAACCTATATATACAAAAAATATATTTTATTGATACATGTAAATACTAAAATATACAAACACACACAACACAGGACAATTAAAACCAAGTAGCAGGTCCCTGAAATAATTGCTCTAAATATATAATATCAAACAAACCCAATCAATGGGTAATATAGGTAATCTGTGATGCGAGCGCTCCCAAGGAAATATAAAAAATTGGGCAGTACTGTAACAAAAGCAAGGGGGATACAGGAGTCTGTGAACGCAGGGACAGCAGATCCCTGCACCCACTTACCCCCGTACCCGTGCCGGCATCCAAGCGGACCAAAAAAGGTCCTGTATACAAACCAAAATTGACAGTCAATAGTACAATTAATAAATAAATGAGGAACACCTACTATACAAACCCTGTGCAAAACCTCTGCAACAATAAGTGCTGCATACTAAAATACAAACACATCATAGACAACCCACAGTGAACATAAAGAATTGATATGTGAACAAAATTATCACTAATAAATATATGTTAAATGCATATAAATGTATGGACATATTAAGTAAAATTCATAATACTTGTAATAATGTCAGTATAACATAAAAGTACACCATGAATAAATAAACTAATAAATGTGTATTAAATAGATCAAATATGAGTGTAGCTACAACCCCCACCAGTAAACCCCAAAATTAATATGAACCGATATGAAAAAGTGTTGAAAATGCCAAAGTCACAAAAACCAATAAAAATGGTGTCAGCACAGTCTGAACAAAATACTACCAGTGCCCATGTAAACAAGAGACATAGCCAGCATCACATCACATCAGACTAGGGACCGCACGAAACCCCGGCCACCCGCGCCCGCCGCCCCCATGCGGCTTCAGAAGGGTGAAAGGTTTTACCCCCATAATATTCCCTCAGCACTCACAAACTCGCTGCTTGGGAAAGTCAAATACCCTCTTAGGGAGACAGCACATCAAAAGTGATTGTCAGCCCAATTATCTTCATCGGTGCCCAGCAAAACATGCTTGTAATGCTTGGACAGGTATATTCCTATATTGTAACTCTTAGGCTTTCTTTGCTGATTTTACCTCCATAATATTCTCTCAGCACTCTCAAACTCGCTGCTTGGGAAAGTCAAATACCCTCTTAGGGAGACAGCACATCAAAAGTGATTGTCAGCCCAATTATCTTCATCAGTGCCCAGCAAAACATGCTTGTAATGCTTGGACAGGTATATCCCGGAGGAGCCCCCAGTTGTAACACTCAGATAATAATGGATGAGCCCTCATTCATAATGCTTATGGCAAATGTACCGCAAGCCTCTTGAGTTTTGCACCTTCATTATCTAATATAGTACAAATGGTTCCAAGGAATAAAAATGCAAGAAATGCAAAATGTATTAGACCTTTTTGTTAAAGCATAATGAAATTTGCCAAAACAGAAAACAAGAAATAAAACTTCCCTAAAAAGGCAATGCTGAATAAACTAGACTTATGTGGTTACATTGTAATCAAGAGAGAATAAGCTGCTCTCCTCCATTGCTGGGCCTCTGTAAACATTTTCCACGTGCCCTAAGATAACTGCCAGTCAACCACATCCTGTGTCTCAAGCTTTTCAGCTGTTGCTTCTTCAAAGTCCTGAATACATTTCTCAGGCTTCTATCCTGCAAAATTTTCACTTCATTAGTGAGTTTATTGTAGTTAGTATTGGACTATGGTGCAATGTTTGATCCTTTGACCTCTACAAAAAAAAATGACGGATGGAGTCAGTCGTAAAAATGTATCAACATTGACTCCAGCATAAAAAAAAACTCTTACTAATGTTCCATAAATAATGTACATTTCATAGGAAGATTGGAAAAGCTAATCATAAATATATTGTATGGTCTGTCAATCTAAGGCCCTTGTTTATAACAATCATTGATAAACAGCAGCAGGGTGTTCTAGTGATAGATATTGAGTTCTCCCATCTTCACTGTCTCTTATGCTCGCTATGTTCATGCTGCCACAAGAACCTTAGAGTTGGAGTCGGAACTTACAGACTTCACAGTCCTGCTCACAGTTCATGTTTCTGTCTGTATTGACATGCTACCGTATATACTCGAGTATAAGCCGAGTTTTTCAGCCCACTTTTTGGGCTGAAAAAAGCAGCCTCGGCTTATACTCGAGTCAGTAACCTGACTTACCTGAGCGAGGGGGCGGAGGAAGCGGCAGAAGAGCCTCCGAGGCGGCAGAAGAGCCGCCGAGGCTTCAGAACTCGGCGGGGAGATCAGTACACCCAGCGCGAGGTGGGTGTACCAAGATGGCGGCCCGGGCCTCAGTGACGTGGCGGCGCGGAGCGCGCGGGCCGCCATCTTGGTACACCCACCTCGCGCTGGGTGTACTGATCTCCCCGCCGAGTTCTGAAGCCTCGGCCGCCATCTTGGTACACCCACCTCGCGCTGGGTGTACTGATCTCCCCGCCGAGTTCTGAAGCCTCCGGGGCGGCTCTTCTGCCCCGCGTCCAGGGGCGTAGCTGGCGACTGGCCGCGTCCCATGCCGTCGTCCCGCGCCGTCCTCACTCTGTCCCGCACCGTCGCCTTGGCTGGAAGGAGCCTCGCTGAAGATTGTGCAGGAGCTGAACTGGTGAGTGTGTGTGTTGTGTGCATTGTATGTGTGCTGTATTGTGTGCTGTGTTGTGTTTGTGTGTGTGTTGTGTGTGCTGTGTGTATGTTGTGTGTGTGCTGTGTTACACCTGAATGGCTGTAATGAGGGATGCCCCTCACTGTATTATTATTATTTATTTTTATTTAATTCTTAGGTGATGGCTGGGGGCGTGGTCAGGGGTGATTCCTCAAATCAACTCCAATTCCAATTGAAAAAAGCCGCCTCGGCTTATACTCGGGTCAATAACTTTTTCCAGGTTTTTCGTGGTAAAATTAGGTGCCTCGGCTTATACTCGGGTCAATAACTTTTTCCAGGTTTTTTCGTGGTATAATTAGGTGCCTCGGCTTATATTCGGGTCGGCCTATACTCGAGTATATACGGTAATTAAAGGAGGACTATTGCGAAATAATGGGCCAATGATAAAAATCCATACAAATATGCTGGATGGAGGGAGGAGGGGTCACTTATACACCTGGATTCAAGAAATATCCAGCCACTCTTGTTTTTCTTTCTTTTAACGGAGGAAAGGTAACCCCTGATACACTGGATTTTATTTCTACCAGGAGAAGAAAACCACAAGCTTGGTGGGAGTTGTAATCAGTTTGGGTGTATAAGTGAGCCATTCTCTCATTAGCCACTGTTTTTATATGGATTTTTAATATTACACAATTTTGTGATAGTGATGCCTGTTGCCGGATATAACATTTCCCATAGCTTTTGGATGTGGGAGGAGCAATGCACTTAGCAGTTTGTAGGGGTATGGCACGATTTGGGACTTTATGGTCCCTTTTAGCTATTTGTAGACATAAATAAAAAATAACTCACTTTTTCCCAGCTGACAGCATAGTACCATGATGGAAGTGGCTTCTCTTGAATATTGCTGCTGGTGCAGAAATTGAGCAGCGGTATTCATGTTCTGCAGATGCCTGGCCCAATAGATGGGTCTATAGCACCAAGCACCCGGCATGGGAGCGGCGAAAGTTGGCACCAGGCGAGTGTTTTTTTTCTGTCCTAATCGGCCCTTTGTGAGGAAGGGAGGAACAGTGATGGTAACCGAGGAATTTACATCCTCGTTAATTGAGCCAAAACAAAATGCTGTTTTGTTCAGAGATTAGAGGTTTATTGGCTTCAGAAATTAGGGGGCTTGTTGGAGACACCTGGACAGGACAGGTCACCAGGGCGGCCTGGTTTTCAGAAGGTCCAACACCCATTTTTTTGGACTTCAAAGTGACAATCGTGGGGGGCATCCAGATTACTGAACCCCCACCCCCACATGGATAATCATCTGCAAACTTGGATTTCACTATTTCACTTACCTCCACTGTGATCCCCGGTGAGATCAGACCCTGCGATTGTCCGTCAGCAGCCAATTACAGGTCAGCATTTTGCCTTGAAATTACAGAGGAGGTGGGTGAAATTGGGGTTTGCAAAGGGGGTTATGTGCATGAGGCTCCAGCAATCTTGATAGCCATCTCCCCCCACCCCGCAAATGTCAACTTTGTGGTCCAGCACCCATTTTCTGTTTTGGACCACTTTAATTCGCATGTAAAAATGCAAATGAACTAGCTAGACAAAAAGCCTATGAAGCCTTTTCTTAACAGTACATGGCTGTGTCTCTAAACTTGTTTTTATTTATTATGATAGATCAGAATGTCTACCATCGCAGTACAGTGCTCATCCACCTAGTCCCCTTGTACAGAGGAGACGCCTTTTATATCCATAAGCCAATGGGAAGGGGGCAGTGGTCAGCAGTGGTTAGTAATTAGTTAAGAGCTAAGTATAATAATCTTTACCATACTATGTTTAATAATGATGCAGTAACTATCGATGCGTCTCCAGTGAATGATTTGCCTACTGAATGTCTTGCTTTTCTCACTAGGTGTGTTCTGAAATTGGAGACACATACCCCTCTGTTCCCGCTGCTGGCTGGGTGGGGTGCCAGGGGAGCTCGGGCAAGGACCTTCCCTGCGCGCAGGTTTGGCATGTGGGATGTACCATCCGTAACAGATTCAGGGGGATTCCATATTCTGCACTGGACTGAGACTGATCATTTTGGAAACTCTGGGGTGGGATGTAGCACAAATGGATACCAAAGGGGCTGGACCCAAGGGACATTGTACATACCTGTGTAGCTGTGCGTGTTAAACCGATGGCTGATTATTTAGGTTTTACCCCTGATTCCTGCTAATGTTTGATGAAAATATTGGCTCTGGACTGGACTCATTTTGCCGCATTGATCCGGGGAGATGTTTGTATCATGGTAACCCTTTAACCAAATTAAAACTTTTATGACACGTCCCACTAGTTGTGATGTATTCTATTGTACAACATTATTTATGAATTGCTGTCTGTCTGTCTATCTATCTATCTATCTATCTATCTATCTATCTATCTGTGTTCATCTATCTCTTTATCTACCCCGCTATCTATTTATCTAACTCAGCCCACCAATCCCTAACTGTTGGCTTCGATAACTATTTCTCTATCTACAGCAAACATGCTCAACCCTCCCATCAAAGACCACCAGTAATGTTGAGCGGGGTCTATTTGGTTCACCAACAACCCTGCCGCCACCAGATTACTATCACTCAACTCCTTTTCCCAATGCATAACACGGCCTGCTTCACGAAGTCATTACATCTGGGTTATTCCGCCACAAGGTGGCGCAGTGCACTGCAGAAGAGTTGTGGCCCCGCCCGGTACCATATAAAAACAGAATCACCATAGACTTATCCAGTTGTTCTCTGCAGTGCTTACTGCGAAGATGGCTCTTATATACTTTGCGCAGGTGTGCGGGGCATCCATGCCTGCGGCCCTGCATAGCTATTTCCACCCGTTTCCGGACCCTCTGTGCCTCCCAGCCTCGGCTGACGGATCGGGTGAGGGTAGAGGAGCACTAGGGTCAAGTGCTCAAGGAGCGTTGCTCCAAGCTGCAGACCCTGTACCACAAAGGGTAGCCGGCTATAGGCTTTATGCCTACTAGGGATGCGGAGTTCCTGTCCTAGCTGCTGAGGGGGTGAGTGTTTTGGGGAGTTTTTGGAATGTTTTCTGGGTCCCCCCCCCACTGGCCTGGGCTTCGCTGCTGCCTGCTCGCTCTCCTCTCCCCCCCCCCTTCCCTCCCTGATAGGTGTTGGGGGGGGGGGGTAGTTTGTGTGTTTTCAACTGTTTTTTGTATACTTTTACCGCCGCCGCCACTTTGTACTGTGCTACGCTGCGGGTGGCACTATATCTGTGAGGCGTTTTTTTACTGTGTGGATGACGTCGGCGAGGTCACGTGAGGGCCATTTTCGCACTCTTCGGGGGGGGGGGGGGCGGATGACGCGTATCGCATGGTTCTCCCACGCCCCGCCCCTCAAGGTTCCTCTGCTGGCGCCATTCTGGGGCCCTCTTCATCTTTGGGCTGCGGCGGTGATTTCGGACTGTGTCGCATTCTCCGGTAGCTGGCGATCCTTGTCCTGCTTGGTCCGTGAGTCCCCTCTGGGTTTTTTTGTTGTACTTGGGGCATGGGCTGTGGGATACTTATGTATTTTGCTTATGTCTTTCAGGCGGGACACCGGTGGGTTGTGGTTTCTCCCGGTCCTGCTCCTTACTCCCTCCTTCATCTCCCTTTACTCTTCCGGGGGCATCCCGGGTGGCTTTTATTAGCCATTACCCTGTGCTGGCATATTGCACCTGTATTAATCACCATATGGAGGCTTCTGAGGATAACATGCTCTGGGGTCTTTCGGGACAATTCCGGCTGTGTTCCATGTGTGGGGTATCCTCCTATCAGTAATGACGTCACGGTGTGTGTGCCGTGCGCCCATGCTGTCCTTGCGCTTCAGTCTGGGCTGCCTGCTTCTCTCCCAAGCTTTGCGCCCCCTTCGGCATCACCTACCCTGCCGCTCCTGCATTTAGCCCCCAGTGTAGGGGATTCTAGCAGGGGGTCTCAATCTGATCTGGCATTTTGTGTGGCCAGCATTGAAAAACAGCTTGCCAGGCCTGTTCCACATAAGGCCTCTAGCAAGACGCGGCACGTGGCTCCCACGCCTGCACGGTTTACTGAGGAGCAGGAGGAAATTGATCTTTTTGATGACCGTTACTCCCTAGAGGAGGGGGAGCTTTTCCCAGGCTCTGATTCCTCTGGGGACCAGCAGGTGGGCTGCGACAGTGACCCTGGGTCTGAGTCTGAGGATTCCTGGTTCCCTGAGGACACTGCTAATCTGTTGTCTCACATTTTTGAAATCTTACACATTGTCCCTCCTGAGGTGGCTAAGAGGAAACAGGGTGAGCTTTTTCGTACTGTTAAGCAGCGTCTGGAGTTCCCTGAGCAGAGTCATTTCACTAATTTGGTGCTCAAGGAGTGGGAACATCCTAGTAGATTGCCCGCGGTGCCCAAAGGGTTGGATAAGAAATACCCATTTCCTGCTGAACTGGTTAAGTGATGGTCGGGTCCCCCCGAGGTGGACGCTCCCATTTTAGGGCTGTCCAACACCTCAGTCATGCCTTCCCCTGACACTACTACACTGCGGGACAGCGAGGACCGGCGTATGGATCAGCTGGCCTGCCATGCTTTTACATTTGTGGGGGCTGGGCTGCGTCTGGCCTGTGCCTCTGCCATTACAGCAATTGCTCTTAAGATACAGATCAATCGTCTCCTTGATGGCGCTACAGCTGGGAGGGAGGAGTATAGGGCCCTCTTGCTTTGCTCTGAATTTGTTGCCTTTATCCTTACTGCCATGGATGATGTGGTATGGCTGAGTAGTAGGGCCTCTGCCCTTTTGGTGGCTATGCGCTGCTCTGTTTGGTTGCGTTAGTGGGCAGCTGATGCTGCTGCCAAGAAGGCTCTCACTGGGCTCCCCTTTGTGGGGCTGTGGCTCTTTGGTGAGCGTCTGTATGTTTTAGCCAAGGATGGTAGGCTACCTCAGCGTAGGAGGCAGCCTCAGCCTTTTCGGGGGCCCTCCGCTTCCTTCTCCTCCTTTCTTGCCCCTAGAGGGGGTCGAGGCCCCCTCTTTTCAAGTATTCTCAGGGGTTCTTGGGGCCGTGGCAGATCCCGTGGTCGTCCCGGGCTCTCATGGGACCCCAAACCTTCTCCCAAGCCCCCTCAGGCATGAGGAGGCGCCCTCACCCATCCGGTTGGGGGGACGGCTTCAGCTCTTTGCTCTTGTCTGGAGGCTACGCGTCTCAGACCGGTGGATTCAGGAGGTGGTGTCCTCCGGTTACAAGATAGAGTTTGCAGCCTTGCCGCCCCCAGATTCATCAGATCCCGGATGTCTCACAACCCTCTGTCAGCTCAGGGGTTGCGCCTTGTGGTTCAACGTCTGTTGGAGTCAGGAGTCATTTGCCTGGTGCCTCCCCAGGAACGGGGTCAGGGTTTCTATTCCAATCTGTTCACGGTCCCCAAAAAGGACGGGTCCTTGAGGCCCATCCTGGACCTGAAGGGTCTCAACAGGTTTGTCAGGTTCAAGCACTTTCGCATGAAGACCCTTGCTCGGCTGTCAGTACCCTTCGCCCGGGCGATTTCATGACCTCCGTGGACATCAAGGATGCTTATCTTCATGTGCCTATCTTCCCAGGTCATCAGAGATTTCTCAGGTTTGCTCTGGAGGATCAGCATTACCAGTGTGTGGCTTTACCGTTCGGTATCACCTCGGCGCCTCGGGTGTTCACCAAGGTGCTGGCGGGTGTGATGGCTCTGCTGCGGCATCAGGGCATTCGCATGCTTTCTTACCAGGACAACATTGTGATTGCGGCTCAGTCTCTTCCTCAGGCTGAGAGGGATACTCAGGTGGTGACCTCCACTCTCGAGTCCTTCGGCTGGGTGATCAACTACCCCAAATCTTCACGGTCTCCGTCTTTGGTGAGGTCTTTTCTGGGCATGACTCTGGATACCTCTCAGGTCAAGGTATTCCTGCCTCAGTAGAAGGTGGAGGGCCTTCAGCAGCAGGCACGGACTCTGCTCTTGTGTCCCCATCCTTCCATCCGGCATGGGATGCAGTTTGTGGGCCTGATGGTGTTCTGCTTCGAGGCGGTTTCTTTTGCTCAGTTTCACATGAGACCTCTTCAGTTGCACCTCTTGTCAGTTTGGGATCTGGACCCTGTGTCCCTGGATCAGGATTTTGCACTGTCCCCCCTGGCCAAACAGCCCCTCTCGTGGTGGCTGGACTCAAGGAACCTCCTGGTGGGCAGGACATTTCTGCCCCAGTGTTGGGAGACTGTCACCACAGATGCCAGTCTGACTGGTTGGGGGGGCTTTTGGAAGTCTCTGCAGTTCCAGGGTCAGTGGGGCCCCCAGGAGGCCCATGCTCCCATCAATGTCCTGGAACTGAGGGCGATCAGGTTGGTTCTTTCTCAGCTGACCTCACACCTTTGGGGTCGGGCTGTTCAGATCCGCTCGGACAACCAGACGGCGGTTGCCTACATCAATCACCAGGGAGGGACTCGGAGCAAGCGAGCCCTCAAGGAAGTGTCCCTGATACTGTCTTGGGTGGAAGAGAATGTCCCTTGCATCTCGGCGGTCTACATTCCGGGGGTGGAGAACCAGGAGGCAGACTCCCTAAGCAGGGGGACGTCTCGGCTGGGGGAATGGTCCCTCAGCAACAAGGTTTTTCACTCCCTGTGTCACTGCTGGGGTCAGCCGGATGTGGACCTGTTTGCGTCCCGCCACAACCACAAGCTTCCCAGGTTTGTCTCCCTGTCACAGGACCCTCTGGCCTCCGCCACGGATGCGCTAGCAATGCCTTGGACGGAGTTTCGACTTCTCTATGTGTTCCCTCTGCTGGGCAGGGTGCTGCGCAAGATAGCCTAGGAAGGGGTACCAGCCATTCTGGTGGCCCCCTGTTGGCCAAGGAGGGTGTGGTTCGCAGACGTCGTGCAGTTGGCAGTAGATCAGTATGCCCTGCCCAAGGATCCAGATCTGCTCACTCAGGGACAACTGTACCATCTCAATTTACAAACGCTGGCTTTAACGGCTTGGCTGCTGAAACCTCTATTTTGATGGATAAGGGTATGCCAGCTTCTGTTGTTGATACTATGATTAGGGCTAGGAAGAAGTCCTCGTCCTTTATCTACTACAGGGTCTGGCGTGCTTACATTGCCTGGTGTGAGTCCAAGTCTCCTTCTTGTCGGGTGTTTTCTATCCCCAGGATTCTGGAATTTTTGCAACATGGCTTGGATTCGGGCCTTCAACTTAGTACCCTCAAGGGACAGGTGTCAGCTCTGGCAATTTTTTTCCAAAGATCCTTTGCCAATCACCGGTTGGTTAAGACTTTTTTCCAGGGAGTTACTCATGTGCGTCCGCCACGTAAGCCTATGCTACCCGTTTGGGACCTGAATCTGGTGTTGTCTGCTCTGCAGGGTCCTCCCTTTGAGCCTATCCGTGGGGCTGCCTTGCCCACTCTGACTCTTAAGGTGGCCTTTTTGGTGGCCATTACTTCTGTCAGGCGAGTTTCTGAGCTGGTGGCGCTTTCCATCAAACCTTCTTATTTTGAAAGGCATCAGGATAAGGTGGTGTTTCGGCTTAAGCCGGATTTCTTGCCTAAGGTTGTGTCTGCTTTTCATCTCAATCAGGACATTGTTTTGCCTTCTTAGTGTCCTAAACCTGCTATGCCAAGGAGCGGACCCCTCATTCTCTGGATGTTGTTAGGGCTCTGAAGTTTTATTTGGTTGCTACTGAGTCTTTCAGGAAATCTGATGCTCTTTTTGTTCTTCCTGCTGGACCTAGGAAGGGTTTGCCTCCGGCTAAATCCACTATCAGCAAGTGGATCCGTCAATTGGCCTACTCTGCCAGGGGGAAGGTTTCTCCTTGCCGGATTACTGCTCATTCCACTCGTGCTGTTGGTGCGTCTTGGGCCTTTCAGCACCAAGCTTCAGTTGAACAAGTTTGTAAGGCCGCAACTTGGTCTTCTGTTCATACTTTTTCCAAGTTTTACAAGGTTGATGTTAAGGCCTCAGCTGATTCTGCTTTTGGCCGCAAGGTACTTCAGGCAGTGGTGGTTTAAACTGCCTGCTGTTACACTTTGGGGATCCCACCCTACTTATGGACACTGCTTTTGGATGTCCCAGATGTAATGACTTCGTGAAGCAGGCCGTGCCATGCAATGGGAAAAAGACAATTCTGTGAGTACTCATCTGTAGAATTGCTTTTACCATGCATGGCACGGCCTGCTTCATCCCTCCCTTGTTACGTTGTTCTTGGTTTCCTCTTTATGGTGATTGTTCCAAATTAGTTGGGGTTGTTATCTTTATTAGTTCCCGGTTCTTGTATCACTGCTTGTCAACTACTGGATACGTCTATGGTGATTCCATTTTTATATGGTACCGGGCGGAGCAACAACTCTTCTGCAGTGCACTGCGCCACCTTGTGGCGGAATACCCAGATGCAATGACTTCATGAAGCAGGCCGTGCCATGCATGGTAAAAGCAATTCTACAGGTGAGTACTCACAGAATTGTCTTTTTTTTTTGTCTGAAACAATGGTCTGTTAGCCCCACCCACAAAGACGGGCACACGCTCAACCTACTCTTCACTCACTTCTGCTCTGTATCTAGTTTCACTTCATCCCGACTTTCCCTGTATGATCACAACCTCCTAACAGTAACACTCTCTTCCCTCACCATTCCCCCCTCTGCGCACAAACCTGCAACCATTCGCAGGAATCTCTGAAAACTAGACCTTCAATCTCCTTCTAAATCTCTAAAACCCCTCCACACAAACATCTGACCTTGACTCTGTTGCTCCCCTAATGTATAGCCACCATCAGCCCCAAAAAAAGACAACCCTCGATTAATACAAACACTGTAAAATTGAAGTGGCATTCTCGAGTTGCTGAATGGCGATTAAGGAAATCCACAACCTAGGAGGACTTTATTTTATACAAACAAGCCCTTCAGGAACTCGGGACTGCCCTTTCATGTGTTAAACAGAAGTGCATCACTTATAATAGCATAGGCCCCGAATCCAAAACAGCTATTCAACACATACATTGAAGATAAAATAGACAAGATTCAAATTGGCCTCACCCCTCAGAATACCTATATCCTCCCAAATCCCCCCTGCCTCACTCATTAGCTCATTTCACTCACCTGACCACCTGCTCCCTTGATCCCGTTCCATCCCATGTCTCCATCTGTCATTCCAGCCTCAACATCTCTATTCAACCTCTCCCTCTCCACTGGTACCTGTTCTTTCTCCTATAAGCATGCTGTTATAACTCCACTTATCAAAAATCCCTCTCTGGACCCCTCTGTCCTCCCTAGTTACCGCCCGATCTCTCTGCTCCGTTTCTCATCCACGCTTCTTGAACAGCATGTCCATACAGAACTTACCAACTATCTGTCTACAAACTCCCTCCTAGATCCCCTCCAATCTGGTTTCCCTTAAGTCATTCCACTGACACTGCCCTCACCAAAGTCACCAATGATCTACTGACAGCCAAATCCAAAGGCCATTACTCTGCTCTCATTCTTCTTGAGCGATCCTCTGCTTTTGACACAGTCGGACATGCTCTGCTTCTCAATATTGTTTTTCTCTTGGAATCCAAGGTCTCGCACTCTCTTGGCTCTCCTCCTATCTCTCTGATCGCACATTTAGTGTATCTTACTCTTAACACAATTTCCTGTCTCCTACATTTTCCAATATACACTTCTGGTCTCAGCCAACTAATAACCTCACTAGGCTTCCAATATCACTTTTATGCAGATGACACTCAGATCTACCTCTCTGGGCCAAATCTCTCTTCTCTCCTCTCTCGCCTTCCTAACAGCCATCTCTTCCCTTATGTGCTCTCGCTCCCTTAAACTGAACATGGACAAAATAGAACTGGTCATTTTCCCACCATATCACCCAAAACCGCATTATGAGAGTGGCGCGAGCCCCGGGCCTCCACCACTTGCCCTGCAAAGGGGGCCTCCACCAACATTTGGGTTATGGTCTGGTTCAGGAGGCTTTTAAGTCTTTGGTCTAATGGGCCGCGGGGCCAGCAACAAAGCTATCGGCATCAGTGGGGGCCGCCTGGGTGAGCCTTTTTTTGTTTTTGCAAACCTGCAGCCAAAGCCACCACAGGGCAGGATGGAGAGTCTAGAGCAGCAAAGCCGCCGCCAGCAACGCTACAGTGATGGGTGCAGAGCTGTCACTGCACATAAGCCACCAAGCACAGCCGCTGGCAGCTCAATGCAGGGAACCAGCCGGGCGACTACACTACCCCCCACCCAGAATGGCAAAGCAGGAGTTCCCGAGCAGCACGCACCCGCACAAGGGGGGCACAAGGGACTCAATCTGATGTTCCAGTAAGTAGGCGGGAGCCAGACAACCACCAATCAGTTACTTGGCTGGACTATTATTTTAATAAAAAAATACTCTATCTGGGGCCTCCACCAGATTTTGTGCCCAGGAGCCTGCACCACACTTAATCCTGCCACGATCTCACTCCCCTCTCTAACACCGCAATCTCTGTAAATAATTTTACAATAACTGCAACTCCTCAAGCTCTGTGCCTGGGCGTCATTCTGGACTCCTCTCATTCACATCTCACATTCACTCTCTAGATACCTCCTGTAGCCTCCAGCTTAAAAACATCTCCCTCATCCATCCTGTCCTCTCACCTGATACCACTAAATGTTAGTGCACGCCCTGGTCATAAACCAACTTGACCACTGCAACACCCTCCTTTACCAACAAACAGACTGGCACCTCTCCAATCTAGTCTGAACTCTGCTGTTTGCCTCATCTACCTCTCCTCATGCTTCTCCTGTGTGGCTCCTGTTTGTCAGTTCCTCCACTGGTTACCTGTCTCTCAGAGAGTTCTGCTCTGCCTTGGACATTCTCCTGTCCCCCATCCCTGGTCACCTCCTCGCACTCCCACCTGCAAGAATACTCCCGTGCCTCCCCACTTCTTTGGAATGCACTCCCCCGCTCAATCCATCACTCTCCAACACTCCAAGCCTTTAAAAGTGCCCTCAAAACTCACCTCTTCAGACACACATATAGCCTTCCTTAAGCATCACCTTCACCAGGCACATGCCATCGAACTGACTGTAAGCTCACAAGGTCAGGGCTCTCTTTTCTATTGTCTCTTGTAATCACATTTTCTTTGAACTTTAATATCTAATTTATAACGATCCCTGTACAGTATGTTTTACCTTGTACAGCGCTATGGAAGAAGATGGTGTTATATAAATAAATAATAATAAAAGGCCCGCCATGTCCCCAAGTCACTCTACTCACCAAAAAGACTCTTTGCTCTTAAATAGGGATGAGCGAACCAGTTCGGACGAACCGGAATTCGCTCCGAATTTCAGGGAAAATTCGATTCGGCACGAACCCGAATTTTTTTTGGTTCGTGCCGATCTAATTTTCCCTGAAATAAAAAAAAAAAAATGCCGGCATGGTGGGAGCGGGCAGGCCGGCTACGCCTGTCAGCGGGCCGCCGCTGGCCCGCTGACAGCGTATCCGGCCTGCCCGCTCCCACCATGCCCGCATTTTTTTAAAAAGCAAACACTTACCTGCATGGTCGGAGCGTGGAGGTCGGCGCCGCTCTCAGGCGCCCTCCGATGACAGCTGAGAGCGGCGCCGGCCTCCACTCTCCGTCCAGGCCGGCATTTTTTTTTTCAGATGAGCGATTCGTGAAAGTTCGATTCTTGCGAACCCGAATTTCTTGGGGAAATTCGGCGAATCGCCCGGATCGAACTTTCAAGAAGTTCGCTCATCTCTACTCTTAAACATACCATGCCATTCTAGGGCCGTGCCACTAGGGTTTTGTTCCATATTAAGCCGCTATCTTTTTTTCCTGCTGGGTCTTCTGCTCCCTGTCGTCTGGTCCTCACTGTCGCCAAGTGGTCCACTGCTGTTGCCTTTGGTCCTTACTACAGGCCTCCAGGTCCCTTGTCCATTTGTCTGTCTGAAACGCTGCTGGTGGCTGTTGAAAAGCCCTGAGATTAGAGCCTCTGAGGCCACTATCTGTAGCCTCTGGAACCGCCTCTGGATGAACAGCAGCTTCAAGCAGCTGCAATGGTGAGGCCGCCAGGTATCTACGGCCGATGTAGGCAGCTTCTAAGAACTGCTTTGGGACAGGGTGGCTTCTAGAGCAGATGGGTGACCTGTCATTCCCTGTGGCCAGGGTCAAGGGACAGAAAATCCCCCCTTCTACCCTAATGAGGCCTCCTGTGACACCCAAAAAAACATTGGTGAAGCCCCGTCCCCCCCACTCTACCCAAAACCCCAAGAGATACTTGAAGCCACACAACTTGTTTGCAGTTGCACAAACCCAACACAAGTACTTTATTCACATCAAGATACAAAATTAAAGTCTATTATATATCTCTAGAAATGAATCTCTTTTTTTTTGGCGATGGCAAATGTCTATACAATACAGTATGAAAAGGAAAAGAGATGGACAGCTGGGCAGTCAACGGGCCACCTTGTCTCAGGTGAACCTCCCCCATGTCAATCCCCAGCAGAAATGCAGCATATTTAGAAACAGAGAAGATCAGAACAGGACAGCACAAGGTAAAAAAGAAATACAAGAAATGGTGAGACTGGGATTTGGGCATCACTGATTGTTCTCCAGTAACAGCTCGGCTCCTGTTTATAGAGACAGGTGTAGGTGCGTGTTTAAAAAGTGGGCATGAGTAATATATCCGAGACCAGTCTAGGCGTGGCCACCATTGCTACATAAATGGCAGTACAGTACCTAAGCCTGCCCCAGAGAAATGGCATGATGTTGAAAAGCTGGGGTCATGTTGGTTGTGTGGAATGGTGCAATGACCAAGACATCGGTGTCAATGACAAATCCAGGAGTAGATGCAGGATGATGATAACATTGTTTAAAGACCTTCAGTATAATGTGTATATGCTGCTGGATATATCATTACCTACTGTACGCTAAGAAAAATCTAGGCTCCCATCAGTTACCCACCATAGATGGGTGCAGGCTACTAAGAAATTCCAAAAAGAATTGGGTGACCTATTGATCACTGTTCATGACAACTGATGAGGCATTGGCCACTTAAAGTGGAACAAAACCCTGGGTTTTGACTACTGTTTGCCCCGGGGCATCCTGAAGTGTGAACCCCCTGATCGCCAGTAACATACGAAGTTTCCCTCGTCTAACGCCGCATGTGCGGCACTGATGTTCTGCAATGGGGAGCACCATTCCTTTTGTCCCCCAGCGCTCCTGAGCGAGTGACCACTGTGGCTTTCTGGGCTTGCTCACACTGGGAGCACCTAGGGACAGGTGCGTAACCAAAGCTTGGGAATTGAGAAGTGGCTCTTGGGTAGTGCCGTTTGGTGCAATAAGCCAAAATTAGAAGGTAAAGTCCCCAGAAAGTGAGGAACCCTTAGAAAGTCGGGGCTATAGAACTAGGTGGTAGTCTTGGACAGAAGGTGTAGCCATGGGTTATGGTACTGATCCAGGGTCGGGCTGGCATATTGGGCAACAATGGTAGTCGATGTGAGTGACCATTATTGATACACTACAGCACCACCTAGGAGAAGATTACTGAACAGCAAAATAATTGTGCTGTTTCACCCTTAAGATGGAGTCTTCATCAGGAGGCAGGAGTAACTGAAGTTGTAAACAGCTGATTAGGATCACTGCTCATGACAACTGATGAGGCACTGGCTACTTAAAGTGGAACAAAACCCTGAATTTTGACTACTGTTTGCCCCGGGGCATCCTGATGTGTGAGCCCCCTGATCGCCAGTAACAGCCGCATGTGCAGCTCTGATGTTCTGCAATGGGGAGCACCATTCCCTTTGTCTGTCAGTGCTCCTGTGGCTTTCTGGGCTTGCTCCTAACTGGGAGCACCTAGGAGCAGGTGCAGCCATGCAACTACATTAGAAGGTGGTCAAAGAAGAATACATTTAACAGGGGGGACGCTTTGGAGATCTCCAGCACACTGCAGGAAATTGAGGAGAGGAACCTGGAACAGGTTTCTTGATGTCTTGGACTGAAGTTGTAGCCATGGGTGGTGGACTTGATCCAGGGAGGCAGTTGGACTTGCATATTGACCATCAATAGTAGTCCAAAGCACTGTAGCGAATGCTGCCCAACACATCGGCCATCATTGATACATACAGCACTACCCAGGACCCGTTACTCAATTCCTTATGCAAATCCTGATCAGCTGTTTACTTCAGTTACAGTTCCTGATAAATCTCCTTTATCAGGAGAAAAATATCACTGAACAGCAATCTAATTGTGCTGTTTCACCCTTAAGATGGAGTCTTCATCAGGAGGCAGGAGTTACTGTAAGTTGTACAGTAACAGCTGATTAGGATCTGTGTAGGGAATTGTTTAATGGATCCTGGGTAGTTCTGTAGTGCACAACAGCTGAGATTTACACAAAATTAGAGGCCCTCTGGCAGCTCAGGGGTTGCGCCTTGTGGTTCAACGTCTGTTGGAGTCAGGAGTCATTTGCCTGGTGCCTCCCCAGGAACGGGGTCAGGGTTTCTATTCCAATCTGTTCACGGTCCCCAAAAAGGACGGGTCCTTGAGGCCCATCCTGGACCTGAAGGGTCTCAACAGGTTTGTCAGGTTTAAGCACTTTCGCATGAAGACCCTTCGCTCGGCTGTCAGTACCCTTCGCCCGGGCGATTTCATGACCTCCGTGGACATCAAGGATGCTTATCTCCACGTGCCAATCTTTCCAGGTCATCAGAGATTTCTCAGGTTTGCTCTGGAGGATCAGCATTACCAGTGTGTGGCTTTACCGTTCGGTATCACCTCGGCGCCTCGGGTGTTCACCAAGGTGCTGGCGGACGTGATGGCTCTGCTGCGGCATCAGGGCATTCGCATTCTTTCTTACCTGGACAACATTGTGATTGCGGCTCAGTCTCTTCCTCAGGCCGAGAGGGATACTCAGGTGGTGACCTCCACTCTCGAGTCCTTCGGCTGGGTGATCAACTACCCCAAGTCTTCACGGTCTCCGTCTTTGGTGAGGTCTTTTCTGGGCATGACTCTGGATACTTCTCAGGTCAAGGTATTCCTGCTTCAGCAGCAGGCACGGGCTCTGCTCTTGTGTCCCCATCCCTCCATCTGGCAAGGGATGCAGTTGGTGGGTCTGATGGTGTCCTGCTTCGAGGCGGTCCCATATGCTCAGTTTCACATGAGACCTCTTCAGTTGCACCTCTTGTCAGTTTGGGATCTGGACCCTGTGTCCCTGGATCAGGATTTTGCACTGTCCCCCCTGGCCAGACAGTCCCTCTCGTGGTGGCTGAACTCAAGGAACCTCCTGGTGGGCAGGACATTTCTGCCCCAGTGTTGGGAGACTGTCACCACAGATGCCAGTCTGACTGGTTGGGGGGGCTTTTGGAAGTTTCTGCAGTTCCAGGGTCGGTGGGGCCCCCAGGAGGCCCATGCTCCCATCAATGTCCTGGAACTGAGGGCGATCAGGTTGGTTCTTTCTCAGCTGACCACACACCTTCTGGGTCGGGCTGTTCAGATCCGCTCGGACAACCAGACGGCGGTTGCCTGCATCAATCATCAGGGAGGGACTCGGAGCAAGCGAGCCCTCAAGGAAGTGTCCCTGATACTGTCTTGGGCGGAAGAGAATGTCCCTTGCATCTCGGCGGTTTAAATTCCGGGCTGGGGGAATGGTCCCTCAGCAACAAGGTTTTTCACTCCCTGTGTCACTGCTGGGGTCAGCCGGATGTGGACCTGTTTGCGTCCCGCCACAACCACAAGCTTCCCAGGTTTGTCTCTCTGTCACAGGACCCTCTGGCCTTCGCCACGGATGCGCTAGCAATGCCTTGGACGGAGTTTCGACTTCTCTATGTATTCCCTCTGCTGGGCAGGGTGCTGCGCAAGATAGCCTAGGAAGGGGTACCAGCCATTCTGGTGGCCCCGTTAGCCAAGGAGGGTGTGGTTCGCAGACGTCGTGCAGTTGGCAGTAGATCAGTATGCCCTGCCCAAGGATCCAGATCTGCTCACTCAGGGACAACTGTACCATCCCAATTTACAAACGCTGGCTTTAAGGGCTTGGCTGCTGAAACCTCCATCTTGATGGATAAGGGTTTGCCGGCTTCTGTTGTTGATACCATGATTAGGGCTAGGGAGAAGTCCTCGTCCTTTATCTACTACAGGATCTGGCATGCTTACATTGCCTGGTGTGAGTCCAAGTCTCTTCCTTGTCAGGTGTTTTTTATCCCCAGGATTCTGGAATTTTTACAACATGGTTTGGATTCGGGCCTTCAACTTAGTACCCTCAAGGGACAGGTGTCAGCTCTGGCAATTTTTTTCCAAAGATCCTTTGCCAATCACCGGTTGGTTAAGACTTTTTTCCAGTGAGTTACTCATGTGCGTCCGCCACGTAAGCCTATGCTACCTGTTTGGGACCTGAATCTGGTGTTGTCTGCTCTGCAGGGTCCTCCCTTTGAGCCTATACGTGGGGCTACCTTGCCCATTCTGACTCTTAAGGTGGCCTTTTTGGTGGCCATTACTTCTGTCAGGTGAGTTTCTGAGCTGGCGGCGCTTTCCATCAAACCTTATTTTGAAAGGCATCAGGATAAGGTGGTGTTTCGGCTTAAGCCGGATTTCTTGCCTAAGGTTGTGTCTGCTTTTCATCTCAATCAGGACATTGTTTTGCCTTCTTTGTGTCCTAAACCTGCTAATTCCAAGGAGCGGACACTGCATTCTCTGGATGTTGTTAGGGCTCTGAAGTTTTATTTGGTTGCTACTGAGTCTTTCAGGAAATCTGACGCTCTTTTTGTTCTTCCTGCTGCACCTAGGAAGGGTTTGCCTCTGGCTAAATCCACTATCAGCAAGTGGATCCGTCAGGCGGTGGAGCAGGCCTACTCTGCCAGGGGGAAGGTTCCTCCTTTTAGGGTTACTGCTCATTCCACTCGTGCTATTGGTGCGTCTTGGGCCTTTCAGCACCAAGCTTCAGTTGAACAAGTTTGTAAGGCCGCAACTTGGTCTTCTGTTCATACTTTTTCCAAGTTTTACAAGGTTGATGTTAAGGCCTCTGCTGATGCTGCTTTTGGCCGCAAGGTACTTCAGGCGGTGGTGGTTTAAACTGCCTGCTGTTACACTTTGGGGATCCCACCATACTTATGGACACTGCTTTTGGAAGTCCCAGATGTAATGAACGAAGCAGGCCGTGCCATGCATTGGGAAAAAGACAATTCTGTGAGTACTCATCTGTAGAATTGCTTTTACCATGCATGGCACGGCCTGCTTCACCCCACCCTTGTTACGTTGTTCTTGGTTTCCTCTTTATGGTGATTGTTCCAAATTAGTTGGGGTTGTTATCTTTATTAGTTCCCGGTTCTTGTATCACTGCTAGTCAACTACTGGTTAAGTCTATGGTGATTCCGTTTTTATATGGTACCGGGCGAAGCAACAACTCTTCTGCAGTGCACTGCGCCACCTTGTGGCGGAATACCCAGATGTAATGACTTTGTGAAGCAGGCCGTGCCATGCATGGTAAAAGCAATTCTACAGGTGAGTACTCACAGAATTGTCTTTTTTTTGGTCTGAAACAATGGTCTGCTAGCCCCACCCACAAAGACGGGCACACGCTCAACCTACTCTTCACTCACCTCTGCTCTGTATCTAGTCTCACTTCATCCCCACTTCCCCTGTATGATCACAACCTCCTAACAGTAACACTCTCTTCCCTCACCATTCCCCCCTCTGCGCACAAACCTGCAACCATTCGCAGGAATCTCTGAAAACTAGACCTTCAATCTCTTTCTAAATCTCTAAAACCCCTCCACACAAACATCTGCCCTTGACTCTGTTGCTCCCCTAATGTATAGCCACCATCAGCCCCAAAAAAATACAACCCTCGATTAATACCAACACTGTAAAATTGAAGTGGCATTCTCGAGTTGCTGAATGGCGATTTAAGGAAATCCACAACCTAGGAGGACTTTATTTTATACAAACAAGCCCTTCAGGAACTCGGGACTGCCCTTTCATGTGTTAAACAGAAGTGCATCACTTATAATAGCATAGGCCCCGAATCCAAAACAGCTATTCAACACATACATTGAAGATAAAATAGACAAGATTCAAATTGGCCTCACCCCTCAGAATACCTATATCCTCCCAAATCCCCCCTGCCTCACTTATTAACTAATTTCACTCACCTGACCCCCTGCTCCCTTGATCCCGTTCCATCCCATGTCTCCATCTGTCATTCCAGCCTCAACATCTCTATTCAACCTCTCCCTCTCCACTGGTACCTGTTCTTTCTCCTATAAGCATACTGTTATAACTCCACTTATCAAAAATCCCTCTCTGGACCCCTCTGTCCTCCCTAGTTACCGCCCGATCTCTCTGCTCCCTTTCTCATCCAAGCTTCTTGAACAGCATGTCCATACAGAACTTATCAACTATCTGTCTACAAACTCCCTCCTAGATCCCCTCCAATGTGGCTTCCCTTAAGTCATTCCACTGACACTGCCCTCACCAAAGTCACCAATGATCTACTGACAGCCAAATCCAAAGGCCATTACTCTGCTCTCATTCTTCTTGAGCGATCCTCTGCTTTTGACACAGTCGGACATGCTCTGCTTCTCAATATTGTTTTTCTCTTGGAATCCAAGGTCTCGCACTCTCTTGGCTCTCCTCCTATCTCTCTGATCGCACATTTAGTGTATCTTACTCTTAACACAATTTCCTGTCTCCTACATTTTCCAATATACACTTCTGGTCTCAGCCAACTAATAACCTCACTAGGCTTCCAATATCCCTTTTATGCAGATGACACTCAGATCTATCTCTCTGGGTCAAATCTCTCTTCTCTCCTCTCTCGCCTTCCTGATTAACAGCCATCTCTTGTTACCTGTCTCTCAGAGAGTTCTGCTCTGCCTTGGACATTCTCCTGTCCCCCATCCTTGGTCACCTCCTCGCACTCCCACCTGCAAGAATACTCCCGTGCCTCCCCACTTCTTTGGAATGCACTCCCCCGCTCAATCCATCACTCTCCAACACTCCAAGCCTTTAAAAGTGCCCTCAAAACTCACCTCTTCAGACACACATATAGCCTTGCTTAAGCATCACCTTCACCAGGCACATGCCACCGAACTGACTGAAGCTCACAAGGTCAGGGCTCTCTTTCTTATTGTCTCTTGTAATCACATTTTCTTTGAACTTTGTAATATCTAATTTATAACGATCCCTGTACAGTATGTTTTACCTTGTACAGCGCTATGGAAGAAGATGGTGTAATATAAATAAATAATAATAAAAGGCCCGCCATGTCCCCAAGTCACTCTACTCACCAAAAAGACCCTTTGCTCTTAAATAGGGATGAGCGAACCGGTTCGGACGAACCAGAATTCGCTCCGAATTTCAGGGAAAATTCGTGCCGATCTAATTTTCCCTGAAATAAAAAGCAAACACTTACCTGCATGGTGGGAGCGTGGAGGCCGGCGCCGTTCTCAGGCGCCCTCTGATGACGCGTCCTCTGATGACAGCTGAGAGCGGTGCCGGCCTCCACTCTCCGACCATGCAGGTAAGTGTTTGCTTTTTAAAAAAATGCCGGCATGGTGGGAGCGGGCAGGCCGGCTGCGCTGTCAGCTGACAGGCGTAGCGGGCCTGCCCGCTCCCACCATGCCGGCATTTTTTTTTTCAGATGAGCGATTCGTGAAAGTTCGATTCGGGCGAACCCGAATTTCTTGGGGAAATTCGGCGAATCGCCCGAATCTAACTTTCAAGAATTTCGCTCATCTCTACTCTTAAACATACCATGCCATTCTAGGGCCGTGCCACTAGGGTTTTGTTCCATATTAAGCCGCTATCTTTTTTTCCTGCTGGGTCTTCTGCTCCCTGTCGTCTGGTCCTCACTGTCGCCAAGTGGTCCACTGCTGTTGCCTTTGGTCCTTACTACAGGCCTCCAGGTCCCTTGTCCATTTGTCTGTCTGAAACGCTGCTGGTGGCTGTTGAAAAGCCCTGAGATTAGAGCCTCTGAGGCCACTATCTGTAGCCTCTGGAACCGCCTCTGGATGACCAGCAGATTCAAGCAGCTGCAGTCTGCAATGGTGAGGCCACCAGGTATCTACGGCCGATGCAGGCAGCTTCTAAGAACTGCTTTGGGACAGGGTGGCTTCTAGAGCAGATGGGTGACCTGTCATTCCCTGTGGCCAGGGTCAAGGGACAGAAAATCCCCCCTTCTACCCTAATGAGGCCTCCTGTGACACCCAAAAAAACATTGGTGAAGCCCCGTCCCCCCCACTCTACCCAAAACCCCAAGAGATACTTGAAGCCACACAACTTGTTTGCAGTTGCACAAACCCAACACAAGTACTTTATTCACATCAAGATACAAAATTAAAGTCTATTATATATCTCTAGAAATGAATCTCTTTTTTTTGGCGATGGCAAATGTCTATACAATACAGTATGAAAAGGAAAAGAGATGGACAGCTGGGCAGTCAACGGGCCACCTTGTCTCAGGTGAACCTCCCCCATGTCAATCCCCAGCAGAAATGCAGCATATTTAGAAACAGAGAAGATCAGAACAGGACAGCACAAGGTAAAAAAGAAATACAAGAAATGGTGAGACTGGGATTTGGGCATCACTGATTGTTCTCCAGTAACAGCTCGGCTCCTGTTCATAGAGATAGGTGTAGGTACGTGTTTAAAAAGTGGGCATGAGTAATATATCCGAGACCAGTCTAGGCGTGGCCACCATTGCTACATAAATGGCAGTACAGTACCTAAGCCTGCCCCAGAGAATTGGCATGATGGTGAAAAGCTGGGGTCATGTTGGTTGTGTGGAATGGTGCAATGACCAAGACATCGGTATCAATGACAAATCCAGGAGTAGATGCAGGATGATGATAACATTGTTTAAAGACCTTCAGTATAATGTGTATATGCTGCTGGATATATCATTACCTACTGTACGCAAAGAAAAATTTAGGCTCCCGTCAGTTACCCACCATAGATGGGTGCAGGCTACTAAGAAATTCCAAAAAGAATTGGGTGACCTATTGATCACTGTTCATGACAACTGATGAGGCATTGGCCACTTAAAGTGGAACAAAACCCTGGGTTTTGACTACTGTTTGCCCCGGGGCATCCTGAAGTGTGAACCCCCTGATCGCCAGTAACATACGAAGTTTCCCTCGTCTAACGCCGCATGTGCGGCACTGATGTTCTGCAATGGGGAGCACCATTCCTTTTGTCCCCCAGCGCTCCTGAGCGAGTGACCACTGTGGCTTTCTGGGCTTGCTCACACTGGGAGCACCTAGGGACAGGTGCGTAACCAAAGCTTGGAAATTGAGAAGTGGCTCTTGGGTAGTGCCGTTTGGTGCAATAAGCCAAAATTAGAAGGTAAAGTCCACAGAAAGTGAGGAACCCTTAGAAAGTCGGGGCTATAGAACTAGGTGGTAGTCTTGGACAGAAGGTGTAGCCATGTGTTATGGTACTGATCCAGGGTCGGGCTGGCATATTGGGCAACAATGGTAGTCGATGTGAGTGACCATTATTGATACACTACAGCACCACCTAGGAGAAGATTACTGAACAGCAAAATAATTGTGCTGTTTCACCCTTAAGATGGAGTCTTCATCAGGAGGCAGGAGTAACTGAAGTTGTAAACAGCTGATTAGGATCACTGCTCATGACAACTGATGAGGCACTGGCTACTTAAAGTGGAACAAAACCCTGAATTTTGACTACTGTTTGCCCCGGGCCATCCTGATGTGTGAACCCCCTGATCGCCAGTAACAGCCGCATGTGCGGCTCTGATGTTCTGCAATGGGGAGCACCATTCCCTTTGTCCGTCAGTGCTCCTGTGGCTTTCTGGGCTTGCTCCTAACTGGGAGCACCTAGGAGCAGGTGCAGCCATGCAACTACATTAGAAGGTGGTCAAAGAAGAATACATTTAACAGGGGGGAAGCTTTGGAGATCTCCAGCACACTGCAGGAAATTGAGGAGAGGAACCTGGAACAGGTTTCTTGATGTCTTGGACTGAAGTTGTAGCCATGGGTGGTGGACTTGATCCAGGGAGGCAGTTGGACTTGCATATTGACCATCAATAGTAGTCCAAAGCACTGTAGCGAATGCTGCCCAACACATCGGCCATCATTGATACATACAGCACTACCCAGGACCCGTTACTCAATTCCTTATGCAAATCCTGATCAGCTGTTTACTTCAGTTACAGTTCCTGATAAATCTCCTTTATCAGGAGAAAAATATCACTGAACAGCAATCTAATTGTGCTGTTTCACCCTTAAGATGGAGTCTTCATCAGGAGGCAGGAGTTACTGTAAGTTGTACAGTAACAGCTGATTAGGATCTGTGTAGGGAATTGTTTAATGGATCCTGGGTAGTTCTGTAGTGCACAACAGCTGAGATTTACACAAAATTAGAGGCCCTCTGGCAGCTCAGGGGTTGTGCCTTGTGGTTCAACGTCTGTTGGAGTCAGGAGTCATTTGCCTGGTGCCTCCCCAGGAACGGGGTCAGGGTTTCTATTCCAATCTGTTCACGGTCCCCAAAAAGGACGGGTCCTTGAGGCCCATCCTGGACCTGAAGGGTCTCAACAGGTTTGTCAGGTTTAAGCACTTTCGCATGAAGACCCTTCGCTCGGCTGTCAGTACCCTTCGCCCGGGCGATTTCATGACCTCCGTGGACATCAAGGATGCTTATCTCCACGTGCCAATCTTTCCAGGTCATCAGAAATTTCTCAGGTTTGCTCTGGAGGATCAGCATTACCAGTGTGTGGCTTTACCGTTCGGTATCACCTCGGCGCCTCGGGTGTTCACCAAGGTGCTGGCGGACGTGATGGCTCTGCTGCGGCATCAGGGCATTCGCATTCTTTCTTACCTGGACAACATTGTGATTGCGGCTCAGTCTCTTCCTCAGGCCGAGAGGGATACTCAGGTGGTGACCTCCACTCTCGAGTCCTTCGGCTGGGTGATCAACTACCCCAAGTCTTCACGGTCTCCGTCTTTGGTGAGGTCTTTTCTGGGCATGACTCTGGATACTTCTCAGGTCAAGGTATTCCTGCTTCAGCAGCAGGCACGGGCTCTGCTCTTGTGTCCCCATCCCTCCATCTGGCAAGGGATGCAGTTGGTGGGTCTGATGGTGTCCTGCTTCGAGGCGGTCCCATATGCTCAGTTTCACATGAGACCTCTTCAGTTGCACCTCTTGTCAGTTTGGGATCTGGACCCTGTGTCCCTGGATCAGGATTTTGCACTGTCCCCCCTGGCCAGACAGTCCCTCTCGTGGTGGCTGAACTCAAGGAACCTCCTGGTGGGCAGGACATTTCTGCCCCAGTGTTGGGAGACTGTCACCACAGATGCCAGTCTGACTGGTTGGGGGGGCTTTTGGAAGTTTCTGCAGTTCCAGGGTCGGTGGGGCCCCCAGGAGGCCCATGCTCCCATCAATGTCCTGGAACTGAGGGCGATCAGGTTGGTTCTTTCTCAGCTGACCACACACCTTCTGGGTCGGGCTGTTCAGATCCGCTCGGACAACCAGACGGCGGTTGCCTACATCAATCATCAGGGAGGGACTCGGAGCAAGCGAGCCCTCAAGGAAGTGTCCCTGATACTGTCTTGGGCGGAAGAGAATGTCCCTTGCATCTCGGCGGTTTAAATTCCGGGCTGGGGGAATGGTCCCTCAGCAACAAGGTTTTTCACTCCCTGTGTCACTGCTGGGGTCAGCCGGATGTGGACCTGTTTGCGTCCTGCCACAACCACAAGCTTCCCAGGTTTGTCTCTCTGTCACAGGACCCTCTGGCCTTCGCCACGGATGCGCTAGCAATGCCTTGGACGGAGTTTCGACTTCTCTATGTATTCCCTCTGCTGGGCAGGGTGCTGCGCAAGATAGCCTAGGAAGGGGTACCAGCCATTCTGGTGGCCCCGTTAGCCAAGGAGGGTGTGGTTCGCAGACGTCGTGCAGTTGGCAGTAGATCAGTATGCCCTGCCCAAGGATCCAGATCTGCTCACTCAGGGACAACTGTACCATCCCAATTTACAAACGCTGGCTTTAAGGGCTTGGCTGCTGAAACCTCCATCTTGATGGATAAGGGTTTGCCGGCTTCTGTTGTTGATACCATGATTAGGGCTAGGGAGAAGTCCTCGTCCTTTATCTACTACAGGATCTGGCATGCTTACATTGCCTGGTGTGAGTCCAAGTCTCTTCCTTGTCGGGTGTTTTCTATCCCCAGGATTCTGGAATTTTTGCAACATGGTTTGGATTCGGGCCTTCAACTTAGTACCCTCAAGGGACAGGTGTCAGCTCTGGCAATTTTTTTCCAAAGATCCTTTGCCAATCACCGGTTGGTTAAGACTTTTTTCCAGTGAGTTACTCATGTGCGTCCGCCACGTAAGCCTATGCTACCTGTTTGGGACCTGAATCTGGTGTTGTCTGCTCTGCAGGGTCCTCCCTTTGAGCCTATACGTGGGGCTACCTTGCCCATTCTGACTCTTAAGGTGGCCTTTTTGGTGGCCATTACTTCTGTCAGGTGAGTTTCTGAGCTGGCGGCGCTTTCCCCATCAAACCTTATTTTGAAAGGCATCAGGATAAGGTGGTGTTTCGGCTTAAGCCGGATTTCTTGCCTAAGGTTGTGTCTGCTTTTCATCTCAATCAGGACATTGTTTTGCCTTCTTTGTGTCCTAAACCTGCTAATTCCAAGGAGCGGACACTGCATTCTCTGGATGTTATTAGGGCTCTGAAGTTTTATTTGGTTGCTACTGAGTCTTTCAGGAAATCTGACGCTCTTTTTGTTCTTCCTGCTGCACCTAGGAAGGGTTTGCCTCTGGCTAAATCCACTATCAGCAAGTGGATCCGTCAGGCGGTGGAGCAGGCCTACTCTGCCAGGGGAAAGGTTCCTCCTTTTAGGGTTACTGCTCATTCCACTCGTGCTATTGGTGCGTCTTGGGCCTTTCAGCACCAAGCTTCAGTTGAACAAGTTTGTAAGGCCGCAACTTGGTCTTCTGTTCATACTTTTTCCAAGTTTTACAAGGTTGATGTTAAGGCCTCAGCTGATTCTGCTTTTGGCCGCAAGGTACTTCAGGCGGTGGTGGTTTAAACTGCCTGCTGTTACACTTTGGGGATCCCACCATACTTATGGACACTGCTTTTGGAAGTCCCAGATGTAATGAACGAAGCAGGCCGTGCCATGCATTGGGAAAAAGACAATTCTGTGAGTACTCATCTGTAGAATTGCTTTTACCATGCATGGCACGGCCTGCTTCACCCCACCCTTGTTACGTTGTTCTTGGTTTCCTCTTTATGGTGATTGTTCCAAATTAGTTGGGGTTGTTATCTTTATTAGTTCCCGGTTCTTGTATCACTGCTAGTCAACTACTGGTTAAGTCTATGGTGATTCCGTTTTTATATGGTACCGGGCGAAGCAACAACTCTTCTGCAGTGCACTGCGCCACCTTGTGGCGGAATACCCAGATGTAATGACTTTGTGAAGCAGGCCGTGCCATGCATGGCAAAAGCAATTCTACAGGTGAGTACTTACAGAATTGTCTTTTTTTTGGTCTGAAACAATGGTCTGCTAGCCCCACCCACAAAGACGGGCACACGCTCAACCTACTCTTCACTCACCTCTGCTCTGTATCTAGTCTCACTTCATCCCCACTTCCCCTGTATGATCACAACCTCCTAACAGTAACACTCTCTTCCCTCACCATTCCCCCCTCTGCGCACAAACCTGCAACCATTCGCAGGAATCTCTGAAAACTAGACCTTCAATCTCTTTCTAAATCTCTAAAACCCCTCCACACAAACATCTGCCCTTGACTCTGTTGCTCCCCTAATGTATAGCCACCATCAGCCCAAAAAAAATACAACCCTCGATTAATACCAACACTGTAAAATTGAAGTGGCATTCTCGAGTTGCTGAATGGCGATTTAAGGAAATCCACAACCTAGGAGGACTTTATTTTATACAAACAAGCCCTTCAGGAACTCGGGACTGCCCTTTCATGTGTTAAACAGAAGTGCATCACTTATAATAGCATAGGCCCCGAATCCAAAACAGCTATTCAACACATACATTGAAGATAAAATAGACAAGATTCAAATTGGCCTCACCCCTCAGAATACCTATATCCTCCCAAATCCCCCCTGCCTCACTCATTAACTAATTTCACTCACCTGACCACCTGTCCTGATCCCTTGATCCCGTTCCATCCCATGTCTCCAGCTGTCATTCCAGCCTCAACATCTCTATTCAACCTCTCCCTCTCCACTGGTACCTGTTCTTTCTCCTATAAGCATGCTGTTATAACTCCACTTATCAAAAATCCCTCTCTGGACCCCTCTGTCCTCCCTAGTTACCGCCCGATCTCTCTGCTCCCTTTCTCATCCACGCTTCTTGAACAGCATGTCCATACAGAACTTACCAACTATCTGTCTACAAACTCCCTCCTAGATCCCCTCCAATCTGGCTTCCCTTAAGTCATTCCACTGACACTGCCCTCACCAAAGTCACCAATGATCTACTGACAGCCAAATCCAAAGGCCATTACTCTGCTCTCATTCTTCTTGAGCGATCCTCTGCTTTTGACACAGTCGGACATGCTCTGCTTCTCAATATTGTTTTTCTCTTGGAATCCAAGGTCTCGCACTCTCTTGGCTCTCCTCCTATCTCTCTGATCGCACATTTAGTGTATCTTACTCTTAACACAATTTCCTGTCTCCTACATTTTCCAATATACACTTCTGGTCTCAGCCAACTAATAACCTCACTAGGCTTCCAATATCACTTTTATGCAGATGATACTCAGATCTACCTCTCTGGGCCAAATCTCTCTTCTCTCCTCTCTCGCCTTCCTAACAGCCATCTCTTCCCTTATGTGCTCTCGCTCCCTTAAACTGAACATGGACAAAATAGAACTGGTCATTTTCCCACCATATCACCCAAAGAGAGTGGCGCGAGCCCCAGGCCTCCACCACTTGCCCTGCAAAGGGGGCCTCCACCAACATTTGGGTTATGGTCTGGTTCAGGAGGCTTTTAAGTCTTTGGTCTAATGGGCCGCGGGGCCAGCAACAAAGCTATCAGCATCAGTGGGGGCTGCCTGGGCGAGCCTTTTTTTGTTTTTGCAAACCTGCAGCCAAAGCCACCACAGGGCAGGATGGAGAGTCTAGAGCAGCAAAGCCGCCGCCAGCAACGCTACAGTGATGGGTGCAGAGCTGTCACTGCACATAAGCCACCAAGCACAGCCGCTGACAGCTCAATGCAGGGAACCAGCCGGGCGACTACACTACCCCCCACCCAGAATGGCAAAGCAGGAGTTCCCGAGCAGCACGCACCCGCACAAGGGGGGCACAAGGGACTCAATCTGATGTTCCAGTAAGTGGGCGGTTGCCAGACAACCACCAATCAGTTACTTGGCTGGACTATTATTTTAATAAAAAAATACTCTATCTGGGGCCTCCACCAGATTTTGTGCCCAGGAGCCTGCACCACACTTAATCCTGCCACGATCTCACTCCCCTCCCCTCTCTAACACCGCAATCTCTGTAAATAATTTTACAATAACTGCAACTCCTCAAGCTCGGTGCCTGGGCGTCATTCTGGACTCCTCTCATTCACATCTCACATTCACTCCCTAGATACCTCCTGTAGCCTCCAGCTTAAAAACATCTTCCTCATCCATCCCGTCCTCTCACCTGATACCACTAAATGTTAGTGCACGCCCTGGTCATAAACCAACTTGACCACTGCAACACCCTCCTTTACCAACAAACAGACTGGCACCTCTCCAATCTAGTCTGAACTCTGCTGCTTGCCTCATCTACCTCTCCTCATGCTTCTCCTGTGTGGCTCCTGTTTGTCAGTTCCTCCACTGGCTACCTGTCTCTCAGAGAGTTCTGCTCTGCCTCGGACATTCTCCTGTCCCCCATCCTTGGTGACCTCCTCGCACTCCCACCTGCAAGAATACTCCCGTGCCTCCCCACTTCTTTGGAATGCACTCCCCCGCTCAATCCATCACTCTCCAACACCCCAAGCCTTTAAAAGTGCCCTCAAAACTCACCTCTTCAGACACACATATAGCCTTGCTTAAGCATCACCTTCACCAGGCACATGCCACCGAACTGACTGAAGCTCACAAGGTCAGGGCTCTCTTTCTTATTGTCTCTTGTAATCACATTTTCTTTGAACTTTGTAATATCTAATTTATAACGATCCCTGTACAGAATGTTTTACCTTGTACAGCGCTATGGAAGAAGATGGTGTTATATAAATAAATAATAATAAAAGGCCCGCCATGTCCCCAAGTCACTCTACTCACCAAAAAGACCCTTTGCTCTTAAACATACCATGCCATTCTAGGGCCGTGCCACTAGGGGTTTGTTCCATATTAAGCCGCTATCTTTTTTTCCTGCTGGGTCTTCTGCTCCCTGTCGTCTGGTCCTCACTGTCGCCAAGTGGTCCACTGCTGTTGCCTTTAGTCCTTACTACAGGCCTCCAGGTCCCTTGTCCATTTGTCTGTCTGAAACGCTGCTGGTGGCTGTTGAAAAGCCCTGAGATTAGAGCCTCTGAGGCCACTATCTGTAGCCTCTGGAACCGCCTCTGGATGAACAGCAGCTGCAATCTGCAATGGTGAGGCCACCAGGTATCTACGGCCGATGCAGGCAGCTTCTAAGAACTGCTTTGGGACAGGGTGGCTTCTAGAGCAGATGGGTGACCTGTCATTCCCTGTGGCCAGGGTCAAGGGACAGAAAATCCCCCCTTCTACCCTAATGAGGCCTCCTGTGACACCCAAAAAACATTGGTGAAGCCCCATCCCCCCCACTCTACCCAAAACCCCAAGAGATACTTGAAGCCACACAACTTGTTTGCAGTTGCACAAACCCAACACAAGTACTTTATTCACATCAAGATACAAAATTAAAGTCTATTATATATCTCTAGAAATGAATCTCTTTTTTTTTTGGCGATGGCAAATGTCTATACAATACAGTATGAAAAGGAAAAGAGATGGACAGCTGGGCAGTCAACGGGCCACCTTGTCTCAGGTGAACCTCCCCCATGTCAATCCCCAGCAGAAATGCAGCATATTTAGAAACAGAGAAGATCAGAACAGGACAGCACAAGGTAAAAAAGAAATACAAGAAATGGTGAGACTGGGATTTGGGCATCACTGATTGTTCTCCAGTAACAGCTCGGCTCCTGTTTATAGAGACAGGTGTAGGTACGTGTTTAAAAAGTGGGCATGAGTAATATATCCGAGACCAGTCTAGGCGTGGCCACCATTGCTACATAAATGGCAGTACAGTACCTATGCCTGCCCCAGAGAATTGGCATGATGGTGAAAAGCTGGGGTCATGTTGGTTGTGTGGAATGGTGCAATGACCAAGACATCGGTGTCAATGACAAATCCAGGGGTAGATGCAGGATGATGATAACATTGTTTAAAGACCTTCAGTATAATGTGTATATGCTGCTGGATATATCATTACCTACTGTACGCTAAGAAAAATCTAGGCTCCCATCAGTTACCCACCATAGATGGGTGCAGGCTACTAAGAAATTCCAAAAAGAATTGGGTGACCTATTGATCACTGTTCATGACAACTGATGAGGCATTGGCCACTTAAAGTGGAACAAAACCCTGGGTTTTGACTACTGTTTGCCCCGGGGCATCCTGAAGTGTGAACCCCCTGATCGCCAGTAACATACGAAGTTTCCCTCGTCTAACGCCGCATGTGCGGCACTGATGTTCTGCAATGGGGAGCACCATTCCTTTTTTCCCCCAGCGCTCCTGAGCGAGTGACCACTGTGGCTTTCTGGGCTTGCTCACACTGGGAGCACCTAGGGACAGGTGCGTAACCAAAGCTTAGAAAATTGAGAAGTGGCTCTTGCGTAGTGCCGTTTGGTGCAATAAGCCAAAATTAGAAGGTAAAGTCCCCAGAAAGTGAGGAACCCTTAGAAAGTTGGGGCTATAGAACTAGGTGGTAGTCTTGGACAGAAGGTGTAGCCATGGGTTATGGTACTGATCCAGGGTCGGGCTGGCATATTGGGCAACAATGGTAGTCGATGTGAGTGACCATTATTGATACACTACAGCACCACCTAGGGGAAGATTACTGAACAGCAAAATAATTGTGCTGTTTCACCCTTAAGATGGAGTCTTCATCAGGAGGCAGGAGTAACTGAAGTTGTAAACAGCTGATTAGGATCACTGCTCATGACAACTGATGAGGCACTGGCTACTTAAAGTGGAACAAAACCCTGGATTTTGACTACTGTTTGCCCCGGGGCATCCTGATGTGTGAACCCCCTGATCGCCAGTAACAGCCGCATGTGCGGCTCTGATGTTCTGCAATGGGGAGCACCATTCCCTTTGTCTGTCAGTGCTCCTGTGGCTTTCTGGGCTTGCTCCTAACTGGGAGCACCTAGGAGCAGGTGCAGCCATGCAACTACATTAGAAGGTGGTCAAAGAAGAATACATTTAACAGGGGGGAAGCTTTGGAGATCTCCAACACACTGCAGGAAATTGAGGAGAGGAACCTGGAACAGGTTTCTTGATGTCTTGGACTGAAGTTGTAGCCATGGGTGGTGGACCTGATCCAGGGAGGCAGTTGGACTTGCATATTGACCATCAATAGTAGTCCAAAGCACTGTAGCGAATGCTGCCCAACACATCGGCCTTCATTGATACATACAGCACTACCCAGGACCCGTTACTCAATTCCTTATGCAAATCCTGATCAGCTGTTTACTTCAGTTACAGTTCCTGATAAATCTCCTTTATCAGGAGAAAAATATCACTGAACAGCGATCTAATTGTGCTGTTTCACCCTTAAGATGGAGTCTTCATCAGGAGGCAGGAGTTACTGTAAGTTGTAAACAGCTGATTAGGATCTGTGTAGGGAATTGTTTAATGGATCCTGGGTAGTTCTGTAGTGCACAACAGCTGAGATTTACACAAAATTAGAGGGGCAAGGTCCCCAAGGTAGTCAGGAATCCTCATAAAGTTGGGTCTGTGGAACTAAGGCTGAGGGTGGGTAGTCTTGGTCTGAAGATGTAGCCACGTGTAGTGGTCCTCTTCCAGGTTTGCATAATGACCAATAATGGCAATCATTGACTGTCATTGATGGCAAATATGCCTAACTGCCACCCTGGAACAGGACCACTGCCCGTGCCTACACCTTCAGACCAAGACTACCACCTGCAGCCCTAGTTGTACAGCCCAAAATTCATGAGAGGTCCTTTATTTACAGCAATACCCAGAACCCGTTACATAATTCCCTACACAAATTCTAATTAGCTGTTTACAACTTCATTTAAGGCCGGCCTCCCGATGAAGCCCTCATCTTGAGGGAGAAATGCGCAGAAGAGAAACATGCTGAACAGCATGATTTGTTTGGACCCCCTTCACATGGTTTTGTCTACGTCCATGAAATAATAGCCAAGCCTGTATTTTTGTAGTTTGCTACCCTTCACATATTCGGAAGCAAAATTAAAGAGGCACTATGGTCAGAAATGGCCGGAGACCCTCTTTAACATGCAGCAGTGGGGCAGCCTAGTTATTTAGAAGGGCTGGGGGCAGGAGCTTCCAAACTGAACAGGGGGCTGGGGATGCAGCCTGGCGGCTGGCCCACGTCTCCCGGCCCTCTTGATATCAGACAATCTGCGAACTCAAAACTGATGTGTGGACGTAGAAACAAATGTTTTTTTAATCTGGGCAACCACCGAGCCGACTGCATCACCCCAAGGTACTCAGGTGGGTGTGGCGAGGGAGAAAGGGTTTTGTTCCGCTTTAATAATGATGCTCCCCTGCAGCAGGTGACCCGTGCGGTTGGCTGGAGGTAAAATAGGAACTTCCTCCCGGTAACATTAGGTTTTCCCGTAGTTAGATAACAAGTTCCTACATTCATGCTCAAGAGTCTTCTGTAGCAGATCTTCTTTGACTATTTTAATTGGATTAAATATGTATTTGTAGCTTTTAGGACAGTAGAAATTGTATAAAAATAAGAATCAGTGTCGTTTTTTGCTACTGTTACTTGGGGAGAACCAGTTCGCTGCTGGAGAGACGTGAACTCATGAATGAGACAGGCTGACAATGAGGTACTAGCAGCTTTGGGGGGAGACACATGGAGGATAATGAGGTGACCAAGATGGGGTTGATGATGGACTGGAAGCCTGGAAAGGCAGATAGGCATTGGGGGCATAAGAAGGGCAGCCATGGATCCCTGACATGGAGAGCAGAGAGTACACCGAATGGATAATCTGAGGAAGGGTGGAGCTGCCATCTTTGTAAGGCATGCGCAAGATCACAACACTGAGTTGGGGCAGCTGGGTCTCCACCAGGTCACTGTGGCAAAGCCTTCAGGATTGCATTGACTTCCTCTGCTACTGCGGTGAGGGCGAACTCAAACTGATCCTGCAAAAGAAAGAGAGAAGAAGAAAAAAGTGCCATCAGTAAGGCATCGTCTTCGCTCCTGAGCCATTCACAGTTACTTTACATTGATTAGCTTACTAATGCTATGCTGCTCTGGTCCAGCATATGTCAGGACAGCCCGGGATAAGTCAGTACAGCCCGAGATAGGTCGGCACATCCCGGCATAGGTCAGGACAGCCCGGCATAGGTTGTCACAAACCAACATAGGTCGGCACATCCCGGGATAGGTCAGCACAGCCCGGGATAGGTTGTCACAAACCAACACAGTCCGGCATAGCCATTCACAGTCACTATATATAATAATATAGCTTACTAAAGCTATGCTGGGCTGCTCTGGTCTGGCATAGGTCAGCACAGCCCGTGGATAGGCTGACACAGCCCGGGATAGCTCGGCACAGACTGACATAGCTTGGCACAGCCCAGCATAGGTCAGCACAGAGCGGCATAGCTCGGCACAGCCCGGCATAGCTCGGCACAGCCCGGCATAGCTCAGCACAGAGTGGCACATGCCACCACAGTCCGGAATAGGTCGGCACAGTCCGGCATAGGTCGGCACAGTCCGGCATAGGTCGGCACAGTCCGGCATAGGTCGGCACAGCCCGGCATAGCTCAGCACAGAGAGGCACAGGCCACCACAGTCCGGAATAGGTCGGCACAGTCCAGCATAGGTCGGCACAGTCCGGAATAGGTCGGCACAGTCCAGCATAGGTCGGCACAGTCCGGCATAGGTCGGCACAGTCCGGCATAGGTCGGCACAGTCCGGCATAGGTCGGCACAGTCCGGCATAGGCCGGCACAGAGTGGCATAGGTTGGCACAGAGTGGCACAGGCCACCACAGTCCGGAATAGGTCGGCACAGTCCGGAATAGGTCGGCACAGTCCAGCATAGGTCGGCACAGTCCGGCATAGGTCGGCACAGAGTGGCATAGGTCAGCACAGCCTGGCATAGGTTGGCACAGAGTGGCATAGGCCACCACAGTCCGGCATAGGACGGCACAGTCCGGCATAGGTCGGCACAGTCCAGCATAGGTCGGCACAGTCCGGCATAGGTCGGCACAGGGTGGCATAGGTCGGCACAGTCCAGCATAGGTCGGCACAGTCCGGCATAGGTCGGCACAGTCCGGCATAGGTCGGCACAGAGTGGCATAGGTCGGCACAGCCTGGCATAGGTCAGCGCTGAGCGGCACAGCAGACACAGTAGTATCACTAAGCCATTGTTGCCGCCTTTTGTAATGACCCCCCGCAGTGGGTTATACGTAGTTGTGTATATATAATACAACTATCCCTTTATCATCTAAGTGGCTGTATGGGTACAAATATCCAACTTATATACTTCGGGTGGGATATCCCACCTACCCCTCACTAGCAGGGTGAAGCGTGCCCCTCCATGAGCCAACCAGCCCGGCCACCAGGCACAGGGCTCATTGGAAGAAAGGCCAGTCCCTGGCTCTACCGGCTTGCTAGACCCTATGTCCTTCAGTACAGGTCCAGCGGATCCTGCCTTTTTGAGCACCTTGGGATAATGGCATTGATGGCAAGAGTTTGTGCTGTTGGGGTACGAAACAGTTTTTTAGAGCAGAACGCCACCCTCCTGGGAAGCTGTGTTGTGATGGTGGGGAGGTGGGAATAGGGTGGGAAACCCTACACTAGTAACATAGAGACTTTGTGCCAATTAGTTATACTAAAAGGTGAAGCTGGGGGAGACGGGAGCCTTTCTTTTTGTCTCTAATGGGAAGTCAGCTAGAGGTTTGAGTGGCAGGATTACATGCTGTGATAAATAATAAAATTAAAATAAAATAAAAAATTATTAAATTTAAAAAATTGGAGGTGGGAATAGGGTGGGAAACCCTTTGCCGTGTTTACAGCCTTCAGCAAAGGGCTCTCATTGACTTTAATGGGGAGTTAGAGCAGTCACATACCCAGCAGCGCACAGTTTATCTGAATGGCTGGGGTGGCTAGCAACATAGAGACCTTGTGCCAATTAGTTATACTAAAAGATGAAGCTAGGGGAGGCAGGAGCCTTGCTTTATGCCTCTAATGGGAAGTCAGCCAGGGGTTTGAGTGGCAGGATTACATGATGGGATTTTAAAATACTGTTGTTCAGTACTCCCGGCACTGTCTTCTTTCATTGTGTATGAAATGATCCGATGACGTGGGAGTCCAGGAATAAAGCACCCAAAAATGGCGGCTTACAATATGTCAGGGTAAGCAAAAGTGAAGGCTGAAGGAGAGGCCTATCAGCGGGGAGATTGGCTCATTTGGTTTGGCATCACTGGTGGGAGCCACAGAAAAATGAGTCTTTACCTTTGTCCGTACCATCCCAGGCCGTTGATCCCGGACGTGCTCCAGGGAAGCGGCGATATCAATCTCCTTCACTCCTGCACAGACAATAATCAGTTAATTGGATAAACCAGAATGGCTGAACTGACTGTCTTTTCGTAACAGATCTAGGAGCAGATTTTTTCAAAGTGGAACAAAACCTGTGATTTTAACTATCCCAGCTTTTAATTTGTGTACCCAAATTGGGATGCCCCACTGTGTGAAACCTGTCCAGTAAAACTCACTTCTCCTCAGTCCAATGGCGCATGCACAGGCTCTCGTCCAATCAGAGCCCTTTGCCGTGTTTACAGCCTTCAGCAAAGGGCTCTCATTGACTTTAATGGGGAGTTAGAGCAGTCACATACCCAGCAGCGCACAGTTTATCTGAATGGCTGGGGTGGCTCCCCACTGCAAACAATCAGAGCCATTGGCACATGGCTCTGATTGAATTGGAGAGGCTGCGCATGCGCCATTGGACCGGGGAAAGGTGAGTGATTACTGGCACCCCGGGGGGGGGGGTTTCACACAGCGGGGCATTCCAATTCGGGATTCGATAAGTGAAACCCCCCCAGGTCACCCGTAAACTCACCATCTCTCCATCCAATGGCGCATGCACGAGCAGTGGCCCACACTAGGCATTTGTGAATGGCTGGCCACGCTCCCTGTTGAAAACTAGCGGGGATGCGGCCGGCTATGCTCGGCTAGACTCATCTGCAGTCGTAGACGAGCTGACGTGTGCTAATCCTGATTGGACGCGAGGCCGCGTAGGACCGTGGAAGGGTGAATTAGACTGGGCGAGCTTGGGATTTTCACACAGCAGGGCATTCAAAATCAGGGTGCCCCGGGGGGCAAGGACTGAAACATGGAATAGTCAAAAGCCTGGGTTTTGGTCCACTTTAAGTACCAAAACTTAATTTTTTACAATTACAAAAAAGTTAAGTCAATTTTTAGTCAAAAGATAAAAAAGGCTATACTCACCTATTCTCCCATGCAGACCATTGCTCCTAGCCCAGCAACTGGATTATAAAATTAAACTAGGGCTTATTTTCTTTCAGATTCCAGGCCTGTCGCTGCTGGGTTTTGTTTCACTAGGGATTCAATAGACAGGAAGGCAGGGCATAGGACCCTAAAGCAGGCGCAAACGCAAGCAAAAACTCGAACAAAAACGCAAAAACACAAAGCTGAATTCCTACCGCAGACACTGCCGCAAACACAACCAGATAGGTGTGAACATAGGCGGGGAGGCCGATTCATTAATAGCGCCAGGTAGCGACAGATGAGCGCCAGTAGCGTGATTTTCACAGCGCCAGCTAGTATTCGCTGTGCTTGGCCGGGGTTTGCTTGTTGACAGCGACTCAGTCGGTGTGCGGTAATGTTGAATACGGGGTTAGGGGTCGCTGTTTCACAGGTTCCGCGTTGTATGGGTGCGCCTGACAACGAATGGCCAGAGCGAACGGCTTGCTGCAGATTCATTAAAAAATCACGCTCAAAAAATTCTCGCGCTGTGAATTCCTTGTTTAAACCCCAGAGCGCTGGCGGCGATGTGTGTAAAGTAGTTTTTAACCCCCAAACAACCTTTTTTTTTATATGTAAAAATTATACAAGTTTTTCTAAACATTTTGTAATATGAATACATGAATATCAGACCTGTAATATCAATTCCGCACATTTTTTTTTATTTTTTTTTTAATTTAAAAAAAAATCCTAACATTGCAGAAGTGGTCACAGAATTTTTGACATGAAAAAAAAAAAAAAAACAGTAATAGCAATTAATTATGATTATTTAAAGATTGCTCCATTGAAATGCATTGGACCACGCCAGGGAGCGCCAGGTCATACCTGTCGCTGTGATGGGATTAGCAGCGGCGCTGTTCGTTGCAGTCGGCTACATGATGAATCCCGCGCTAGCTGACGCTCTCGCCGGCGCTAGCCTCATTTAGCGTGATAAATGCGTCATTGTGACCGCCGCCGGGCGTACTTGATTCGGTAGCCGCCGTTAGCTGGCGGTACCTGGCGCTCGTCAGACACTACCTGGCGCTAGCCCTTGATAAATAAGGGCCTTAGACTCTGCTCTCACCTCTCCGCTGTGTTAAGCGCAGGTGTTTGGTAAGTATGTCAGAGGTGCATTGTATGTGCAGTGTTGTCATTTTTTTAAAGAAAAACATTTTTTTGCGCAATAAGTACCGTAAATGGTAAATTCTATGGCAATGCAAACACAATGCAAGTGCAACTCAGGTACACCGCATTATACATGTGTTGCGCTTGCATTGCCATAGGCTTTTATTGAACTGCACTGTTACTACGTTGCCCTGATAAAGGTGTCCGCAACGCAGCACAGATGTATGAACTATCCAATCTAGAATTATGTGCAGCGTTTTCTCTGCGTTGTAATGCAGGGCAGCAATGCAAATGTGTGAACAGAGCCTTACAGGCTGAACGCGACGCCGTTATTGAAGATTAACCTTGTAGGATGGCACAGGGTAAAAATTGTAAGACTCCCAGACAGTAACAAAAAGCAATATTCAGCAAACTAGGCGTTATACTAAAGAGAACCCATCTTATGTATATATAACATACGTGTATAATATTTTAATTTCAATGGATTTGTGAAGTATATATTATATATGAAGTACCTGTAATTTTCATCCTATAAGACGCGCTTATTTTTTCCTCAAAGTGTGTGTGTGTGTGTGTGTGTGTGTGTGTGTGTGTGTGTGTGTGTGTGTGTGTGTGTGTGTGGGGGGGGGGGGGGGGTATCAGTGCATCTTATCAGGTGAATGTAAAAAAAAAACTTACATTACATGGATCCCCCGACCCGTAGTCTCCGCTGCTTGCCTTCTCCGTCGCAAGTTCAGAGCCATCCGGTTTCGGCCCCTGGGTATGGCGTGGCCTGTGACTCCTGCCAGCGTCCAATGCTAGCAGGAGTCACAGGCCATGTCCACCCAAAAGCTGGAACCGTCTCTCTCTGAAATTGAGGCTGACTGCCACTTCCGTAGCCGCCGCTCTCTGCCGCCTCCTACAAAGACGGCGGGGAGTCACGGCGGGGAGCGGCAGTCAGTGAGTTCAGAGCGGGCCGATTCCATCCCGGGGGGCGTGGTCTGTGACTCCTGTCAGCGTCATTGGTCGTCTATAACGCTTAACGTCAATGGGGTGATTGGGAGGGGGTATTTTAGTACACCATTTGGTTCAGAATATATATATTTTTTTAAATTTCCCCCAGGGTGCGTCTTATATGCAGGTGCGTCTAATAGGCACAAACATATGGTATACGTTAATAATTGCCCTTAAAGCGGACCTTCACCCTAAATTAAAGTCTATCTTATATGTTTCCCACGCCCTGTACATACAGATTGCCCACATTAAAAATCATCCTACCTGCATCTACTGCATGTTATGAGCCTTTAAACATCCAAGATGGCGGCTTATGGAAGCCGCCATCTTATCAGGCAGCCTACAAACAGGAAGTGCCTCCTGACTGTGCTGCTCTGCATTCTGGGACTGCTGACTGTTACCTGACCCCAGCTCTGCTCTGTGAGCAAAGCACAGCTATAACCCGCCCCCCTGTACCTTATCCCACTCTCCTCTCCTCAGTAAGTGTGATGCTTCTGAGTCAAGATGGCGGCGCCCATATCCTAAATTCCTGAACAGAGTTGCAGCCCAGTGGGGGAAAAAATAATAAGTTAGTAACTAAAAACGTAAAATATATTAATCTTAGATGCTGGGGAACCGTTTTTTAAGAGTTTGGGCTTTTCATTAAATCACGCTGAAGGTCCGGTTTAAACTGTATCGTCCCCTTACCTTTAGCCATACGATTCAGAACCATGTCTATGAGGATATAGGTTCCCGTTCTTCCAACTCCATCACTGAAATAAAGAAACATTCAGCATCATAGTGACGCATATCCAGTATGTGTGAGGACCCCCCCCCCCATACTGCCCTATAAAGTAATGGCAATATATAGGGCAGTAACTCCTATTAACCAATCATATTCACATTCACTCCAACAACCCCTGGGTGCACTTGTAATAGACCCAAAACCTACAGTGGGGGAAAGAAGTATTTGGTACAAAGCCGATTTCGCAAGTTTTCCTCCTACAAAGAATGGAGAGGTTGGCAATTTTTATCATAGGTTCACTACAACTGGGAGAGACAGAATCCCCAGAAAATTTCAGAAAACCAGAAAAAAATTGTATGATTTTTTTTTTTGCATCTTATTGTATGAAATAAGTATTTGATGCACTAGGATAACAGAACCCAATGCGGTTGATTCATTAAGAGTTGTAAAAAAAATACTTTGAGAAAAAAGCCTGAGAAGCCAGACTGTTGCTGAATCACCAGCTAGGAAGACAATGGCACTTTTTAAATAGTAGTGAACATTTTACTCCTCTTTACGCTGTAGTCTTCCTAGCTGGTGATTCAGCAACAGTGACATTCTCAGGTTTTTTTTCTCATAAAGTGAATTTTTCTTACTGAATCTAGCCAATTTTTTGGTACATAAACCTTTGTTTGCAATTACAGAGGTTTGGACTCCAGTTGTCCCCTTAAAAGAAGCAAAGTAAGGGAGAGCCCCGGACGCAATGACAAAACTCCATCAATGATTATATGTTGTGCTGGTTTATGGGCGGTTCATTAACAGGATTATATTAACAGAAATGGGGAGTCCCCTGAACCTAGTGTCCCCAAAACCTTGCAAAAGGTATTTACTGTAATAGTACAAGCACTTTATTTCATTAGTATTATTAAAAAAAAAAAACATTCCATAGCCTTTAAAGTAGACCAAAACCCAGCTCCCCCAGGGCATCCAAAGTCGGGATGCCCCGCTGTGTGAAACCCCTCAGGTCGCCCCGTAAACTTACCTTACTTCCCGGTTCAACGGTGCATGTGCGATCCGCGGGCACATCCCTATTATCCCTCTATCAGGGCACATGCCTGCGCCAGGCATTTGTGAATGGCAGGCGTGGGCACGCTCCCTGTTAGAGGGAAGCGGAGAATGCGGCTGCCAGTGCGCTCGGAGCCGCTGGCCTTATACACTGGCTTAGACGGCGTGATGTCAGTGGCTTTGAGCGCGCTGACTGGATGAGCGGCTGCGCAATGCTTTGTAGGACCAGGAAGAGGTGAGTTGCACTCGGCGATCTGGGGGGTTTCACACAATAGGGGAAATGACCAAAACCCAGGATAGTCACTTTAAAGTGGACCAAAACCCAGGATTTTGACTATCCTGGCTTGCTGTGTGAAACCCCCCATGTCGTCCAAACAAACTCACCTCTTCCCAGTCCCACTACGCATGCGTGGTTGCTTGTCCAATCAGCGCGCTCAGATCCCTCTAACAGGGAGCTTGCCTGCACCGGCCATTCAGAAATGCCTGGCGTGGGCACACGCCGTGCTACAGGGATAGCGGGGATGCTGCCACTGCTCACGCATGCGCCGTTGGACCGGGAAAGAAGGTGAGTTTATGGGCGACCTGGGGGGTTTCACACAGCGGGGCATCTCGATTCTGGATGCCCCGGGGGGAGGGGATCCATCAGTCCGGGAATCTTATCCAATCTCCATGGGTTTTGGTCCACTTTAAGCCAGTTTAAAAAAAAAAGAACATTCATTATCACCGTGTACCGTCCATTAGCACATATGATATACTTGTATTACAAGGTCTGTCCACAAGATGGCAGACCTGGGCAGGTTTTGATGCACCTTCATCAATGCTAGTTGTGGACAACACTGTAACACAATATAATGCTAAAAATTGTATCAGAATATTTCTAATTGTTTGTATATATTTGTATATATAAAAATAGCAACATTGCCACTTTAGATACAAACACACCTTGTTACTCGTGTCTGCCATCTTGTGGACAGATCTTATAATACAAGTATAACATATGTGCTAATGGACATGGTGGCAATGAATATTCTTTTGCTTAAAGTGGACCAACACCCAGGATTTTGACTATCCTGGGTTTTGGTCCACTTCAGGGGAGATCACCTCCCTCCCCGCGGGACATCCGAGATCGGGATGTCCCGCGGGGTGAAACCCCCCCAAACACCCCAAACTCCTTACCTTATCTTCGGCGGCGGCCGGCCGCCGGCGCCTCCCTCGAGCCCCTCTAGACGTGCGCGCGCCTGCGCCGGTCGTCCTTGAATGGCCGGCGCGGGCATGCGCGCGTCAAGAGTGACGCGCGGGAGGCGGCGACAGGGGAGCCGCTTGTCCGCGGCTTGTCCGTCGGCGCTGGGAGCGGGGAGAGGTGAGTTTTTCTTGGGGTTCGGGGGGGGTTTCACACAGCGGGGCACCCCGATCGGGGGTGCCCCACCGAAGTGAACCAAGACCCAGGATAGTCAAAATCCTGGGTGTTGGTCCACTTTAAAGGCTATGGAATGTTTTTTTTTTATAATACTAATGAAATAAAATGTTTGTACTATTACAGTAAATACCTTTTGCGAGGTTCTTGGAACAATAGGTTTAGGGGAGGCCTACTCCCCATTTCTGTTAAAGTGGAACCAAAACCCAGGATTTTGACTATCCTTGGTTTAGGCTCTTGACCCCCGGGGCATCCCAGATGCGTAAAACCCCCCAGGTCGCCGAAACCAACTCACCTCTTCCCGGTCCCAGGGTGCATGCGTGACCGCTCGTCCAATCAGCAAGATCTGAGCCGCTGACGTCACGCCGCCTAAGCCAGCCTCTACGGCCAGCGGCTCTGAGCGCACTGGCGGCCGCATCCCCCTCTACCCTCTTAACAGGGAGCGGGCCATTCACAAATGGCTGGAGCGGGCACGCGCCCTGCCAGAGGGATAGAAGGAATGCGGGTGCGACTCACGTTGGACCGTTGGACCGGGAAGCAAGGTAAGTGAACGGGGCGACCTGGGGGGTTTCACACAGTGGGGCATCCCGATTCTGGATGCCCCGGGGGGGGGGGGGGGAGAGAATCGATCAGCCTGGGAATCTTATAGATTCCAGGGCCGATCACTTTAAAGTGGACCAACACCCAGGATTTTCACTATTCTGGGTTTTGGTCCACTTCCACGGGCCACCCCGATCGGGGGTGCCCCGCTGCATGAAACCCCCCAGAACGCCCGGAAAAGCTCACCTCACCTACGGCGCATGTGCAGGCCTCGTCCAATCAGCGCGCTCAGAGCCGCTGTGGTATGCAAGGGACAAACAACCACAGCGGCTCCGAGCACGCTGGCGGGCGCATCTCGCGCTTCCCTCTAACAGGGAGCGCGCCCGCGCCGGCCATTCACAAACGGCGCCCTGCTAGAGAGAAGCGCGAAATGCGGTCGCGGCTGCGCATGTGCCATTGGAACGGGGATAAGGTAAGGTCCTGGGGGGTTTCACACAGCGGGGCATCCCGATTTCGGATGCCCCGTGGGGAGGGATCTGATCAGCCTGGGTTTTGGTCCACTTTAAAGGCTATAGAATGTTTTTTTATAAAACTAATGAAATAAAATGTTTGTACTATTACAGTAAATACCTTTTGCAAGGTCCGTGGGACAATAGGTTCAGAGGAGGCCTACTCCCCATTTCTTAATATTGCAATTACAGAGGTCAGGTGTTTCCTATAGTTGTTGACCACGTTTGTATGGACTGTAACAGGGATTTTGACCCACTCCTCCATGCAGATCTGGGAAACATTTATCTTCTTCCCTCCAAAGATTTTCTATTGGCTTCAAGTCTGCAGAGCGGCAAGGCCACGCCAGGACCTTAAAATGCCTCTTATGGAGCCACTCCTTAGATGCTCTGGCTCTGTGTTTCGGGTCATTGAGGGCGATTCAGAGCCTGGTGAGAATTCTCACTCCTTTTTTAGGAGAGAAAACTGCTATTGACTTTATTATCTACCGGGTGTAAATTTTCCCCTGGCTCTGAATCAGCCCCAAGGTAGACAATGAAAAAGAGAATGGCAATTTTCTCTCCTAAAAAAGGAGTAAGAATCTCACCAGGCTCTGAATCGCCCCCATTGTCATGCTGGAAGACACAGCCATGACCCATTTTCAATGCCCTTCTTGAGGGAAGGAAGTAGTAGGCCGAAATTTCACAATCCCCCATCCATCCTCCCTTTAATACGGTGCAGTCATCATGTCCCCTTTGTAGAATATATCACCCCCCAAAGTATATTACAAGTATGTAAAGAGAACAGAGCTTACAGGCAGCACCACGAGTGGAAAGAATTAAACCTCAACGTTTCGGTTTTGTGGACCTTATTCACTCGTGGCGCTGCCTGTAAGCTCTGTTCTCTTTACATACTCTTTGTATGATATGTATATGATGATTTGAATTGCCAATGTGCAGGGGCGGGCTGGCCATAGGGCATACCGGGCAAAATCCCGGTAGGCCGGCACTAGCAAAGGCCATGAATGACAGATGCGGGAGGGTGGGCGGCATCTGCCATTTGCGCCCCTCACTGCTGTTCCCCCGCCGCCGCTCTCACACACACACACAACACACACACATACACGCGCTTACCGGCACTTCCTGGTTGTTACGCGGTGGGCGTTTATGGGCGGCGTCCATTGTTTTCATTGGATGCCGGCCATCTGGGGCCCGCCCACCGACCAGGAAGTGCCGGTTAGCATGTGTATGTGTGCGTGCTATGTGTGTGTTTGAAAGCGACGGGAGCGGCCAAGGGAACAGCAGTGAGGGGCCGCGAACGGCATCTGCTGCCCACCCTCCCGCACGTGTCATTTGCAGGCTATGCATGGCTTTGAAGGGCAGAAGGTGAAGGGCAGACCGGCCCTCCGCCCACCAGGAACCAGGGTGAGTGTGTGTGTTTGTGTGTGTGTGTACAGCGGGGGGGGGGATTGAGGGATGCCCCCACTGGCTGCACTGAGGGATGCCCCCACTGGCTCCACTGAGGGATGCCCCCACTGGCTGCACTGAGGGATGCCCCCCACTGGCTGCACTGAGGGATGCCCCCCACTGGCTGCACTGAGGGATGCCCCCCACTGGCTGCACTGAGGGATGCCCCCCACTGGCTGCACTGAGGGATGCCCCCCACTGGCTGCACTGAGGGATGCCCCCCACTGGCTGCACTGAGAGATGCCCCCACTGGCTGCACTGAGAGATGCCCCCACTGGCTGCACTGAGGGATGCCCCCCACTGGCTGCACTGAGGGAAGCCCCCCACTGGCTGCACTGAGGGATGCCCCCCACTGGCTGCACTGAGGGATGCCCCCCACTGGCTGCACTAAGGGATGCCCCCCACTGGCTGCACTGAGGGATGCCCCCCACTGGCTGCACTGAGGGATGCCCCCCACTGGCTGCACTGAGGGATGCCCCCCACTGGCTGCACTGAGGGATGCCCCCCACTGGCTGCACTGAGGGATGCCCCCCACTGGCTGCACTGAGGGATGCCCCCCACTGGCTGCACTGAGGGATGCCCCCCACTGGCTGCACTGAGGGATGCCCCCCACTGGCTGCACTGAGGGATGCCCCGCACTGGCTGCACTGAGGGATGCCCCCCACTGGCTGCACTGAGGGATGCCCCCCACTGGCTGCACTGAGGGAAGCCCCCCACTGGCTGCACTGAGGGATGCCCCCACTGGCTCCACTGAGGGATGCCCCCCACTGGCTGCACTGAGGGATGCCCCCGCTGGCTGCACTGAGGGATGCCCCCGCTGGCTGCACTGAGGGATGCCCCCACTGGCTGCACTGAGGGATGAACCCACTGCTTGTACTGAGGGATGCTACTTAATGGTTGTAATGAGGGATGCCGCTCACTGACTGTAATGGGGGGATTTTATCATACCATTTGGTTCATAATATTTTCTTTCTTTATTTTGTCCTCTAAACCTTGTGTGCGTGCTGTGGAGGCTTATATATAATGTGACATTACGATACTATACTGGGCCAGAGGCAGTGCAGCAGGGCCGGTGTGCCCCAAAAAGTCCCGGGCCGTTTTTTAGCCCCAGTCCGCCCCTGCCGATGTGTAATGGTACTGGGGCTCCGGGGGACTTACCAGACTCCCCAAGCCTGTTATTTTGTATTACTTTGTATTGTTAACTCATCAGTTACTTTTATACCATTTAGCTTTGTCTGGCATATGTGATCTGCTCAAAGGCAAAAAGAATAACTGAGGACCCAACACACCCAGGTCATTCATTTTTCAAACTCTTGCCCTCTGGCCGGAGGTACCTGGAGCTTTCGACAAGAACCTCCAGGTACAAAAATAGTTTTTTTCCTCTAACCGTTAAGGCGCTAAATAACCACCACTGAATAATCTGCCGCAAAGTCCCTGTCCTTACCATGTGACTGATTTACCAGCAATAGCATATGTAAATATGTTAAAATGTATAACAGTATAACAATATGTATAATATGTTAAAATGTAAAATTTTTATATTTAATGTTTATAGCTCTAACAGGGTACCTCCCTTCCAAGAAGCATTCCTTGTATGTATCCTGTACTTACTTGGCGGTCAATAAAGTATTCGTAGTATTCGTGTGTGCCAATATACTAGCTGCTGGCTCGTTCCATAGCACCACCTAGCTGTCACTTATGTATATAGCACTTGAATATGCTTTATGATACTGTATCCTGTTTTTTTATGTATGCCTGTTGTGTACACCTTCCCCCAGGGCCGGCTCCAGGTTTATGTGGGCCCTCGGGCGGCATGGCCTCAGTGGGCCCCTTTGCGGTGGAGAGTCGTGGGTCAGGGTCTATAAATTCCATGGGCAAAACTGAGAAGGGCTGCTTTCCCCCTATTGGAGCTGTTTTTTTAGTTTGGCCCCACATGAATGGGCAGAGTATTGAGGAAGAGGGATTGACAAAACAGGAAGAGCAGGAAAGGATGAGTGGAGAGAAAGCTGGAAGGAAGAGGGATGGATGGGCAAAATGAAAAGGACAGGAATGGCTGGATAGAGCTGGTGGGGGGGGGGGGTAGATGGGCAGAGCTGGAAGAAAGAGGGGTAGATGGGCAAAGCTGGGAGGGCAGTGATGGAGAGGCATAGAGCTGAGGGGATGGGACAGAACTGAGGGGACAGGGCTGTGGAGCAGAGTGAAGGGGACAGGGGTGAATGGGGCAGAACTGGGGGGGGGGGCATAGATGGATGGGGCAGAACTGAGGGTATATTGATGAATGGGGCTGAGCTGGGGGGACATGGATGGATGGGGCAGAGCTGAGGGGACAGGAATGAATGGGGCTGAGCTGAGGGGACAGGGATGGATGGGGCAGAACTGAGGGTATATGGATGAATGGGGCTGAGCTGAGGGGACAGGGATGGATGGGGCAGAACTGAGGGTATATGGATGAATGGGGCTGAGCTGGGGGGACAGGGATGGATGGGGCAGAGCTGAGGGGTCAGGGATGGATGGGGCAGAGCTGAGGGTATATTGATGAATGGGGCTGAGCTGGGGGGACATGGATGGATGGGGCAGAGCTGAGGGGACAGGAATGAATGGGGCTGAGCTGAGGGGACAGGGATGGATGGGGCAGAACTGAGGGTATATGGATGAATGGGGCTGAGCTGGGGGGACAGGAATGGATGGGGCAGAGCTGAGGGGACATGGATGGATGGGGCAGAACTGAGGGTATATTGATGAATGGGGCTGAGCTGGGGGGACATGGATGGATGGGGCAGAGCTGAGGGGACATGGATGGATGGGGCAGAGCTGAGGGGACAGGGATGGATGGGGCAGAGCTGAGGGTATATGGATGAATGGGGCTGAGCTGGGGGGACAGGAATGGATGGGGCAGAGCTGAGGGGACATGGATGGATGGGGCAGAGCTGAGGGGACATGGATGGATGGGGCAGAACTGAGGGTATATTGATGAATGGGGCTGAGCTGGGGGGATATGGATGAATGGGGCAGAGCTGAGGGGACAGGAATGGATGGGGCAGAGCTGAGGGGACAGGAATAAATGGGGCAGAACTGAGGGTATATGGATAAATGGGGCTGAGCTGGGAGGACATGGATGGATGGGGCAGAGCTGAGGGGACAGGAATGAATGGGGCTGAGCTGAGGGGACAGGGATGGATGGGGCTGAGCTGAGGGTATATGGATAAATGGGGCTGAGCTGGGAGGACATGGATGGATGGGGCAGAGCTGAGGGGACAGGGATGGATGGGGCAGAACTGGAGGCAACGCAGGGGCCCAATGCAATGTTAGTGGCATAAAAAGTTTAGGTTCTCTAACCACATTGTGCCAGCTGTCAGTGGGCTCCCCTGGGGGGTGAGGGCCCCTCGGCAGTTGACCGGGCTTGCCGGGTGCTGACGCCGGCCCTGCCTTCCCCCATTAAAATCCCTTTACCATTTTGCATTCAAATCTTAGTAGTTCGTCTCTTTCATATTTCTAGTCGAATAGCTAAAGCTGTGCCTTTATAAATTCATGGCTTTTCTTTTTGAACCAGTCTTCTACTCTGTCCATGATGGGAACCTGGTTGGCTTTTATAATTGCCGTTCAGATGTAAAGAAGTGTCATTGCGGCATAATGCAGCCAATCCTATGCTTCCAAGTGGGGATGGTAAACTACATGATGCGCAGTCCCCCAGCAATGAGTCACTTACACATGGCAAAGAATAATGACTCCAATGCAGCGTGGGTGTGCCGCTGTTTCCTGACCACCCTTGTATAAAGCTCCAATAGGAAAAGAAAAGGTGAGTCACGGATCGTGTGTGCAGTGGCAGACTGGGGCAAAAAAAATGGGCTAAAATTGTACCGGGCCCTGACCAGCCCATGATCAACCTACATCATTTCCCATTACCCCCCCTCCATGTGCTTTCAGTAAATGAGTGTGCTCCAAGGCTAAGGCTATAGCATTGTGGGGACAGATCATGGGCAGGGGTGGTGATGGTCACTTTTGAAGAGATCAGCCTTGATTCAGTAAGAGTTGAAAACATTTCTCATGGTAGTAAAAAAAATTACTTTATGAGAAAAAAAGCCCCTCATCTGTTGCTGAATCACCAGCTAGAAAAACAAGGAAAGTCAATGGCACTTTTTTAGTAGGGAATTTTTTACACTGCAGTAAAGAGTGGCATTTACTTTCAATGTTTTCCTAGCTGGTGATTCAGCAACAGTGACATTGGAGTTGATTCAGAGCCTGATGAGAAAACTCTTTTTTAGGAGAGAAAACAAACGGCCATTCACTTTCATTGTCCACCGGGTGTAAATCTTGACCTGGCTCTGAGCCAGCCGCAAGGTAGACAAAGTGAATGGCAGTTTGTTTTCTCTCCTAAAAAAGAGTTTTCTCATCAGGCTCTGAATCATGAGAATTTTTTTCAACTCTTACTGAATCGAGGCCACTGTATTGAAGTTTTAGTATTGTAAGGAGCAGATACTGTGGCAGTTGTAGGTATAACCCCCTACAACCATGATGTGGGGCATTTCAGGGGCAGAATATGGGCATGGATGATATGGCTAGGGGAGTACAGTGGGGCTGATAGGGGGGAGGGTATGAGGGATTAGGTTAAAGTGGAACAAAACCCGGGATTTTAACTATTCCAGGTTTTGTTCCGTGCCCCAGATGCCCCACTGTGTAAAACCTGCAAGTCATGTCATGATTAAGGACTAGCTGTCCGAAACGCGTTGGCGTTGGGGCCTTTCATGTATACTTTGATGGATGCTTTGACCTGTTTGACTATTACTTTTTAAGAAGACAATAAAAATGCTTGAAGGATTTTAAAAACAAACGCTGGCTGGCTTCACTTTTTCTAAAACCTGCAAGTTTGCCTGTATCAGCTCACCTTTCCCCAGTCCAATGGTGCATTTGCTCTCGTCCAATCAGAGCCGCTTGCTCTTTTACAATGAGAACTCAAGTAGCCGAACCCCCAGCAGAGTGTGTGCTACCATGTGAATGGCTGGGGGCGGGAGTGCGCACACAGCCCAATGATGCGGGGATGTGCCCCATTGGGATCCCGATTGCAGAAGGGCAGAGCATAGGCACGGTAAATGGCTCTGATTGGACGAGAGCCAGTGTATGCGCCGTTGGACCAGGCGAGGGTAACCTGTTACAGGTGAACTGGGGGGTTTCACACAGCGTGGCATCCGAAATCGGAACAGAACAAATCCCAGGATAGTCAAAATCTGGGGATTCCATGGCCGGCCGCTCTGGGTTTTGTTCTGCTAGAAATGGATATTCTCGTTTTTCAAATTTTCCTGGAAATCTGCAAGATGGCAGGTGATCAGTCATTGCACAGGTGTTGAAATGACATTATTGCCACACACAAAAGTGGCAACGAATGGAGGAGGCGGAGCTTCACAGCTAAAACAGGCGCCATTATCGGAGATTAGAGTGACGCAGGGGCAGTGGAAATAGGCAAAAGGTTCTCTTCATAGGGGGAGCAATTCATTAAAACGTTAAAAAGGTGGGTTTTGGGTCGCTTTAAGTTAGCTTAGTCCAATTTAAAGTGGACCAACCCCCTCCACTGATCGGCCCGGGAATCTATAAGATAAGATAAGGGGTGCCTCGCTGTTTAAAACCCCCCAGAAACCCTTAAATCCCTACCTGCTCCTCGATCCAGCGGTGCCCGCCGCCGCCTCCCGCGCGTCCCTCTAGCAGGACGTGCACCCGCGCTGGCCGTTTGTGAATGGGCGGCGCGGGTGCGCGCCCTGTAAGAGTGACACGCGGGGGGCGGCGGCGGGCGCGCTCTCTTGTCCGTCGCTGCCTCCCGCTTGTCCGGCGGCGGGGATTGGCAGCAGCGGTCACATGGGAGCGAGGAGAGGTGAGTTTTTGGGGCTTTCTAGGGGGTTTCACACAGCGGGGCACCCCCGATCAGGGTGCCCCACCGAAGTGGACCAAAACCCAGGATAGTCAAAATCCTGGGTGTTGGTCCACTTTAAGGTCTTCACTTGAACCCCACATAGGTAAACAGTTGACCCCCACCGGCCTGTACGAAGCATCTCAAAACCCCTTTGGCCACCGCAGACCATAAGTGATTCCTCTGCCAGCTTGGACCATCATTGATACAAAATAATGAGCCTGTAACTGGAAAGAATCAAATTGGTGGCGATCAGAGGAGTAGTTAGGCTTTCTGGCACCCGGGGCAAAGACTGGAAATGGCGCCCTCCACCGGTGATCAGGCCCCCCCTTTGGCGCCCCCCCTGACCTCCTGCACCCGGGGCACGTGCCCCTTCTGCTCCCCCTAGCTACGCCCCTGGGTGGCGTAACCGTATAAACCATTTATAATCTGCCCCCAGGGAATGCATTTGATTGGTTAATATAAGTAACATGTAGGTATAACATTGACCAGTGGAGTCTCTGTACCTGCAGTGCACGATGATGGGGCACGAGCGACCTCGGAAAGACTTGTTCACCTTCCTGTAACACATGAAAACAGGTTAAAGTGCCTCTTGGTGATAAGCTGACCCCCTGGCTCTATAGTAAGGGCTGTCCTGCCGCATACATGTCATGATATAACCAACATGACGGTAATTGGCTGCAATGTCATCTTAGATACAGATATAATTGATCATGTGACCACTGGCAAACAGGACAGGACAATGATATAACTTCCTATTCGACTATTGCTGATCCTCTGATCCCTTATGGAGAGTGTCAGATAAATGTATATATATATTTTGAGGCCAATTTAAGACTAGCGCCACGTATTGCCATTTGAGTGCCTATGTAACGGCGCTTAGAGCGTCCGCTGCAAGCGGGTGTCTGGCGCTATAACCTAGCGTAGTGGCTGGACAAGTGACGCTGTAGTATCCTGTCCAGCACTGATAAATGTGAAGTCTGCAGGGTGATGTAGAAGCAAGCTAACAGGGTTGAGTGCTGTGGCTCCTTTAAGACTTGTGTATCCTAATTGCCCTGCTCATGTGCACCCCCCCAGGTTAGTTATAAAATGGTCTGAGCGGCTGCCACCCCTCCTTTGTTTCCTGTGAATTTGTGCAAGCACATGGGGTGTGGGGTCTAGGCTGTACTGCGAGGTCTTCGACCCTTCCACCCCATGGGCTGCACTCGAGGGTATAGGGCAACCTCAGGTAAGCCTGCTCCCAGTTTATCTATTGCATTGTATGTCCCAAAGGGGGCTCTCAGAGATTAGAGTTAGGACTGCACCCCACGCGCTTGGTGGTGCAGCTTCAGCTACTTCTGCAGATGTGTGTGGACCAAGTCCTCTGTTTTTAACCAAATTTAAGGACAGATTTTAGGTTGGTTTGCAAGCTAACAGGGTTGAGTGCTGTGGCTCCTTTAAGACTGATGTAGAAGCGCTGTCCCTCAATCAATACATATGTAGCGCCCCGAGGAAAAGCCGCCCAGAGCAACGCCACATATAACAGCACAACGCTGCAGCGAGCGATAGGTAGAGCCAGTTAAGTGCGTCCGGCACTCGGCACTGTAGCCCATATTTAAGAAAATCAAACACAAAACCAGCGTCGGTTCTTCTAAAACTGGGCGCTCTATAGTCAAGCGCCGGACGCTATACGAAAAAAAGTCTGTTTCTAAACACATATCCACCAGCACCAGAGTGAAAACACATGGAATGACATCACTGTGACAATGACACTGCAATGGCCGACCTGCACATACAATTCTGCACACAAGTGTTTGGTTGCCGGGCAGGAGAGGACACGCAATGATTTGATCCAAAAATTGAGAAAAATAATTAATAATTAATTATTATTAATATATTAATTATATTATTAATTATTATTAACTCTATTCATACACAAGCAAAAAAATAAATTGAAGGACGATGAAGGACGAGGGTCCCACCTGCTCATGATCACTTTTGTGACTATGCAACTGAGACCAAAATTACAAGCTGCAAATCACAAAAATGACATAGGCAGCCGTGAGCTGAGGCCAGAGGCCGGACGAGGGGCGGAGCCACTGCTACTCCATCTTGGCTGAGGAAGGAGAGACGCGCGGAGGCCACGGTGCAACATGAGTGTAGCACAATTTGAAGTAATGAGAGGTCAGAAAAACTGACAGAAAGAAAAGGAAACGGTAAGCTTCAAACACACTTTCTATTACTATTTGCGTTTTATTATTATCAAAATTGTCCGCTCAGCCAACCGAGCATGCTGATTGGCTGAGCGGCCAATTCAGCACCAACGGTGCGTTGTGGGAACTACAGGAAGGAACAGGGCCAGGGCCGGCATCAGCACCCGGGGGCCTCCACTCTCTGGGAGGGACACTGACAAGGCTGGACATTTGGGGTGTGACCGGCGGCGGACTTGGAGGACACCCACAATGGGGCATCTCAATTTAGATTCCAGGGGAGAAAGTGCTGGGTTTTGTTCTGCTTTTAAGTTGCCCACCCCAGCTGATTTCCTATCCCTGGAGCATCCCAATCTGTGATACCCTCCTGTGTGACACCCCCTGGGAGACGACTGAGGGGGGGACATGATTAACTTGTATAAATATATAAATGGCCCATACAAAAAATATGGGGGAACACTAGTTCAGGTAAAATCCTCTCTAAAGACAAGGGGGCACTGCCTTCCACTGGAAAAAAAGAAATGTAGTCTCCGGAGGCGACAATCGTTTTTTACCATAAGAACTATAAATCTATGGAATAGCCTCCCACAGAAGCTTGTCACAGCATCAACCGCTGACAGCTTCAAAAAAGGATTAGATGCTTATTTAGAAGAAAATAACATTAACAGTTACTATTAGTGGTTATCAGTAAAATAAAACAAAATATAAAATAAATAACTTCCACCTATAAAATAAAATAAAACATAACTTCCCCGACCCCAACACACTTGGTTGAACTTGATGGACATATGTCTTTTTTCAACCGTATTAACTATGTAACTATGGATCGCTGGCATACCCACTATGCAAGCAATTCCACCCCTGAGTTTTGGTCCGCCTTACAGGGGAATCTCAGTTTGGGATGCCCCTGCTTGTGAAAGAACCCCCCTGGTTTAGCCGGTAAAGATCCCACAGTGCATTCACCAGTTCCCGGAAAGTAATGAACAAAGGGGGGGGGGGGGGGGGGTCACACACAGGGGCATCCAAAATCAGGAGGATCTAGATTCATTTAGACTCTGAGATCAGGTTTACAGGGGTTTGGTGCGCTTCAAAGTAGACCAAAACTAGAGTTTTAGCATGATTCTTAGTGGGCATCTCGATTTAGATTCCAGGGGAGGAAGTGCTGGGTTTTGTTCTGCTTTTAAGTTGCCCTCCCCAGCTGATTTCCTATCCCCGGAGCATCCCAATCTGTGATACCCTACTGTGTGAAACCCCCTGGGATCGCTGGCATACCCACTATGCAAGCAATTCCACCCCTGGGTTTTGGTCTGCTTTACAGGGGCATCTCAATTTGGGATGCCCCTGTTTGTGAAAGAACCCCCCTGGTTTGGCCGGTAACGATCCCACAGGGCATTCACCAGTTCCAGGAAAGTAATGACCAAAGGGGAGGAGGCGGGTCACACACAGGGACATCCAAAATCAGGAGGATCTAGATTATTTAGACTCCGAGATCAGGTTTGAAGGGGTTTGGTGCGCCTCAAAGTAGACCAAAACTAGAGTGTTGGTCCAAATAACGATTCTTAGGGGGTATCCAGATCTGGGACGTTCCTCAGTGATGTGACGCGACTCTTCCCCACAAAGGGGCCCACTGAGACCATGCCGCCCAAGGGCCCACATAAACCTGGAGCCGACCCTGAACGGGGGCGACCTGGAGGGATACAAACAGCGGGGAGAGATCAACAACACAGGGGAAAGAGAAATTGATGCCCTAAAGCCCCTCTCTGGCAATCAGTGACATGAGCTTATTGAGAGGGATTTACACCATGCAGGTGTTTGGAGTAGCAGGCAGATTCTGCACTTTTAAAGTGGACCAAAACCCACAGAGATTGGCCCAGGAATCTATAAGATTCCCGAGCCGATTGATCCCCTCTCCCCTAGAATCGTGATGCCCTGCTGTGTGAAACCCCCCAGGTCGCCCCCTATACTTACCTTGTTTCCCGGTCCAACGACGCGCCGGCACCCCCGCTGTCCCTCTAGCAGGACGCATGCCCGAGCCAGGCATTTGTAAATGGTCGGCACGGGCATGCTCCCTGTTAGAGGGTAGCGGGGGATGCGGCCATCAGTGCGCTTGAAGCCATTAGCCTTAGATGAAGCCTTAGACGATGTGACGTCAGCGGCTCCGAGCTAGCTGATTGGACGAGCAGCCGCGGATGCGCCGTAGGATCGGGAAGAAGTGAGATGGCTTCAGTAATCTGGGGGGTTTCATACAGCAGGGAAAGGACCAAAACCCAGGATAGTCAAAATCCTGGGTTTTGGTCCACTCTCTGGCAAGCAGTGACATGAGCTTATTGAGAGGGATTAACACCATGCAGATGTTTGGAATAGCAGGCAGATTCTGCATTCTTAAACATGCATGGCAGCGGCCATCTTGCCTCACACATGAAGGAGCTGATTCTGAAAAACCAAGTCTCTCAGTCATAATTGCCTCATAGCTCTGTGCAATCATCTCTTATTTCTAGCCAGAAGTAGTAAGCCTTCAGCTGTAACGACTCATCATTGAATAAAATATATTGTATACATTGTATTCCCTGACTAGGTGCTTTTGCGGCCACCACAGCCATAGAGATGCATTGTAACAGCTTTCCTCACACAGATTCCCTTTGCTACATTAGCTGTCTATTCGAAGTTTGCGTGTGTGAAAAATGACAGACAAGCTTCCCCTTGTTTCTGAGGCATATATCTCTTTCAATTTGGTGTGAATTGCTGCTGGCACAGCTCCGCCCTAATTCTCATGTGTAAACAGGACTATCAGGTGTGGGGCAAGATGGCCGCCCCCCAAATAGTTCAAGAGTGATTAATCTTTATGCCATTCCACAACATTTTCATTGGGGTTAAGCTCTCTCAAACTGATTATGCCACTGATCATAAGAGGGAAAGCAATTGACTAAACTTCCTTTTTTTGATTGGAGGTCTGCTTTAAAGTGGACCAACACCCAGGATTTCGACTATCCTAGGTTTTGGTCCACTTCGGTGGGGCACCCCGATCGGGGTGTGTGAAACCCCCCAGAAAGCCCCAAAAACTCACCTGTCCCCGCTCCCACGTGACCGCTGCTGCCAATCCCCGCCGACGGACAAGCGAGGTCCGTCGACAGACAAGCGAGCGCGCTCGCCGCTTCCTGCGAGTCACTCTTACAGGGTGCGCGCCCTGCCCATGCGCGAGCGCCGCATCCCTCACCCAAAGGTGACTTTAATTTTTACATTTGGGTTTATAGACCCTTTAAAGTGTACCAAAACCCAGGATTTTGACTATCCTGGGTTTTGGTTCTTGCCCCCGGGGCACCCCAATCAGGGATACCCCGCTGCATGAAACTTCCCAGATCGCCAAAGAGAACTCACCTCTTCCCGGTCCTACGGCGCATGTGCAGCCACTCGTCCAATCAGCGTGCTGGAAGCAGCTGACGCCTGGTCATCGAAGCCAGCGGCTCAGAGCGTGCTGATGGCCGCATCCCCCGCTTCCCTCTAACAGGGAGCGTGCCTGTGCCGGTCATTCACAAATGCCTGGCGTGGTCACGCGCTCTGCTAGAGGGATAATGGGGATGCAGCTGTGGCTCGCGCATGCGCTGATGGACCAGGAAACAAGGTAAGTGTTTTGGGCGACCTGGGGTGTTTCACACAGCGGGGCATCGCGATTTTGGATGCCCTTGGGGGAGGGAATCGATTGTCCTGGGAATCGATCACGATGGGTTTTGCTCCAATTTTAAAGTGGAACAACACCTGAGAATTTAATTTTCCCAGGTATTGTTCCTCTCAGGCGGGGCATCCCAAATCGTGTGTATCCCCACAGTTCGTTGTTAAAACTCACCTTCCCGCCATTCCCATGGGGCAGTTGGGCGCTTGATTTCGCACGGCTCCCTTCGCCTCTGCTAGCTGCAGCCAAATGAAACCGAGTGTGCCCCTGCCCGCATCCCCCGCTCGCTTTCTAGCTGTGTGCATGCCCGTGCTGCCCATTTAGAAAGGCTTGGAGCGGGTACACGCACAGCTAGAGGTGAGCAGGGCTGCGGCACTGAGACGAGGCGAGGGATCGGGGGAGGAGGAACAGGTGAGTGGAACGGGCAATTTTTGCACACAGCGGGGCATCCCCTATTGGGATGCCCCCAAGGAGTGGGACTCGAAGAGCCCTAGCCGGCCTCCCAAGTTCCTCTTCAAACTCTGAGCCAGGCCCCACTTCTATAGGACTGACAAACTTTGTCTCACCTGCGGAAGTCAAGCAGGGGCCGGGTGCTGCTAGGGATGCCCTCTGCTGGCCAACTCAGGAAGTGAAACTGCGTCAGGGTCCTTGTTTCCTGCGTCTGAACGTTCTTCAGATAAAAACTGCGCACCAAGAAATCCTCACACCAGATATGTTCAGATACGAGATTCACCTGTGGATACAGAGACCATGAATCATTTTTTTACACCCTTAAAGTGGACCACAACCCACATTTTTAACTGGCATCCCCCCCATGAAGCCAATTTTCACTGCCCCTACTTCACTCTAATCCCAGATAATGGCGCCTGTTTTAGCTGTAAAGCTCCGCCTCCTTGATGTCATTGCCACACTGATGTAATGACTGATCTCCTGCCATCTTACATAGAGGGACAGCAAAAAAAAAAACAGTGTTCCAGGATTATTCAAAAAATATCCATCTCTAGTTCTACATCCTAAGAGGTACGTATTGGCCAAATGTATTTCACAAGTTCAGTGGGTTTTGGTCCGCTTTAAGTGGCGGACTGGGGCCCCTGGTCAGTCCATGACCAATTAATGAGCTGATAAGCCCCGCCTCCTTGGTGCTTCCCAGCCAATGGCAATAATCAAGGGTACGGGTTGAAATGAGCACTCCTAAAAGTTATGGCACTCCAACATTAGTATTGTAGGGGCAGTTACTGTTGCAAGGGTGTGTATGGTTTGAATTGTGCCAAAGGGTCTGGATGAGGGGGCACTGTAATACAATATAATAGAATACCAACCTCATAGATGTGATATAGGGAGGAGCCTTCGTCAGGCCAGTAGCGATCGCATTGCTTTACCCCGTCCTCCACCAGCGGCGTCATCATTACTATGACCGTGCAGCCGTTCTCCCACACCATCTGTTAGACGAGAGAGAGCAGGGTCAGGCTTCTGCAACAAGTTGTGCGAAATGACAACATAAACCCCATAGAAAATAAGGAAACATTTTAAAGCGGACCATAACCCCAGATTTTCATCCTCCTAGGTTTTGGTCTGCAATTTGGGATGTCCCTGTGAGTAAACCCCCCCCCCCCCGGGATCACCTGAAATCTTACTTCAATCCACGCTCCCACAGTGCATGCACAGGCTCTCCACCAACCGTGCATAATAAAGCAGGAGTCCGGTCTACCTGGAGAGTATATTAGGCTTCTAGGGGCTGGTGTCATGGATTTTGGGCCACTTTAAAGCGGAATAGAACCTAAGATTTTGACTAGCCCAGGTTGTGTTCCTTGCCCCCATTTTTGGATGCCCCACTGTGTGAAACCCAGTAAAACTCACCTGGTCTTACGGCACATGCGCGGCTGCCGTCCAATCAGAGCCGTGTACATGCTTAATATTTGGCAAATGGCCTTTGTTTGCGGCAGTCTGTAACGAGAAAGGCCGCATCCCCAGTATCAGGTGCGCTGGGGAGCGCACACACAGCCAAAGACGCTGGGTATCCGATGTTTACATTGGTGAGGGAGCCAAGAAGCAGGTGAGTTGTGCAGCGCACGGGGGGGGGGGGGGGGGTTTGCACAGTGGGGTATCTGATTTAGGATGCCCCAGGGGTAGGCCAGTGAATCTTTTAGACTCTAGGACTGGCCCTGCTGGGTTTTGTTCTGATTTAAAGGAACGATTGAAGGTGCTTATTAGAGCTAAAGTTACTCAACGTACCTGCCAGAAGTCTGCGATGGTGTGTGAAAGGGGTCCTTGCGTAGCGATATACGTCGGCATGCGAGGGTCGTGTTCGATCTGACACAGAAAAAATATATATTCAAGTCACTAAAATAAATATACCCGTATATACTCGAGTATAGGTCGACCCGAATATAAGCCGAGGCACCTAATTTTACCACAAAAAAATGGAAAAGTTATTGACTCGAGTATAAGCCTAGGGTGGGAAATGCAGCAGCTACCGGTAAACAGGGGAAAATGGACTCAAAAGAGGGACAGTCCCTCCAAATCAGGAAAACTTGGGAGGTATGCAATAACAGTACACAGAGCTGTGGCAGCGCTATCACTAAAGAAGCTTTACCTGCTGCCATTTTAACATAAAAATCCCGCCCTCGCCTGTAGAGGCAGAGGAGCACACAGCCAGCATTGGTGTGCATCCTTCTCCCCTTTCCTGTCTCCCATTCGTTGCGTCCCTGGGCGTTCCAACCTCTTTGCTGAGTGAAGGTTGGGGACAAAAAGCGCAGACGCGCAGCCAAGCAGCTTCCAGGGAACGCTGCTCACCACCCGGGTAATGCTAAGAGCAGACTTGCTCTTAGTGGACGACTGCCCCGCCCCCTGCTCGCAGATTGACAGCGGCGATGTCGGCTGCCTTCACTCCTGCACGCCAGCTGTACGTTTTTTCATCCCTCCCCCCGCACGCCAGGAAGTCTCTTTGCGCCCGCAGGCACCGGGAACTATTAATTCAGAAGATACCAGCACACACACACACCTACCTGATGAGGGGGACACAAGAGGACCACATGCCCCGCACTGCTCCAGCATATTCACTGCCAATGGCGCGCGCACCTTAGCTCCTCCTACCTTTTCTCCTCCATTTCACTGACTCGAGTATAAGCCGAGGCGGCTTTTTTCAGCCCAAAAAGTGGACTGAAAAACTCGGCTTATACTCGAGTATATACAGTATATAAATATAAAATAAATACGGACGATTCCATTCATGCTGGGTGATGTTTCTTTACTATTTTAATAGTTCCCGGATTATCAATAATTGCTATCAATTTGCACTTTTCATTATTGTATGAATTATATATGTCAAGAGCACAGGTCACTTTATTCATAGCACTTAGGCCCTTATTTATGAAGAAATAGCGACAGGTAGCGACTGGTGAGCGGCTGGTAATGACGGGCCCCGCCACGAGAACGCCGGCTCCCCACCACAATCACACATTTATCAAGCCAATCCTGCTTAGCGACTGAGATAGCGCCATATAGCGACTCATTCATCATTATTCCAGCCTCAGCCCACAGCGCCAGCGTCCGACCTTGAACAGCGACAGGTATGACCTCTCGCTACCTGGCGCTCTCCAATGCATTTCAATGGAACAATCTTTAAATATTCATAATTAATTGTTATTAATGTTTTTTTTTTTTTTTTTTTAAATGTGAAAAATTCTGTGACCACTTCTGCCATGTTAGATAATTTTTTTAAGGGAAAAAAAAAAAAATTGTGCAGAATTGATATTACAGGTCTAATATTATTGTATTCATATTACTAAATTCTTTAAAACATTTTTTTGACTATCCTGGGTTTGGTTTGGTTTCCAAAAATATGGTGGTTTGGGGGTCAAAAAACTACTTTTAACACATCGCCGCCAGCGCTCTGGGGTTTAAACATGCATTTCACAGCGCTTGAATTTTTTGAGCCTGATTTTTTGATGAATATGGTGGGAGCCGGTCGCTCTGACCAGTCGCTATCATGCGCACCCATACATTGCGGAACCTGTCAAATAGCGACTCGTCACCTTGTATTCAACATTACGCCACACCGACTGAGTCGCTGTCAACAACCGAACAACAGCCAAGCACAGCGACTACTAGCGGGTGCTGTGAAAATACCGCTACAGTCTCTCAACTGTCGCTAAATGTCGCTATTAATAAATCAGCCTCCCCGTCACTTTTGTATACTAGTGTCACTTTCTATCAATTTAATATAGTATTTAAGTATATTTTTCTTATTTGAACAATGCACAAATGTAAATATCTGATATAGGGTACAATTATATTATATTAAATATCCCTTATTAGAGACCCATACTGGACATAGGTTTTTAATATTTTAAATGTAATTGTTTATGTATTGTAGTGTTGTACTAGTGCTTAACCATTTAAATTAAATAAAGCATCTATCTCTCCAAATATTGTTACGAAGGTGCGGCATACTTTTTGGGTAAAAACCATTTGTGTGGGCTTGTCTGGTATTCCACACACAAACATATCCTATAGGTGGGTTTTATATATATATATATATATATATATATATATATATATATATATATATTGAAATCACCACCATTCCGAATCTTATCACAAAGGCTCAGCACTAGGGTGTCCTATACAGGCATCAGTGTGGCTGGATCACTGTGCACTTGTATTACAAAGGCCTTTATTTAAGAAAGGATAGCGTCAGGTAGCGGCTGGTTAATGAGAGGTAGCGACAGATAGCGACTGGTGAACGCCGGACACAGCACGCAATTACACATTTATCAAGCAGAATCTGTTTAGCGACTGGGATGGCGGCATGTAGTGTCTGATTCATTAGCGGCAGGTAGCGACAGATGAGCGTCTGTAGCAGGCATTTTCAGAGCGCCCGCTAGTAGTCGCTGTGCTCGGCCGTGGGTCGCTACTTCATAGCGACTCAGTCGCTGTTCAGTAATGTTGAATACATTGTGAGGAGTCGCTATTTGACCAGTACAGCGCTGTATGGGAGCGCATGTTAGCGACTGCTCATAGTGACCGACTCACACCATATTCAGGAAGAAAACAGCCTCACAAATCTCTGGCACAGAAAATACTTGTTTGAAGCCCAGAGCGCAGGAGGCGGTGTGTTTAAAGTCTGTTTTTCAGCATCTATCAACTAGTAACAAAGCGAAACATATGGAATTACATTGTAACAACATTGTAACATGAACACTTTAATGGCAGACCTGTAATGTCATTTCTGAGGAAATATATAAAAAATGAAAACATTTTGAAAAAACTGCTTATTCAATGCCAGAAGAGGTCACAGAATTATTTATGATTTTTTAATAAAACAAAAACCCCGTTTAAAGAGAAGAAAAGGATCGTCCATTGAAATGTATGGGAGAGCGACAGGTAGCGAGAGGTCATACCTGGCGTTGTGCAAGGCTGAACGCTGGCGCTGTTCGCTGAGGCTGTGAAAATGATGAATCAGATGCTACATGCCGCTATTCCAGTCGCTAAACAGATTCTGCTTGATAAATGTGTAATTGCGTGCCGTGTCCGGCGTTGACCAGTCGCTACCTGTCGCTACCTCTCATTAACCAGGCGCTACCTGACGCTATCCCTTCTTAAATAAGGGCCTTTATCTACTCATATTATTGTTGCTGTCGCTCCATTAGGGGGACTTACCCAGGCTCAGACTGGCCCACAGGGTTACCAGGGAATCGGGGTTACCAGTATTGAGAGATAGGCCTTATATGAACATTAGAAGAAAGGGAATAGAGTTAGAAAGGGTTAAACTAAAGAGCGGGGCAGCCCGGGTCCTCACCTCTTCCAGGATTTTTCTATGGCAGCCGTGAAGCAACCTATCAGGTTTGCCCGACCAGCAGCTGCACAGTAATGTGCTCGCCTGCTGATGCCCCCAATAGGTTGCTCGCAGGCATGTTGGGCGTGCAAACCAGGTGGCCCCATTCTTTAGCTACCGATTTGGGATGCCCCCGTTGTGTCAAACCCCCAGGTCGCCGAGTAAAACTCACCTTTTCCCGATCCTATGGCGCATGCATCAGCTCTCGTCCAATCAGAGCCTCTTGCCGTGCATTTGTCATGTTTGGCTATCAGGAGCACTAGCGGGAGCATCCCCATCAATGGGCGCGCTCTTGCCCCAGCCTATCTGAATGACTAGGGACAGGAACGCACGCACAGCCCAAATATGCTGCGAATGCGGTTGTATCGCCGGGAAGGGCGTTTTGTAAAGTGGAACTTTTATATACTTGGGCCCTTATTTAACAAGGGATAGCGACAGGTAGCGACTGGTGAGCGACCGGTAATGACGGGCCCCGCCACGAGAACGCCGGCTCCCCACCACAATCACACATTTATCAAGCCGATCCTGCTTAGCGACTGACAGAGCGCCAGATAGCGAATCATTCATCATTATTCCAGCCTCAGCCCACAGCGCCAGCGTCCGACCTTGAACAGTGACAGGTATGACCTCTCGCTACCTGGCGCTCTCCAATGCATTTCAATGGAACAATCTTTAAATATTCCTAATTAATTCATATTAATGTTTTTTTTTTTTTTTTGAAATGTGACAAATTCTGTGACCACTTCTGCCATTTTAGATATTTTTTTTAAGGTAAAAAAAAAAAAAATGTGTGCAGAATTGATATTACGGGTCTGATATTAATGTATTCATATTACAAAATGTTTTTATAAACTTGTTTTTTTTGGTTTCCAAAAATATGGTTGTTTGGGGGTTAAAAAACTACTTTTAACCCATCGCCGCCAGCGCTCTGGGGTTTAAACAAGCATTTCACAGCGCGAGAATTTTTTGAGCGTGATTTGTTAATGAATATGGTGGGAGCCGGTCGCTATGGCCAGTCGCTATCATGCGCTCCCATACAGCGCGGAACCTGTGAAATAGCGACTCCTCACCCAATATTCAACATTACTGCAAACCGACCGAGTCGCTGTCAACAAACGAACAACGCCCAAGCACAGCGACTACTAGCGGGCGCTGTGAAAATACCGCTACTGTCGCTCAACTGTCGCTATTAATGAATCGCCCTCTTGGACTCTAGCATCTCTATCTGCAACAGAACAGTGGGGTTTAATTATCAATGGATAGCCACAGGTAGTGCCTTGTAAGCGGCACGCAATACCACATTTATGAAGCCGATTCTGGTGAGCGCCTCTAACAGCGACACGTAGCGACCGATTCATCATCACAGATGGCTCAGCGGATCCCGGCTGCGCTCTGGCTTTCAGGTATTGCCTGGTATTTCTGGAATTACTGTCGCTACCTGTCGCTCTCCCATACATTTCAATGGACTTTACCTTTCTTCACTTTAAACAGAGTTTTCTTTTCATTTTTTAATTTTTTTTTAATCAAATCATTGTGTGACCTCTCCTGGCCTATTAAATGTCATTTTTGAAAACTTTTTCGATTTTTTTATATTTTTATGCAGAATCTTGTCATTACAGGTTTGGCATTAAAGTGTTAATGTTACAATGTTACAACAATGTCATTCCATATGTCTTCGGTTTGTTACTGGTGGATATGTGTTCAAAAACAGACTTTAATCACACAGCATCTGTGCGAATGGTAGCGACTGGTCAGTGTGAGCGACTCAAACCATATTCATAAAAAAAACTGCCCCACACAGCGCTGGCGCTCCAAATTGTGTCGCTGTAGCCCAGAGCGGGCTACAGCGACACAATTTTGAGCGCCAGTGCTGTGTGAGGCAGTTTTTTTGATGAATATGGTTTGAGTCGCTCACACTGACCAGTCGCTACCGTTCGCTCCCATATAGATCTGTACTGGTGTTATAGCGACTCACATACAACATATTCATCAATGCCGGCAAAGTTGCTACAGCGACTGAGGCGTTCTGTAATAGCGACTCACAGGTGATCACAGCGACTACTAGAGCCGCTGTACAGACGCTCATCTGCTGTTACCTAGCGCTAGAAATGAATCAGCCTGCCCGAGTAATGGAAGCCCCTTGTGGTAGAGTTCCTAGCACTCCACCCACACCCTTAGGACGAACACAGAAGAACCTGCTCCCTGTCACTCCGTCAACCAGAAGGCATAGGAGGGTAACAATACTCACAATGGGGCTGGCGTTGATATAGTCACTCCGGGAGGGGTTGTTGTCGCTCCTTAGCTTGATCCGGGCATGGTCATCTGCACAACAAATCACAAGATGGTTACAGCGGGTCACACTGATAATAAATGAATGAGTCTGTCCTGGCTTTATGGCCCTTATTTATGAAGGAATAGCGACAGGTAGCGACTGGTGAGCGGCCGGTAATGACGGGCCCCGCCACGAGAACGCCGCCTCCCCACCACAATCACACATTTATCAAGCCGATCCTGCTTAGCGACTGAGATAGCGCCAGATAGCGACTCATTCATCATTATTCCAGCCTCAGCCCACAGCGCCAGCATCCGACCTTGAACAGCGACAGGTATGACCTCTCGCTACCTGGCGCTCTACAATGCATTTCAATGGAACAATCTTTAAATATTCATAATTAATTGTTATTAAAGTTTTTTTTTTTTTTTTTTTTTAAATGTGAAAAATTCTGTGACCACTTCTGCCATGTTAGATATTTTTTTTAAGGTAAAAAAAAAAAATAATTTGTGCAGAATTGATATTACAGGTCTGATATTAATGTATTCATATTACAAAATTATTTTAAAAACTTGTTTTTTTTGGTTTCCAAAAATATGGTTGTTTGGGGGTTAAAAAACTACTTTTAACACATCGCCGCCAGCGCTCTGGGGTTTAAACATGCATTTCACAGCGCGAGAATTTTTTGAGCGTGATTTGTTAATGAATATGGTGGGAGCCGGTCGCTATGGCCAGTCGCTATCATGCGCTCTCATACAGCGCGGAACCTGTCAAATAGCGACTCCTCACCCAATATTCAACATTACTGCACACCGACTGAGTCGCTGTCAACAACCGAACAACGGCCAAGCACAGCGACTACTAGCGGGCGCTGTGAAAATACCGCTACAGTCGCTCAAATGTCGCTACCTGCCGCTATTAATGAATCGGCCTCCCCGTCTGTGAAGGTTCCCATTTATTTGGGTAACACAACATTAGTGAATACAGGGCACAGGAGATGGCAATATGCAGTGAGTACATTGATCAGATGCCCTCTAAGTGCCTGGCATATATAGGACAGGTCCAAGAGAAATAATAAGCAGCCTTTGGGCCCCATTCAAGCCTCTCTGTAAGGGGGGTGCAGGAGACACCATTCCCACACCCCTCTCAGCTGGCTCAGCGGGTCTCCCTTTTCCATAATACATCTCTCTCTCTCCTCTGCAATCTGCAGCCATCATTTGCTTTTTTTCTCTTTCTGTTTGTCTCCATTTACATTCACAAGGATGTAACTTGGGGGGGGGGGGGGGGTTGATCACCGCACCAGGGCCCAGGAGTTCAGGGGGGAGCCATTGCTGTTGCTGCCTTATTTATCATATTTGTGCTCGCTTGGCATCCTTTGAACGAAGCAGCATTTGTCTCTGCTGTTTCAGTCTTAGGTTGTCCAGCTCAGTGGTTCTCAATTATTTAACACCAAGTCCCCCCAGCAACAAGAAACTCCAACCAAGTACCCCCTAGCAACATTAAACTCCAACCAAGTACCTTCAGCAACAGGAAACTCCAACCAAGTACCTCCTAGCAACAAGACACTCCAACCAAGTACCACCTAGCAACAAGAAACTCCAACCAAGTACATCCAAGCAACAAGAAACTCCAACCAAGTACCTCCTAGCAACAAGAAACTCCAACCAAGTACCTTCAGCAACAAGAAACTCCAACCAAGTACCACCTAGCAACAAGAAACTCCAACCAAGTACCACCTAGCAACAAGAAACTCCAACCAAGTACCTTCAGCAACAAGACACTCCAACCAAGTACCACCTAGCAACAAGAAACTCCAACCAAGTACATCCAAGCAACAAGAAACTCCAACCAAGTACCTCCTAGCAACAAGAAACTCCAACCAAGTACCTTCAGCAACAAGACACTCCAACCAAGTACCACCTAGCAACAAGAAACTCCAACCAAGTACCACCTAGCAACAAGAAGCTCCAACCAAGTACCTTCAGCAACAAGAAACTCCAACCAAGTACCACCTAGCAACAAGAAACTCCAACCAAGTACCACCTAGCAGCGAGAAACTCCAACCAAGTACCACCTAGCAACAAGAAACTCCAACCAAGTACCTTCAGCAACAAGAAACTCCAACCAAGTACCTTCAGCAACAAGAAACTCCAACCAAGTACCACCTAGCAACAAGAAACTCCAACCAAGTACCACCTAGCAACAAGAAGCTCCAACCAAGTACCTTCAGCAACAAGAAACTCCAACCAAGTACCACCTAGCAACAAGAAACTCCAACCAAGTACCACCTAGCAACAAGAAGCTCCAACCAAGTACCTTCAGCAACAAGAAACTCCAACCAAGTACCACCTAGCAACAAGAAACTCCAACCAAGTACCTTCAGCAACAGGAAACTCCAACCAAGTACCACCTAGCAACAAGAAACTCCAACCAAGTACCTTCAGCAACAGGAAACTCCAACCAAGTACATCCAAGCAACAAGAAACTCTAACCAAGTACCACCTAGCAACAAGAAACTCAAACCAAGTACCTCCTAGCAACAAGAAACCCCAACCAAGTACATCCAAGCAACAAGAAACTCCAACCAAATACCTCCTAGCAACAAGAAACCCCAACCAAGTACATCCAAGCAACAAGAAACTCCAACCAAGTAACCCCTAGCAACATTAAACTCCAACCAAGTACCTTCAGCAACAGGAAACTCCAGCCAAGTACCTCCTAGCAACAAGACACTCCAACCAAGTACCACCTAGCAACAAGAAACTCCAACCAAGTACATCCAAGCAACAAGAAACTCCAACCAAGTACCTCCTAGCAACAAGAAACTCCAACCAAGTACCTTCAACAACAAGAAACTCCAACCAAGTACCACCTAGCAACAAGAAACTCCAACCAAGTACATCGAAGCAACAAGAAACTCCAACCAAGTACCACCTAGCAACAAGAAACTCCAACCAAGTACCTTCAGCAACAGGAAACTCCAACCAAGTACCCCCTAGCAACAAGAAACACGACCAAGTACCTTCAGCAACAAAAAACTCCAACCAAGTACCACGTAGCAACAAGAAACTCCAACCAAGTACCTTCAGCAACAAAAAACTCAAACCAAGTACCACCTAGCAACAAGAAACTCCAACCAAGTACCTTCAGCAACAAAAAACTCCAACCAAGTACCACCTAGCAACAAGAAACTCCAACCAAGTACCTTCAGCAACAAAACACTCCAACCAAGTACCACCTAGCAACAAGAAACTCCAACCAAGTACCTTCAGCAACAGGAAACTCCAACCAAGTACCACCTAGCAACAAGAAACTCCAACCAAGTACCTTCAGCAACAAAAAACTCCAACCAAGTACCACCTAGCAACAAGAAACTCCAACCAAGTACCTTCAGCAACAGGAAACTCCAACCAAGTACCACCTAGCAACAAGAAACTCCAACCAAGTACCTTCAGCAACAAAAAACTCCAACCAAGTACCACCTAGCAACAAGAAACTCCAAACAAGCACCTCAGCAACAAGAAACTCCAACCAAGTACCCCCTAGCAACAAGAAATGACAACCAAGTACCCCTTAGCAAAAACACTCCAACCAAGTACCCCCTAGCAACAAGAAATGACAACCAAGTACCGCCTAGCAACAAAAAACTCCAACCAAGTACCCCCTAGCAATAAGAACCTCCAACCAAGTACCTCAAGCAACCAGAACCTTCAGCAACAAGAAACTCCAACCAAGTACTCCCTAGCAACAAGAAATTACAACCAAGTACCTTCAGCAACAAGAAACTCCATCCAAGTACCGCCTAGCAGCAAGAAACTCCAACCAAGTACCCCCTAGCAACAAGAAATTACAACCAAGTACCCCCTAGAAACAAGAAACTCCAACCAAGTACCCCCTAGCAACAAGAAACTCCAACCAAGTACCCCCTAGCAACAAGAAATTACAACCAAGTGCCCCCTAGCAACAAGAAACTCCAACCAAGTACCCCCTTGCAACAAGAAACTCCAACCAAGTACCTTCAGCAACAAGAAACTCCAACCAAGTACCCCCTAGCAACAAGAAATGACAACCAAGTACCCGTTAGCAAAAAAACTCCAACCAAGTACCCCCTAGCAACAATAAATGACAACCAAGTACCCCTTAGCAAAAAAACTCCAACCAAGTACCCCCTAGCAACAAGAAATGACAACCAAGTACCCCTTAGCACAAAAACTCCAACCAAGTACCCCCTAGCAACAAGAAACTCCAACCAAGTACCCCCTAGCAACAAGAAACTCCAACCAAATACCTCCTAGCAACTTTGTACTCTTATATGATGTACTCACCTGGGGAGAATGAGAAGCATCAGTCATATCTGGACCTTTAACCCCCTGACCCCATAGTCTTAGTCTTGAAATGGTACTTACAGGGCACAAAATCTGGATTGCGGTTCTTCTTCAGGTTGGCGTCGGTCTTGGCGATGGAGCAGGCATTTGGTTCTGCTTGATAGGCGCATAGAGCCTGCCACTCCTTGGCCAGTCGGTCTCGATTTCTCAGGTGATCCTCCATGTATGCCTAAAATAGAGATGATGAAAAATGGTTTGTTGCCATTAAATTTCACCAAACAAAGTTTTTTTTCTTATGCTGCAATGCCACCAATCAGTACTGTCCAATCCGAAGTGTCATTGGCCCACCAAAGTACCGAGGGATCCATTGGTGGGCATCATGCAATTGTCTGGAATGTTCTGTGAGTGTGCTGTTTATTCAGTAAGTTATATTAGTTTCTAGTTAAAAAAACTACACATTTAGTGTGGTCCCCAAGAACCACTTCATCTGAATGATTTTCTCTGGTGGCCCCAAGAATCATTTTCTCTGGCAAGCCACAAGAATCATTTCTGGTGCCCCAAAGAATGATTTTCTCTGGTGGCCCCAAGAATGATTTTCTCTGGTGGCCCCAAGAATCATTTTCTCTGGCAAGCCACAAGAATCATTTCTGGTGCCCCAAAGAATGATTTCCTCTGGTGGGCTCCAAGAATGATTTCCTCTGGTGGCCTCAAGAATAAGTTCCTCTGGTGGCCTCAAGAATGAGTTCCTCTGGTGGCCTCAAGAATGAGTTCCTCTGGTGGCCTCATGGATGATTTCTTCTGGTGGGCTCCAGAATGATTTCCTCTGGTGGCCTCAAGAATGATTTCCTCTGGTGGCCTCAAGAATGATTTCCTCTGGTGGCCTCAAGAATAAGTTCCTCTGGTGGCCTCAAGAATGAGTTCCTCTGGTGGCCACAAGTATGATTTCCTCTGGTGGCCTCAAGGATGATTTCCTCTGGTGGCCTTAAGGATGATTTCCTCTGGTGGCCTCAAGAATGATTTCCTCTGGTGGCCTCAAGAATGATTTTCTCTGGTGGCCTCGAGGATGATTTCCTCTGGTGGCCTCGAGGATGATTTCCTCTGGTGGCCTCAAGGATGATTTCCTCTGGTGGCCTCAAGGATGATTTCCTCTGGTGGCCTCAAGAATGAGTTCCTTGGTGGTCTCAAGAATGATTTCCTCTGGTGGCCTCAAGAACGATTTTCTCTGGTGGCCTCAAGAATGATTTTCTCTAGTGGCCTCAAGGATGATTTCCCCTTGTGGCCTCAAGGATGATTTCCTCTGGTGGCCTCAAGAATGATTTCCTCTGGTGGCCTCAAGAATGATTTCCTCTGGTGGCCTCAAGAATGATTTCCTCTGGTGGCCTCAAGAATGATTTCCTCTGGTGGCCTCAAGAATTATTTCCTCTGGTGGCCTCAAGAATGATTTCCCCTGGTAAGCCACAAGAATGATTTTCTCTGGTGGAGCCAAGAAGGATTTTCTCTGATGGAACCAAGAATGACTTCCTCTATTGGGCCCCAATGATGATTTCCTCTGGTGGGCCCCAAGAATGACTTCGTCTGGAGGGCCCAAAGAATGTCTTCCTCTGGGCCGAACGCTTTGGGTTTTGTTCAGCCTTAAAGCGATGCAAAACCCAGGATTTTGCCCCCCCCCCCCTTGGTCCACTTCAGTGAGGAATCCTGATTTTGGATGCCCCAGGGGAAGGCCGGCCGTGGATTCTAAAAGCCTCCAGGATTTTGCCTCTCCCCATTTTTCTTGGTCCAATTCAGTGAGGAATCCTAATTTTGGATGCCCCAGGGGAAGGCCGGCCCTGGATTTTTAAAGACCCCAAAATTTACCCCCCCCCCTTCTATGTTCACTTCAGTGGGGAATCCTGATTTTGGATGCCTCAGGGGAAGGCTGGCCTTTGATTCTATAAGCCTCCGGGATTTTGCCTCCCCCCATTCTTCTTGGTCCAATTCAGCGAGGAATGCTAATTTTGGATGCCCCAGGGGAAGGCTGGCCCTAGATTTTAAAAGACCCCAAGATTCCCCCCCCCCCCCGCTTCTTGGCTTGGTCCACTTCAGTGAGGAATCCTGATTTTGGATGCCCCAGGGGAGAGCCGGCCCTGTATTCTAAAAGCTTCTCGGATCCCCCCCCCCTTCTTCTTGGTCCACTTCAGTGAGGAATCCTGATTTTGGATGCCTCACTGGGTGAAACCACCTGGAATCCCCACTGCTTGGGGTTTGTAGTTTAAATATAAAACGGGAGGGTTAGTAGTGCTTCCTCCACACGGAACCACACAGTGTTACTCGCAGGAGAGCAATCTTACCAGGATCATGTGACCAGTGGAGATGTCCATGTTGGACTGCACAGGCTCCTCGCACCAGGACGGGGTGCTGCTGTGTGAGCTGGGACTGGGCTGAGGGACGTCGCTGAACTGAGAAGACACGCTGCTGACCCGGGAGTTCTCCGCCGCTGCCCCGGTGCCCTCAGTGCGGCCAAACAGAGACTTTCCTGCCATGTGCTGCCTGCAGAGGTCCTGGAACAGGAAAGACAACGTACAATAATGAAACGCTATAGGAAAAATGCGTACTGCAGCCATGTTACATGACCATGTGATGCGCAACGCCCTACTTTGAAACCACATGCTACCCTTCAAATCTATCTGGCAACAATTTGATATTTCCTAAATCTTTTACACAGACTAAACACATACCTTTGAACTTTTCAGGGTTGGAAAGAGGGACAATTGTTAAATTAAGCCACGCCCCCTCATAGATTGATGGATAGAAAATAAGGCGTAACAGTTACAACAATAAAAACACTATAAATCGGTGAATTAATCATTTATTGCTGCAGATCTGCATGTTACACCTCAAAGAAGGACAGAGAAGAACGAGGGACACATGGACATGGTCTCAAAAGAGGGACAGTGCTTTAGCCACCCAGAACCCACATGCACAAGAGGACATTTACCCTAAAGCGGTCCAGGGGCAAGCAGCTTGGGAGCACGCTTCCTCTAAGCAAGTTGTTGAGGGGGAAAGGGAGTGTAATCATTTTAGGTATATTTATTATAATATACATAGTAACTGAAAAATGTGGCTGCACCAGACCTATCAACAGGGTGTGCTCACCTGGCTGGATCACAATGTATATCTCTCAAAATGGGAGACCCCACAGTCCCCACCAACACCAAACCAGGATATTAACAGCACCACCCAATAACAATCAAAAGAATATTAGTTGATAATCTAATTTATTATTACAGATTACAAAAATACACACATTTAAAAACAATTAAAATATCTCAAATGACCACCGGGGGGCACTGTATGCAAGCCAAAATGCTTGGCCGTTGTTCTGTTGTTGATAGCGACTCAGTCGGTTTGCCGTAATGTTGAATATTGGGTGAGGAGTCGCTATTTAACAGGTTCCGCGCTGTATGGGAGCGAGCGCATGACAGCGAATGGCCATAGCGAACGGCTCCCAGCATATTCATTAACAAATCACGCTCCAAAAATTCTCGCGCTGTGAAATGCATGTTTAAACCCCAGAGCGCTGGCGGCAATGGGTTAAAAGTAGTTTTTTAACCCCCAAACAACCATATTTTTGGAAACCAAAAAAAAAACAAGTTTTTAAAATAATTTTGTAATATGAATACAATAATATCAGACCTGTAATATCAATTCTGTACACATTTTTTTTTTCCCCTTAAAAAAATATCTAACATGGCAGAAGTGGTCACAGAATTTTTCACATTTAAAAAAAAAAAAAAAACCTTAATAACAATTAATTATTAATATTTAAAGATTGTTCCATTGAAATGCATTGGAGAGCGCCAGGTAGCGAGAGGTCATACCTGTCGCTGTTCAAGGTCGGACGCTGGCGCTGTGGGCTGAGGCTGGAATAATGATGAATGAGTCGCTATATGGCGCTGTCTCAGTCGCTAAGCAGGATCGGCTTGATAAATGTGTGATTGTGGTGGGGAGCCGGCGTTCTTGTGGCGGTGCCCGTCATTACCGGTCGCTCACCAGTCACTACCTGCCGCTATCCCTTGTTAAATAAGGGCCTAAATGCGGGGCGTGGTTAAGATGGCCGCCTAGACGGACGTGTCTGCTAGGGGCTCCTGCATCTATCCTGATCAAATTGCCTTTTGCGCTGCTTTGGGCACACTTTGGCACTTCTATTCTACCCACCCGGGCTGGGTAATCGTACCTGCGGCTGTGGAGGCGCGTGGGTGTGCGGTGGCGGAGGCGGGCACCGGTGCTGTCGGCGGCCGGGAGAATCCGGAGTGACGGAGGCGGGTGGCGGAAAGCGCAGCCCCGGCGCGTGAGAGGCGGACTGGAGCGGGCGGGCAGAGCATCGGTCCCCCGAGTCCGGACGGCGGAGGGAAGCGAAGACGAGCGCCCGGAGGTCGTGCTGTGTGCCTCCCCGCGGTGCGGTCGGCGGTGAGTGAGGTCCGGGCGGTGGGCGGCAGTCGGCCTGAGAGTGGGGGCGGGCGGCCCCATCGGGTGTCGGCGGAGCGGCGGCGGACGGGACCCAGCCCCTGTATATCCTGGGCAGTGGAGGCAGTCGTTGAGGATCCCCCTGGGGGTGCCAGGAATCCTCCTGTGGAAGAGGGCAGTAGGCAGTGGATTGGCGGGAAATCGGGAGAGAGCCCGGCGCCATTTTGGAGTGGTGAGGGGTTCTGCAGCTGACACTGAGACACAAAGTTCACACTCGGCTGAGTGAAAGGAGGCCTGTGACATCCTGGGCTGCTCACACTGCTGTACCCCATTAGTACTAGAGCAGATCTGTTGGGCTCCTTGGACTCCCCTGTTGGGGTGGTGCTGCAGCTGGCCCGATAAGCCCCTTGTGGGGTGCAGTGCTGGGGCAAGCCTCTGTGGCCCCGGGAGGCAGCTGAGCTATCTATTTTACAACCTTTGGCGCCTGGGCAACACCAGCAGATCTCCCTGAATCCTGTATCTGTGGAGGGCCTGCAGCCCCCAATCCTGTGCAGCGGTGAGAGGCCCTTTGTTCCCTATATCTGCAGCAGCGGCGGACTCCATTGTGCCATTTGTCTGGGTCGCCGCAGTAAGCTCCTCGACCCCTCTGCAACAAGCCCCTGAAATCCTATATCTGTGAAGAGTCTGAGAGCTTTTGGAACCCTGTATCAGCTCCGCAAATAAGCTCCCTGAACCCTATATCTGTGCCGCAAACGAGCTCCTTGAACCCTACATCTGTGCATCACCTGCAAGCTCCTTGCACCTTATACCTGTGCAACATCTGCAAGTTCCTCGGACCTCATATCTGTGCAGCTCCTGAAATCCTATATCTGGGCTATATACCCTGTCTCCCTGTTGTCTGTGTAGCAAGCGTTCCCTGAACCCTATATCTGTACATCTGGCACCCTGCACGCCTTTCTCTCCACGCATGTCAGGCAATAGGAAGCGCAAATCTACAGTGGTCAGTTGTAGCACGCAAACGATGGAATCCCCAGGCGGAACTGGGCCGGAGCCCTCTAATCCGGACACAGCGGCGATCATGGCTGCCATAGCCTCTTGCCAAAACGTCCTTACAACTAAATTTGACACGCTTCAGGAGCAGTTCAACTATTTTCGCCACGATCTGGATAAGATCCGGGACCGCACGGGGGAGAATGAGAGGAGAATTGGGGAGGCGGAGGATCGATTGTCTGTGCAGGCCGGGGAGCTGGCTACCTTACGACGACAGGTGACTGTTCTATTGGGAAGGGCCGAGGACTCTGAAAACAGAAACAGGAGAAATAATGTGAGAATTCTGGGACTGCCTGAAAAGGCTGAGGGCTCCTCCCCGGAGGAGTTTACTGAAAACCTCATACGGGATGCCCTTGCCCCTAGGAATCTAACCAAATTCTTCACTATAGAAAGGGCACACAGAATCCCGCTGAAATCTCCCCCGCCCGGGGCCCCGCCAAGACCATTTATATTTAAAGTGCTCCATTACAAGGACAGAGACGCCATACTCGCCGCGGCCAGGACGAAAGGTGTGGTGTCCTATGAGAACGCCCGGCTGTCTTTCTACCCGGATTTTACTTCGGAAGTTCAGAAATTGCGGCGCTCATTCAACGGGGTCAGAGAGAGACTTAGGAAGAAAAAAATCAAATACGCCATGCTCTTTCCAGCACGACTGCGTGTTCAAGACGGGGAGTCTGTTAAATTCTTTACATCAGCTGAGGAAGCCGACTTATGGCTGGACTCATTGCCGGGAGCCTGACGGACTGGGCCCCGATTGAAGCGCATAGTCCTGCTATTTTCCTGACCAGCGTTAACTTGATTGATGGTCTCCTTGCCTTTTCCTCTTGATGACGGGGGCCCGCCTCCTCCGATCCTATGGGAGCCCCTCTGAGGGGCAGTTTGGTGGAGCCCGAGTTGGTGCTCTGTTAAGCATCTTGTTTACAGTTAATGTAGTTGTGTTGTTTTTGTGATGCCCAAACAGCTAGATTATCCTGTTGGCAGCTGTTGCGGGGGAGCCTAGGCTCCGGATTCCCCGGGGCGCGACCGGGCCTCCGACTCCCCTACCACCCATCCCCCTATGCCCTCCCCGTCCCCCCTTCCCCCCCTCTTTCCCCCCCGTCACTCCCTTCCCCCCCTCCCCGGTCCCCCCGATGACCCCCCCTTATAGGGAATCCCCCCCTTTTTCCCTCCCCCCCCTTTTTTTTCTTCCCTTTTTTTTTTCCTCTCCTTGGATCCCCCTCGCTGGCTCGGGGAACCCGCGGCGGATTTTCCGCTGACCCGCAACTGTTTAGCAAGCTTGTTTATGCAGTCCCCTAGGTAATGGGCCTGCGCGTTCCAATTGCACATAGTTAAACCAGTGTTGTGTTACTTAGTTACTTCGTTTGGGGTATGATGCTCGCCAAGGTTGGGGGGTGGTGGAGCGGGGTGGGGGGTGGGTCTTGGGGTGGGGTACAGTTAATTTGTTGTATTATCTGTTATACCATCTGTTCTGTATGTGGTTGTTTGTATGTGGGCTTGACTGTGATGTTTGTTTGCTGGACTCGAGGGATAGGGAGATCCTTGGGGGGGGGGTGGTGCCATCTGGGGGTGGCTATTGATAGTTACACTTTATGTAATAACAATGGGTGAGTGTAAATTTCTCTCCTGGAACGTTCGGGGGCTTAATGATAAGATCAAGAGGGCCACTGTCTTCCAGTTCATTAAGAAATATAAGCCGAATGTAGTTATTCTCCAGGAGACCCACTTAGTGGGTCAGAGGGTCCTGGCTTTGAAGAGGCCTTGGATCCAGAGCTCCTTCCATGCCCCTTTTTCGGCCTACTCTAGAGGAGTATCGGTGTTGATCTCGAAGGGTACCCCGTTTGTGTTGCTCTCAGTTCACGTTGACCGGGAGGGTTGTTATGTTATTCTCCATGCTAAGTTAATGGACACTGTCATGATAATAGTCGGAATATATGTTCCCCCACCATTTTCGGCAAGCATTCTAGATAAAATAATGGAGAAAGTGCTCTCTTACCCTCCGTCCCCGATACTGCTGTTAGGGGATTTTAATATGGTTTTGGATACGGCGCTGGATAGGATGAGTAAGAACCCTGGTCCTAGGACCCACTTGGCTAACTGGGCGGAAACGCTAGGGCTGCAGGAGCTTTGGAGGTGGAAACACCCCACCGACAGGGCGTTCTCCTGCCACTCGGTTACACACAAGTCTCTGTCTAGAATCGACCTGGCGTTCTCCTCACCTGAAATTCTACCGAGAGTGACAACCTGTAGCTACCTCCCGAGAGGGGTCTCGGACCACTCACCCCTATTGATCACAGCTGAGTTGTCGCTAAGGCGGGAGAATTGGGTGGGATGGAACTTGAACCCTTTATGGTTGGAAGCCCCCGACATTATGAGTAGTTTGAAATCCTCTGCTGAGGCGTTCTGGGACTGTAATACGGCGGAGACATCGGTGGAGGTCAGCTGGGATGCCTTCAAAGCTGTTACCAGGGGTGCGGCCATTAGTGCCATAGCTGCTGCTAGGAAAAAAAAAGGGAGGGAAGTGACAGATCTTGAATGTAAGTTGGCACGGGCAGAGGAGAAGTTCAGCGCGAGCTCAGATAGCAGAGACCATTCAGCACTGCTGGCATTAAAGAGGGAATATAGCCTGCTTCTGACCGATTCGGCTAGAAAACTACTGCTATATAAGCAGACAACTATTTTTGATAAAGGGGATAAGAATGGTAAGACCCTGGCCTATCTAGCGAGAGCCGAATGCCAATCCAACCACATTGCTGAAATTCTGGATAATGGTGCGAGGGTGACGGATGGGGAAGAGATTGCTCAGAGGTTTCTGGAATACTACTCGGCCTTATACTCCTCGAGGGTGAGTTATGGGACGTCTGAGCTGGATAACTATCTGGACCAGATTTCCTTTCCTAGGTTGGCTGTGGAGGACCGGGAGGCTTTGGGCTCCCCTATCACCATGGACGAGGTCTCCGGCGCAATTAAGATGCTCTCTAGCAGAAAGGCACCAGGGCCTGATGGTATACCGGCCGAGTGGTATAAACAGGACCTTGAACAAGTGACCCCCCGGCTGTGGGAAGTGCTGAAACAAGCGCTTGATAGTGAGCGCCTTCCAGCCTCTTTTTATGAGGCACACGTGGTCCTCATTTATAAGGAAGGGAGACCCCCTGATTCTTGTGCGTCCTACCGCCCCATATCCCTATTGAATCAGGATGCAAAAATACTTGCCAAAATACTGGCCACTAGGCTAAACAAAGTTATACTACGTTTGATTGGTCCGGATCAGTCGGGGTTTATGCCTGGACGTACCACAGGTGTGAATCTCCGCAGACTGATGTCCAATCTGCAAATTATACATGATAATCATGGGGAACGGGTAGTCATATCATTAGATAATGAAAAGGCCTTCGACTCGGTAGAATGGGATTATCTCTGGGCAGTACTAGAAAGATTTGGATTCCCTTCCAGCTTCATTACGTACGTCAAACTGTTATATAGACAACCTACGGCCCGGATACGGGTCAATGGATGTTACTCTAACTCATTCGCTTTGCATAGGGGGACAAGACAGGGGTGCCCGCTATCACCGTTGCTTTTTGCCCTGGCGATCGAGCCCTTGGCTATTGTTGTCCGGAATTGCCCGGATATCTCCGGATGGAAACTGGGGGCAGTAGAGGAAAAGATATCCCTATATGCAGATGACACACTGCTATACCTGGCGGACGGCCGCGGGAGTCTAGACGCAGCCTTGGACGCTATTGGGGTGTTTGGAGGGTTCTCTGGACTGAAGATCAATTGGGATAAATCCAGCCTAATGTTAGTGGACGAGCTTGCTGCCTCTGACATCTCTCCGAGGTCCCAATTAAAAATAGTCCGGCATTTTAAATACCTAGGGATCATGGTTAGCAGGCAACCAAGTGAGTTCCTGACTCTGAATATTTCCCCTGTCATGTCAAGATTGAGGCAGCGGACTGCTCAATGGGCAAACCTGCCCCTGTCGGTCATGGGCAGAATCAATATTTACAAAATGATATTCCTTCCTAAATTTCTGTACATATATCAGGCCTCGCCAGTGTTGCTGCCCATCTCCCACTTTAAGATGTTGGACTCAATTCTGTTTGGCTTTATCTGGGGACAGTCTCCACCTAGGCTTAACAGACAAATTATGAAAGCACAGGTGGTGGAGGGGGGTCTAGCGGTTCCACATATGCTAATGTATTTCTATTCCACGCAGCTCCTGTTTGTGCACTGGTGGATCTGTCAACCGCAAAACAACCCAGTGGTGAGTCTGGAAGCGGCGGTGCTGGGTTCTGCTGAGGGGCTGTCACTCTTGGTGTATAGAGGGGTTCGGGGGGTCCGGGAGGCTACCGGATGCATGCGGGCAGTGTGCAACATATGGGGAAGAGTGGCCAAGCTGATCGAGAATCCGGACGAGGTCCAGTATTGGTCCCCCTTCACCCCTCTCTGGAATAATCCCAAACTCCCTGAGCTGATCTCCATGCAGGATCCGCAGTTCTGGGAAAGGAGGGGCCTCCGGACGCTGGGCCAGGTGTACAAGGAGGGAGTGCTTATGGCGTTTGATCAGGTCCGAGAGGCCTTTCGAGTCTCCCACCGGGATTTCTTCCGATACCTGCAACTCAGGCATGCTCTGCAAACTCAGTTCCACAGGATCAGTCCGAACTTGTCGGTGTCCCCGGTGGAGAGTGCAGTGAGAGGGATGGACTTGAGGAAACCTGTCTCTACGTTGTACAGGTGCCTGGTTGCTGGGTTGGAATCCCCTAGGGGGAGGATTGAAGGCAGGTGGCGGGCCATGGACCAAACCCTGGATCGAGACGAATGGGAGGAAATTTTAGATAATCTTCACTCATCGGTCGTAGAAGCCAGAGACAGGTTCATCCAGACCAAATGGATACACCAAGCTTATATCACACCGGTACGGTTGCATAAGATGGGACTACTGGCTAGTGACTTATGCCCCAGGTGCGAGAGGGAAACTGGTACATGGGAACATGTGACCTGGTCATGTGAGGTTCTGGTGGGATACTGGGGCGAGGTAATGGACGTGATTGGCGAAGTGGTGGGCATCCGGTTCACCGGCTCGATCTCATTATGTCTTCTAGGGGTGGTCGACTCACTGTCGCTATCGAGCCCGCTGAAATCATTATTCAGACTGCTGCTCTTCTATGCCAGGAAATGTGTTCTGCTTAATTGGAAACACCCGGCCAAGCCATCAGCGCGGGCGTGGAGGTCTCTAATTAACCAGAAACTCACTATGTACAAACTGACATATATGGCCAGGGGGGTGCCCGATAAGTTTGAGAAGATATGGGGTCCCTGGCTGCAAAGCCAAGACACAGCCTCTGAGGATGATTAGGACGGGTTCAGACCCATGTAAAAGTATAGCATTTACCCAGGTAGCTTGTGGTATTGAGTAAGGGAAGGTGGCTCTAAAGAAACGAGAGTAGTGTCCTGGAGAAGGGCTCCCCCCAATTGGCCCTCCCATACCGGTGAACATCTGTTTAGACTTCGAGTCCAGAAGTGTGTGTGTGAATGTGGTGTGTGAATGGTGTCGTGTCTATATGTTAATTGAAACTATGCTACTGAGTTGGGTGATTGCGTCACCCTCAAGTGATGAGTGACTTGTACTTGTATCTAATGTTTGTTTAATTGCAAATGCAAATGCAAATAAAAAGAAACTTTAAAAAAAAAAAAAAATAAGGGCCTAAATGTGAATGCAATAAAAACTATGCTTTCTTACCTCTCAAATCTCAAATAACTTAGCATATCATAATGTGCAAAAAAACGCAATATATCCATTAGGTGTGTAATGCTACATAAAGTGCTTCAGAGTGCAATATAACAACCTATTCCAGACCACCAGGTAAGAAAGCAAGAACTAGGGATGAGCGGATCGATCCGGACGTACCCGGATTCGATCCGAATTTCAGGAAAAATTCGATTCGGATCGAATCCGAATTTCCCCGCGATCCGATCGCTCGAAGTTTTCCTTTAACATCCATTCATTTACATTACAGGCATTCTAAGATGGCGGACGGGACATGTCCAGACATCAACCCCGCGCCAGTGCAAGCTGGGACAGTCACATGCAGCCTATCAGCAGCCAGCAAGCCCGGTGACGTCACAGCTGTATTTAAGGCCGGCCATCTTGCTTTCCTGCCTCATTTCTCTATTGCATTCGTGAGAGACAGAACGCTGTGTAGCTGAGGGAGAGACAGTTAGACAGGCAGGGACAGACAGGGACAGGCTGGAGACAGGCAGGAGACAGACAGGAGACAGACAGAAAGTCAGCGAAAAACAGGGAAAGGTAGAAAAATCGGAGGCTGTCAGCCTGTCACAGGGAGTTTTTCTTTTTTTTTTCATCCAGCCTGACAGGCTTTGTTAGCGTTTTCAGGCTGCTTATACTAACTAACTGTGCATATATACTGAACTGATCTTAAGTCTGCTGTGAGGCATCCCATTCTGTGACTACAGCAGCCTCTGTTTAAGACCATATAACCATTTGCTCTTATTATATTTGAAATTAGCCTGATAAAGACACTTTTGCTCGGCATAGTACTTCTGGACCCTGCCAGGGCATCCCATTCTGTGACTACAGCAGCCTCTGTTTAAGACCATATAACCATTTGCTCTTATTATATTTGAAATTAGCCTGATAAAGACACTTTTGCTCGGCATAGTACTTCTGGACCCTGCCAGGGCATCCCATTCTGTGACTACAGCAGCCTCTGTTTAAGACCATATAACCATTTGCTCTTATTATATTTGAAATTAGCCTGATAAAGACACTTTTGCTCGGCATAGTACTTCTGGACCCTGCCAGGGCATCCCATTCTGTGACTACAGCAGCCTCTGTTTAAGACCATATAACCATTTGCTCTTATTATATTTGAAATTAGCCTGATAAAGACACTTTTGCTCGGCATAGTACTTCTGGACCCTGCCAGGGCATCCCATTCTGTGACTACAGCAGCCTCTGTTTAAGACCATATAACCATTTGCTCTTATTATATTTGAAATTAGCCTGATAAAGACACTTTTGCTCGGCATAGTACTTCTGGACCCTGCCAGGGCATCCCATTCTGTGACTACAGCAGCCTCTGTTTAAGACCATATAACCATTTGCTCTTATTATATTTGAAATTAGCCTGATAAAGACACTTTTGCTCGGCATAGTACTTCTGGACCCTGCCAGGGCATCCCATTCTGTGACTACAGCAGCCTCTGTTTAAGACCATATAACCATTTGCTCTTATTATATTTGAAATTAGCCTGATAAAGACACTTTTGCTCGGCATAGTACTTCTGGACCCTGCCAGGGCATCCCATTCTGTGACTACAGCAGCCTCTGTTTAAGACCATATAACCATTTGCTCTTATTATATTTGAAATTAGCCTGATAAAGACACTTTTGCTGGGCATAGTACTTCTGGACCCTGCCAGGGCATCCCATTCTGTGACTACAGCAGCCTCTGTTTAAGACCATATAACCATTTGCTCTTATTATATTTGAAATTAGCCTGATAAAGACACTTTTGCTTGGCATAGTACTTCTGGACCCTGCCAGGGCATCCCATTCTGTGACTACAGCAGCCTCTGTTTAAGACCATATAACCATTTGCTCTTATTATATTTGAAATTAGCCTGATAAAGACACTTTTGCTGGGCATAGTACTTCTGGACCCTGCCAGGGCATCCCATTCTGTGACTACAGCAGCCTCTGTTTAAGACCATATAACCATTTGCACTTATTATAATTGAAATTAGGCCTGATAAAGACACTTTTGCTGGGCATAGTACTTCTGGACCCTGCCAGGGCATCCCATTCTGTGACTACAGCAGCCTCTGTTTAAGACCATATAACCATTTGCTCTTATTATATTTGAAATTAGCCTGATAAAGACACTTTTGCTCGGCATAGTACTTCTGGACCCTGCCAGGGCATCCCATTCTGTGACTACAGCAGCCTCTGTTTAAGACCATATAACCATTTGCTCTTATTATATTTGAAATTAGCCTGATAAAGACACTTTTGCTGGGCATAGTACTTCTGGACCCTGCCAGGGCATCCCATTCTGTGACTACAGCAGCCTCTGTTTAAGACCATATAACCATTTGCTCTTATTATATTTGAAATTAGCCTGATAAAGACACTTTTGCTGGGCATAGTACTTCTGGACCCTGCCAGGGCATCCCATTCTGTGACTACAGCAGCCTCTGTTTAAGACCATATAACCATTTGCACTTATTATAATTGAAATTAGCCTGATAAAGACACTTTTGCTCGGCATAGTACTTCTGGACCCTGCCAGGGCATCCCATTCTGTGACTACAGCAGCCTCTGTTTAAGACCATATAACCATTTGCTCTTATTATATTTGAAATTAGCCTGATAAAGACACTTTTGCTGGGCATAGTACTTCTGGACCCTGCCAGGGCATCCCATTCTGTGACTACAGCAGCCTCTGTTTAAGACCATATAACCATTTGCTCTTATTATATTTGAAATTAGCCTGATAAAGACACTTTTGCTGGGCATAGTACTTCTGGACCCTGCCAGGGCATCCCATTCTGTGACTACAGCAGCCTCTGTTTAAGACCATATAACCATTTGCTCTTATTATATTTGAAATTAGCCTGATAAAGACACTTTTGCTGGGCATAGTACTTCTGGACCCTGCCAGGGCATCCCATTCTGTGACTACAGCAGCCTCTGTTTAAGACCATATAACCATTTGCTCTTATTATATTTGAAATTAGCCTGATAAAGACACTTTTGCTCGGCATAGTACTTCTGGACCCTGCCAGGGCATCCCATTCTGTGACTACAGCAGCCTCTGTTTAAGACCATATAACCATTTGCTCTTATTATATTTGAAATTAGCCTGATAAAGACACTTTTGCTCGGCATAGTACTTCTGGACCCTGCCAGGGCATCCCATTCTGTGACTACAGCAGCCTCTGTTTAAGACCATATAACCATTTGCTCTTATTATATTTGAAATTAGCCTGATAAAGACACTTTTGCTCGGCATAGTACTTCTGGAACCTGCCAGGGCATCCCATTCTGTGACTACAGCAGCCTCTGTTTAAGACCATATAACCATTTGCTCTTATTATATTTGAAATTAGCCTGATAAAGACACTTTTGCTCGGCATAGTACTTCTGGACCCTGCCAGGGCATCCCATTCTGTGACTACAGCAGCCTCTGTTTAAGACCATATAACCATTTGCTCTTATTATATTTGAAATTAGCCTGATAAAGACACTTTTGCTGGGCATAGTACTTCTGGACCCTGCCAGGGCATCCCATTCTGTGACTACAGCAGCCTCTGTTTAAGACCATATAACCATTTGCTCTTATTATATTTGAAATTAGCCTGATAAAGACACTTTTGCTGGGCATACTACTTCTGGACCCTGCCAGGGCATCCCATTCTGTGACTACAGCAGCCTCTGTTTAAGACCATATAACCATTTGCTCTTATTATATTTGAAATTAGCCTGATAAAGACACTTTTGCTGGGCATAGTACTTCTGGACCCTGCCAGGGCATCCCATTCTGTGACTACAGCAGCCTCTGTTTAAGACCATATAACCATTTGCTCTTATTATATTTGAAATTAGCCTGATAAAGACACTTTTGCTCGGCATAGTACTTCTGGACCCTGCCAGGGCATCCCATTCTGTGACTACAGCAGCCTCTGTTTAAGACCATATAACCATTTGCTCTTATTATATTTGAAATTAGCCTGATAAAGACACTTTTGCTGGGCATAGTACTTCTGGACCCTGCCAGGGCATCCCATTCTGTGACTACAGCAGCCTCTGTTTAAGACCATATAACCATTTGCTCTTATTATATTTGAAATTAGCCTGATAAAGACACTTTTGCTGGGCATAGTACTTCTGGACCCTGCCAGGGCATCCTATTCTGTGACTACAGCAGCCTCTGTTTAAGACCATATAACCATTTGCTCTTATTATATTTGAAATTAGCCTGATAAAGACACTTTTGCTCGGCATAGTACTTCTGGAACCTGCCAGGGCATCCCATTCTGTGACTACAGCAGCCTCTGTTTAAGACCATATAACCATTTGCTCTTATTATATTTGAAATTAGCCTGATAAAGACACTTTTGCTGGGCATAGTACTTCTGGACCCTGCCAGGGCATCCCATTCTGTGACTACAGCAGCCTCTGTTTAAGACCATATAACCATTTGCTCTTATTATATTTGAAATTAGCCTGATAAAGACACTTTTGCTGGGCATAGTACTTCTGGACCCTGCCAGGGCATCCCATTCTGTGACTACAGCAGCCTCTGTTTAATACCATATAACCATTTGCTCTTATTATATTTGAAATTAGCCTGATAAAGACACTTTTGCTGAGCATAGTACTTCTGGACCCTGCCAGGGCATCCCATTCTGTGACTACAGCAGCCTCTGTTTAAGACCATATAACCATTTGCTCTTATTATATTTGAAATTAGCCTGATAAAGACACTTTTGCTCGGCATAGTACTTCTGGACCCTGCCAGGTCCACTTCTTTTTTGGGGCATCCCATTCTGTGACTACAGCAGCCTCTGTTTAAGACCATATAACCATTTGCACTTATTATAATTGAAATTAGGCCTGATAAAGACACTTTTGCTGTGCATATTCTTACTGCTGCCTGCCAGGTGCACTCCTTTTTGGGGTATCCCATTCTGTGACTACAGCAGCCTCTATTTAAGACCATATAACCATTTGCACTTATTCTAATTGAAATTAGGCCTGATAAAGACACTTTTGCTGGGCATAGCACTTCTGGACCCTGCCAGGTCCACTTCTTTTTTGGGGCATCCCATTCTGTGACTACAGCAGCCTCTGTTTAACACCATATAACCATTTGCACTTATTATAATTGAAATTAGCCTGATAAAGACACTTTTGCTGGGCATAGCACTTCTGGACCCTGCCAGGTCCACTTCTTTTTTGGGGCATTCCATTCTGTGACTACAGCAGCCTCTGTTTAAGACCATATAACCATTTGCACTTATTATAATTGAAATTAGGCCTGATAAAGACACTTTTGCTGTGCATAGTCTTACTGCTGCCTGCCAGGTGCTCTCTGGTTTTTGGGGCATCCCAGTCTGTAACATACCATTAGCCTCTGCATTTACTGTAAGCTGCACAGTTATTTAAAGAAATTTGGCCTGTATGAGCCTGCTAACACACTGCTGCTGTGTGCATATATACTGATCTCAAGTCTACTTGGGGCATCCCATTCTGTAACATACCATTAGCCTCTGCATTTACTGTAAGCTGCACAGTTATTTAAAGAAATTTGGCCTGTATGAGCCTGCTTACACACTGCTGCTGTGTGCATATATACTGATCTCAAGTCAGCTTTGGGGCATCCCATTCTGTAACATACCATTAGCCTCTGCATTTACTGTAAGCTGCACAGTTATTTAAAGAAATTTGGCCTGTATGAGTCTGCTAACACACTGCTGCTGTGTGCATATATACTGATCTCAAGTCTGCTTGGGGCATCCCATTCTGTAACATACCATTAGCCTCTGCATTTACTGTAAGCTGCACAGTTATTTAAAGAAATTTGGCCTGTATGAGCCTGCTTACACACTGCTGCTGTGTGCATATATACTGATCTCAAGTCAGCTTTGGGGCATCCCATTCTGTAACATACCATTAGCCTCTGCATTTACTGTAAGCTGCACAGTTATTTAAAGAAATTTGGCCTGTATGAGCCTGCTAACACACTGCTGCTGTGTGCATATATACTGATCTCAAGTCTGCTTTGGGGCATCCCATTCTGTAACATACCATTAGCCTCTGCATTTACTGTAAGCTGCACAGTTATTTAAAGAAATTTGGCCTGTATGAGCCTGCTAACACACTGCTGCTGTGTGCATATATACTGATCTCAAGTCTGCTTGGGGCATCCCATTCTGTAACATAACATAACCTACCTACCATACTAAGCAGCTCTCTTATTTAAACTAAGCAGGCCTCTTGGAGGCTGATTGTCCACTTTTGGGTGTGCATTTATATTCGGTTTCATATACAGTGGGGTATCCCAATTTGTAAGATAACCTACCCCAACCATGTAAACTAAATAGGCCTGTTGCAGCCTGAGTTTCTCTGCTTGCGTATGGCCTGCATTACAATCTGTCTCTTTCAATGACACTGCTGCCTGGGGTATCCCAATTTGTAAGATAACCTACCCCAACCATGTAAACTAAAGGTTACGTCCTTCCAGAAGGAAAACTTATGCTGAACACTATTTTTGTTAGGGGCATTGACCTTTGGATTGATCGGCATGAAATTAATTTTTTTTTTTCAAAGTATGGCGCTGTAAAGAAGGTCAAAATGATGTCTCATACTTGGATTATTGTTACTTTTTGTTCAGCTTGAAATATAACAGGCCACACGGGCATCCCAAGGCACATGCTATTTTAAACCTATCTGTTATACAACATAAGCGTTGATCAGCATCAGCTGCTTTATTAAGCTACTTCAGTTTGCACTTGTTTTTGACTGCTTTAATAAACCAGGCCGCAGGGCACCCCAAAGCTGCACCTTGCACCCTATCTGGTATACAACATAAGCGTTGATCAGCATCAGCTTCATTAAGCTACTTCAGTTTGCACTTCCTTTTTGACTGCTTTCATTTAACCAGGCCGCAGGGCACCCCAAAGCTGCACCTTGCACCCTACCTGTTTATACTAAATAAGCATCTACAGCCTCAGCTTTATTAAGTTATTGCATTTTGAATTGGTTTTGGTCTGCTTTAAATACACCAGGCCGCAGGGCATCCCAAACCTGCATGTTGCACCCCATCTGTTATACTAAATAAGCGTTGATCAGCATCAGCTTTATTAAGCTATTGCATTTTGCATTGGTTTTTGTACTGCTGCCAAAACACTAGCCCATATGGGCATCCCAAACCAGCACATGTCACCCTATCTGTTATACTAAATAAGCTTCTACAGGCCCTTTTTTTATTTATTTTTATTTATATAGAGCTGCAATAGCTTATATTGTGAGGTTAATTTGCCATTTTGCAGCATAATATAGAGCAGCCCCTGTGTAAATCTGAGGGGCAATAGCTTATATAGTGAGGTAAATTTGCCATTTTGCTTCGTTATATAGAGCAGGCCCTGTGTAAATCTGAGGGGCAATAGCTTATATTGTGAGGTTAATTTGCCATTTTGCAGCATAATATAGAGCAGGCCCTGTGTAAATCTGAGGGGCAATAGCTTATATTGTGAGGTAAATTTGCCATTTTGCAGCATAATATAGAGCAGCCCCTGTGTAAATCTGAGGGGCAATAGCTTATATAGTGAGGTAAATTTGCCATTTTGCTTCGTTATATAGAGCAGCCCAGTTGCCATCTAAATCAACTACTGTCCGGCCAGTACAGCTTTTCCAGGGCAAACTCTGCTAGTTGCGGGCACAAGTCAAGTTTGGCTTCCCAGCAAATCCAGTGGATCTTGAAGGTGTGTTGGCATGGTCATGTCAAGGTATGACATGACCTGCTGTTTGAGGTCCAGCTCCAGGTCTTCCTGCTGCTCATGAGTAGACTCACTATGCGGGTGTAGAAAGCTACTCACTAGCGACTGAAGACTGAGGCTGCTGCTGATGGAGCTGCTGCTCCTTCCACCCCCCCAGCAGCCATGGCAGTGGAAGGTAATCGCAGAGGTCCCCCCGAGTCAGACCTGCGGGAGTATGGGCCATGGCGCAGATAGACATCGCCCAACTGACTACGTGGGATGTCTCTGTAGTAGGTCAGTTTGTCCTCCCTCTCAGTGGGCGTAAAAAATGCCCCCATTTTGTGCTGGAAGCGAGGGTCCAATAAGTTGGAGAGCCAGAAGTCTTCCCGCTGACAAATGGAGACAATTCTGCGCTCACTAGTACGCAAGCATGTGAGCATGCATCGTGCCATTTGTGCAAATGACTCGGAGGGACTACCTGTCTCCATCTCCACTGTAAACTGCCACGGTGTGTCTGGGTCATCTGTCTCGCCTTACTCACAACCCTCTAGCTCCTGTGGCTGCTCCTGCTCCTCCTCTTCTGTCAGATGACTAGATAAAATGGTCATTTTGTGAAACCTAAACTGTGGTTTGCTGTGCCCCACCCCCTCCTCCTCCTCCACTTCAGCCCCCACAGGCTTCATGTGGCTGTGAAATGTATGTGCCATGTCTCCAGTGCCCTGACCAGCCATGGTTTCCAACATGTGTTGTAGTACATGAAGCAGTGGAATCTCATCGTTCATCTCATAGTCCTGGCAACTGACTAATAACGTAGCTTCCTCAAAGGGCCTGAGCAAACGGTCGGTGTCACGTATGAGCTGCCAATGGTTTACATTGAATTTACACAGGGGTGTCCCCCTATCCGTTTGGATCATCCAGAAATCCGGGATGGCTTTTCTCTGTTCCTATAGTGCAGTGGTCCTCAACCCTGTCCTCAAGGCCCACCAACATGTCATGTTTTTTGGATCTCCAAATAGCCAGCTCTATTGCTCTGCAGCTGCACTAATTACTCCACCTGTGCATCTTTGTGGAGATCTGCAAAACCTGGCCTGTTGGTGGGCCTTGAGGACAGAGTTGGGGACCACTGCTATAGTGGATCCTGCATATGGAGGGTGGAATTCCAACGGGTGGAAACATCGCAAATCAGACTATGGTGGGGTACACCGTTGTGACGCTGAGGCTCAATAAGGTTGTGCTTGGTGGTGTAGGAGTGCCAGAAGTGCATGCTAACTTTCTTTCCTGTTGTTCTTTCAGATGGGGGCAAGACTTAAAAACTACACTGAACACGTGTGCCATGTCAGGACGCATGACTCTGGCTTCCTTGTCGCAGCGCAAACAAGATGTTCTTCCAAGTGTAATGCAGCAGGCTGGACTTATGGTGACGCTGTCTGAGAGGAGAAATCCCTCAGACATCAAGATTAAAAATTCCAAGAATTTTTGAGGGCTAATTATTCAGAGGCAAATGATAGCTAGTTGTTTCTGATTTAATTACAAGGTGGAAACACACCCTCAAACAAAACTTCACTTTGGCAATACTATTGCATTTGTCTATTCATAATTTTATGTATATACACTAACTAACCTACTTTTTCTCCACAGGATGCTGCATGAAACACTGCCACATCGCTGAGAAGCTGATTTTTCCGAACAACAGTCCGCAATAATCTGCTGCTGCTGCCGCCGCCACCGCCGCAGACTCCAGGGACCCTCTTCCACTACCTCGGCTTGCAACACCTCCTCCCACGACACTCTCCTCATCCCTAATTGCCGGCTAGTGGAAGAAGAGGCGAGTGTCTCCTCCACTTCTTGGCTGGGCAGTAGCTGCTGAATTTTATGATTATCAGATCTTCATCAATGGATAGTGGAGCTGAACCCAAAGCATAAAAGACAGACAACAGACAGTTGACTGGGGGTGTCAGATGCCACTTGTGATGCAGTGGACTGCTTTTGCAGCACTTCCAGACAAAGTTGCTTCATTGGCTGACACAATGACTGGTAAAGCTGTGGAACATATGGTTTAAAAGCAAAAATAACCATTTGTTTTTATATGAAAAAGACCCTGGTTTATACATAGTTTTTTTTTTTCCAGAGACTGCCCTGCATGGAAATGAATGGCGCATGGATCATCCAAGCTTTCCTCCCAACAATGCCTGATGTATTCCAGTAGATTGATGACGGGGCCAGACCTACACTAAAGAAAGATGGATCGTGCAAAACAGATTTAAGGCACTGCTCTCCAGTTACAGACATTCCTCCGCATCGGACCAAAAATCCTTTACGTTACTCTTACTTTTTATTAATATTCTTCGGATAAGACGGATCAGACATGATTCCAGATTAAAAATTCCAAGAATTTTTGAGGGCTAATTAGTCAGAGGCAATGATACCTTCTTGTTTCTGATTTAATTAAAAGGTGGAAACACACCCTCAAACAAAACTTCACTTTGGCAATACTTTTGCATTTGTTTATTCATAATTTTATGTAGATATTACTAACTAAGCTACTTTTTCTCCACATGACTCTCCACAGGGTGTGATTCATCCAATTTTTGGGCTCCTGAAGCCAACCCCAGGGTCTCTTTAAAGTAATGTTTGGGCTCCTGCAGCAGCTGCTGCTGCTGCTGCTGCCAACTTCTGCCAACTCCAGGGTGTGATTCATCCAATTTTTGGGCTCCTGAAGCCAACCCCAGTGTATATTTGGGCTCCTGCTGCTGCCAACTCCAGGGTGTGAATCATCCAATTTTTGGGCTCCTGAAGCCAACCCCAGTGTCTCTTTAAAGTAATATTTGGGCTCCTGCTGCTGCCAACTCCAGGGTGGGATTCATCCAATTTTTGGGCTCCTGAAGCCAACCCCAGTGTCTCTTTAAAGTAATGTTGGGGCTCCTGCTGCTGCTGCTGCCAACTCCAGGGTGTGGATCATGCAATTTTTGGGCTCCTGAAGCCAACCCCAGTGTCTCTTTAAAGTAATATTTGGGCTCCTGCTGCTGCCAACTCCAGGGTGTGATTCATCCAATTTTTGGGCTCCTGAAGCCAACCCCAGTGTCTCTTTAAAGTAATATTTGGGCTCCTGCTGCTGCCAACTCCAGGGTGTGATTCATCCAATTTTTGGGCTCCTGAAGCCAACCCCAGTGTCTCTTTAAAGTAATGTTGGGGCTCCTGCTGCTGCTGCTGCCAACTTCTGCCAACTCCAGGGTGTGACTCATCCAATTTTTGGGCTCCTGAAGCCAACTCCAGTGTATATTTGGGCTCCTGCTGCTGCTGCTGCCAACTCCAGGGTGTGATTCATCCAATTTTTGGGCTCCTGAAGCCAACTCCAGTGTATATTTGGGCTCCTACTGCTGCTGCTGCCAACTCCAGGGTGTGATTCATCCAATTTTTGGGCTCCTGAAGCCAACCCCAGTGTCTCTTTAAAGTAATATTTGGGCTCCTGCTGCCAACTCCAGGGTGTGATTCATCCAATTTTTGGGCTCCTGAAGCCAACCCCAGTGTATATTTGGGCTCCTGCTGCTGCTGCTGCCAACTCCAGGGTGTGAATCATGCAATTTTTGGGCTCCTGAAGCCAACCCCAGTGTCTCTTTAAAGTAATGTTTGGGCTCCTGCTGCTGCCAACTCCAGGGTGTGATTCATCCAATTTTTGGGCTCCTGAAGCCAACCCCAGTGTCTCTTTAAAGTAATATTTGGGCTCCTGCTGCTGCCAACTCCAGGGTGTGATTCATCCAATTTTTGGGCTCCTGAAGCCAACCCCAGTGTCTCTTTAAAGTAATGTTGGGGCTCCTGCTGCTGCTGCTGCCAACTTCTGCCAACTCCAGGGTGTGACTCATCCAATTTTTGGGCTCCTGAAGCCAACCCCAGTGTCTCTTTAAAGTAATATTTGGGCCCCTGCTGCTGCCAACTCCAGGGTGTGATTCATCCAATTTTTGGGCTCCTGAAGCCAACCCCAGTGTCTCTTTAAAGTAATATTTGGGCTCCTGCTGCTGCCAACTCCAGGGTGTGATTCATCCAATTTTTGGGCTCCTGAAGCCAACCCCAGTGTCTCTTTAAAGTAATGTTGGGGCTCCTGCTGCTGCTGCTGCCAACTTCTGCCAACTCCAGGGTGTGACTCATCCAATTTTTGGGCTCCTGAAGCCAACTCCAGTGTATATTTGGGCTCCTGCTGCTGCTGCTGCCAACTCCAGGGTGTGATTCATCCAATTTTTGGGCTCCTGAAGCCAACTCCAGTGTATATTTGGGCTCCTGCTGCTGCTGCCAACTCCAGGGTGTGATTCATCCAATTTTTGGGCTCCTGAAGCCAACCCCAGTGTCTCTTTCAGCCAATGTTTGGGCTCCTGCTGCTGCTGCTGCCAACTCCAGGGTGTGATTCATCCAATTTTTGGGCTCCTGCTGCTGCCAACTCCAGTGTCTCTTTAAAGCAATGTTTGGGCTCCTGCCTCTCATAGTGATGCCACTTCAACTCTCTTGAATTCAATTGTGCCGCTCTGCGATTCTATTATTTAACTAACCCAGCACGCATCCTGTGCATGTTACAGCAAGGCAGAATGGTTTACAACCCTATTGAGGCTCTAGGAGGCTCAGAAATAGCCGTTTTTAATAGTGATTCGTCGCGAATTTATTCGGGTCGAAACGATTTTTGTCGGAAAATTCGGCGAATCAGTCGAATCGAATTTTTCAAAAGTTCGCTCATCTCTAGCAAGAACCATCAAAACATGACCATATAAGAAAGTGCCAATGTACATTACCCACAGCAGCTAGCCATGCAGTGTATCACCCCCGCCCCAGCCGACGCGTTTCGTAACGGAGCGACCCGTTACTTCATCTGGGCAAAAAGGTATTTTTGCACATTATGATATGCTAAGTTATTTGAGATTTGAGATGTAAGAAAGCATAGTTTTTATTGCATTCGCATTTAGATAGGAATTTTGGCTTGCATACAGTGCCCCCCGGTGCTCGTTTGAGATATTTTAATTGTTTTTAAATGTGTGTATTTTTGTAATCTGTAATAATAAATTAGATTATCAACTAATATTCTTTTGATTGTTATTGGGTGGTGCTGTTAATATCCTGGTTTGGTGTTGGTGGGGACTGTGGGGTCTCCCATTTTGAGAGATATATATTATAATATACATGATTACAGATATTCCCCAAATTATATTCCTGAATTCTTAATAACACCCAAATAGGATGTGAGTCTGAGGCCTTGACATTTGTCTATAGTGAATAGACCATGCCCCATAAATATAATAGACTTCCAAGACGGGACCTCAATAGCTGAGGTGTCTCAGAGCTGCAGGTCATTTCCTCTTGAAAAGGAATCCTGGAATTCCTAATTAGGTTGTACCCAGACTCAGATATTCAGTTCCCCTAGCCTAGACTTTAGATACACATGCATTAGATGATAGTTATGAAGTTCAGGTGCACATTAAAGGGGCACTATCGCAAAATTGTGTAATATTAAAAATCCATATAAACACTTTAGCTAATAAGGGGAAGGGTCACTTATACACCCGAACTGAATAAAACTCCCACCAAGCTTGTGGTTTTCTTCCCCTGGTAGGAATAAAATCCTGGAGTTACAGTTTAGTCTATGAGGGGTCTGTCACCCGAGATGCCCTCTTCCTTCCATTAAAATAAAAAAACAAGCCTGGCTGGATATTTCTCAATACCAGGTGTATAAGCGACCCCTCCTCCCTCCATCCATTTTTATTATTTGGCCATTTTTTCGCGATAGTGCTCCTTTAAGTCATATTACATCAAGATGTTAGTAAGGTTGACAGGTCCACTTTAATCATTATACCGTGACATGGGGCGTACCTGGTACTCGTATGTGGAGTCTCCGCCAGCCTCGGGCCCCAGGCCAGCCAGGCGCTCCTTCTCCCTCTGTTTGGCATGCTGGCGGATGCAGAAGATGACAGTGGAGGCGATGACGATCCCGGCGATGCAGGCCAAGGCGATGAAGATGAGGACCACGAAGCGGAATGTGTCTCCAAAGCGGGCGACATGGGGGTAGGTGGTGGCGTTACTGCGCTGTGGGCAGAGAAGAGGGCGATTTCATGAGAAATGTATCAATCTACAGCCAAAGGTTTGTTTTTTGTTAATTATTAATACGAAATTGAGAAAATATTATTATTATTATCGGTACTGCACAAAACATGGGGATCTGCCTCCAATGGAACAGCCCTTAATTGGCCTCCGGACTCGCATTGGCCCCTCACACGCCTGAACGCCATATCTCGCTCTCCCACATCATTGTTACTGTCGTTCTGTCTATCTGCAACAGCCAAGGGTCAGCAACAGTGATCAGTTTTAGGCCCTTATTTATGAAGGGATAGCGACAGGTAGCGACTGGTGAGCGGCCGGTAATGACGGGCCCCGCCACGAGAACGCCGGCTCCCCACCACAATCACACATTTATCAAGCCAATCCTGCTTAGCGACTGAGATAGCGCCATATAGCGACTCATTCATCATTATTCCAGCCTCACCCCACAGCGCCAGCGTCCGACCTTGAACAGCGACAGGTATGACCTCTCGCTACCTGGCGCTCTCCAATGCATTTCAATGGAACAATCTTTAAATATGTATAATTAATTGTTATTAATGTTTTTTTTTTTTTTTTTCAATGTGAAAAATTCTGTGACCACTTCTGCCATGTTAGATAATTTTTTTAAGGTAAAAAAAAAAAAAAAAATTGTACAAAATTGATATTACAGGTCTGATATTATTGTATTCATATTACAAAATTCTTAATTTTTTTTTTTTTGCCAAAATATGGTTGTTTGGGGGTTAAAAAACTACTTTTTACACATCGCTGCCCGCGCTCTGGGGTTTAAACATGCATTTCACAGCGCGAGAATTTTTGGAGCGTGATTTTTTGATGAATATGGTGGGAGCCGGTCGCTCTGACCAGTCGCTATCATGCGCTCCCATACAGCGCGGAACCTGTCAAATAGCGACTCCTAACCCCGTATTCAACATTACTGCACACTGACTGAGTCGCTATCAACAACCGAACAACGGCCAAGCACAGCGACTACTAGCAGGCGCTGTGAAAATACTGCTACAGTCGCTCAACTGTCGCTACCTGGCGCTATTAACGAATCGGCCTCTTAGTCTCCTGTATAAGCTGTCAGTGATCAGTGTCAGTCTCCTGTATAAGCTGTCAGTGATCAGTGTCAGTCTCCTGTATAAGCTGTCAGTGATCAGTGTCAGTCTCTATGTATAAGTTGTCAGTGATCAGTGTCAGTCTCCTGTATAAGTTGTCAGTGATCAGTGTCAGTCTCCTGTATAAGCTGTCAGTGATCGGTGTCAGTCTCCTGTATAAGCTGTCAGTGATCGGTGTCAGTCTCCTGTATAAGCTGTCAGTGATCGGTGTCAGTCTCCTGTATAAGCTGTCAGTGATCAGTGTCAGTCTCTATGTATAAGCTGTCAGTGATCGGTGTCAGTCTCCTGTATAAGCTGTCAGTGATCAGTGTCAGTCTCCTGTATAAGCTGTCAGTGATCGGTGTCAGTCTCCTGTATAAGCTGTCAGTGATCAGTGTCAGTCTCTATGTATAAGTTGTCAGTGATCAGTGTCAGTCTCCTGTATAAGTTGTCAGTGATCAGTGTCAGTCTCCTGTATAAGCTGTCAGTGATCAGTGTCAGTCTCCTGTATAAGCTGTCAGTGATCAGTTTCAATCTCCTGTATAAGTTGTCAGTGATCAGTGTCAGTCTCCTGTATAAGCTGTCAGTGGTCAGTGTCAGTCTCCAGTATAAGCTGTCAGTGATCAGTTTCAATCTCCTGTATAAGCTGTCAGTGATCAGTGTCAGTCTCCTGTATAAGCTGTCAGTGGTCAGTGTCAGTCTCCAGTATAAGCTGTCAGTGATCAGTGTCAGTCTCCTGTATAAGCTGTCAGTGATCACTGTCAGTCTCCTGTATAAGCTGTCAGTGATCAGTGTCAGTCTCTATGTATAAGTTGTCAGTGATCAGTGTCAGTCTCCTGTATAAGCTGTCAGTGATCAGTGTCAGTTCTATGTATAAGCTGTCAGTGATCGGTGTCAGTCTCCTGTATAAGCTGTCAGTGATCAGTGTCAGTCTCCTGTATAAGCTGTCAGTGATCGGTGTCAGTCTCCTGTATAAGCTGTCAGTGATCAGTGTCAATCTCCTGTATAAGCTGTCAGTGATCAGTGTCAGTCTCATGTATAAGCTGTCAGTGATCGGTGTCAGTCTCCTGTATAAGCTGTCAGTGATCAGTGTCAATCTCCTGTATAAGCTGTCAGTGATCAGTGTCAGTCTCCTGTATAAGCTGTCAGTGATCAGTGTCAGTCTCCTGTATAAGCTGTCAGTAATCAGTGTCAGTCTCCTGTATAAGCTGTCAGTGATCAGTGTCAGTCTCCTGTATAAGCTGTCAGTGATCAGTGTCAGTCTCCTGTATAAGCTGTCAGTGATCAGTGTCAGTCTCCTGTATAAGCTGTCAGTGATCAGTGTCAGTCTCCTGTATAAGCTGTCAGTGGTCAGTGTAAGTCTCATGTATAAGCTGTCAGTGATCAGTGTCAGTTCTATGTATAAGCTGTCAGTGATCAGTGTCAGTCTCCTGTATAAGCTGTCAGTGATCAGTGTCAGTCTCCTGTATAAGCTGTCAGTGGTCAGTGTCAGTTCTATGTATAAGCTGTCAGTGATCAGCGTCAGCCTCCTGTATAAGCTCAGTGATCAGTGTCAGTCTCCTGTATAAGCTGTCAGTGATCAGTGTCAGTCTCCTGTATAAGCTGTCAGTGATCAGTGTCAGTCTCCTGTATAAGCTGTCAGTGATCAGTGTCAGTCTCCTGTATAAGCTGTCAGTGATCAGTGTCAGTCTCCTGTATAAGCTGTCAGAGATCAGTGTCAGTCTCCAGTATAAGCTGTCAGTGATCAACGTCAGTCTCCTGTATAAGCTGTCAGTGATCAGTGTCAGTTCTATGTATAAGCTGTCAGTGATCAGTGTCAGTTCTATGTATAAGCTGTCAGTGATCAGTGTCAGTCTCCTGTATAAGCTGTCAGTGATCAGTGTCAGTTCTATGTATAAGCTGTCAGTGATCAGTGTCAGTCTCCTGTATAAGCTGTCAGTGATCAGTGTCAGTCTCCAGTATAAGCTGTCAGTGATCAGTTTCAGTCTCCTGTATAAGCTGTCAGTGATCAGTTTCAGTCTCCTGTATAAGCTGTCAGTGATCAGTGTCAGTCTCCTGTGTAAGCTGTCAGTGATCAGTGTCAGTCTCCAGTATAAGCTGTCAGTGATCAGTTTCAGTCTCCTGTATAAGCTGTCAGTGATCAGTGTCAGTCTCCAGTATAAGCTGTCAGTGGTCCGTGTCAGTCTCCTGTATAAGCTGTCAGTGATCAGTGTCAGTCTCCTGTATAAGCTGTCAGTGATCAGTGTCAGTCTCCCAGTATAAGCTGTCAGTGATCAGTTTCAGTCTCCAGTATAAGCTGTCAGTGATCAGTTTCAGTCTCCTGTATAAGCTGTCAGTGATCAGTGTCAGTCTCCAGTATAAGCTGTCAGTGGTCCGTGTCAGTCTCCTGTATAAGCTGTCAGTGATCAGTGTCAGTCTCCTGTATAAGCTGTCAGTGATCAGTGTCAGTCTCCAGTATAAGCTGTCAGTGATCAGTGTCAGTCTCCTGTATAAGCTGTCAGTGATCAGTGTCAGTCTCCAGTATAAGCTGTCAGTGATCAGTTTCAGTCTCCTGTATAAGCTGTCAGTGATCAGTGTCAGTCTCCTGTATAAGCTGTCAGTGATCAGTTTCAGTCTCCTGTATAAGCTGTCAGTGATCAGTGTCAGTCTCATGTATAAGCTGTCAGTGATCAGTGTCAGTTCTATGTATAAGCTGTCAGTGATCAGCATCAGTCTCCTGTATAAGCTGTCAGTGATCAGTGTCAGTCTCCTGTATAAGCTGTCAGTGATCAGTGTCAGTCTCCTGTATAAGCTGTCAGTGATCAGTGTCAGTCTCCTGTATAAGCTGTCAGTGATCAGTGTCAGTCTCCTGTATAAGCTGTCAGTGATCAGTGTCAGTCTCCTGTATAAGCTGTCAGTGATCAGTGTCAGTCTCCTGTATAAGCTGTCAGTGATCAGTGTCAGTCTCCAGTATAAGCTGTCAGTGATCAGTGTCAGTCTCCTGTATAAGCTGTCAGTGATCAGTGTCAGTCTCCTATATAAGCTGTCAGTGATCAGTGTCAGTTCTCTGTATAAGCTGTCAGTGATCAGTGATAGTCTCCTGTATAAGCTGTCAGTGATCAGTGTCAGTTCTCTGTATAAGCTGTCAGTGATCAGTGTCAGTCTCCTGTATAAGCTGTCAGTGATCAGTGTCAGTCTCCTATATAAGCTGTCAGTGATCAGTGTCAGTTCTCTGTATAAGCTGTCAGTGATCAGTGATAGTCTCCTGTATAAGCTGTCAGTGATCAGTGTCAGTTCTCTGTATAAGCTGTCAGTGATCAGTGATAGTCTCCTGTATAAGCTGTCAGTGATCAGTGTCAGTCTCCTGTATAAGCTGTCAGTGATCAGTGTCCGTTCTCTGTATAAGCTGTCAGTGATCAGTGATAGTCTCCTGTATAAGCTGTCAGTGATCGGTGTCAGTTCTCTGTATAAGCTGTCAGTGATCAGTGTTAGTCTCCTGTATAAGCTGTCAGTGATCAGTGTCAGTTCTCTGTATAAGCTGTCAGTGATCAGTGTCAGTCTCCTGTATAAGCTGTCAGTGATCAGTGTCACTCTCCTGTATAAGCTGTCAGTGATCAGTGTCAGTCTCCTGTATAAGCTGTCAGTGATCAGTGTCACTCTCCTGTATAAGCTGTCAGTGATCAGTGTCAGTCTCCAGTATAAGCTGTCAGTGATCAGTGTCAGTCTCCTGTAAAAGCTGTCAGTGATCAGTGTCAGTCTCCTGTATAAGCTGTCAGTGATCAGTGTCAGTCTCTATGTATAAGTTGTCAGTGATCAGTGTCAGTCTCCTGTATAAGCTGTCAGTGATCAGTGTCAGTCTCCTGTATAAGCTGTCAGTGATCAGTGTCAGTCTCCTGTATAAGCTGTCAGTGATCAGTGTCAGTCTCCAGTATAAGCTGTCAGTGATCAGTTTCAGTCTCCTGTATAAGCTGTCAGTGATCAGTTTCAGTCTCCTGTATAAGCTGTCAGTGATCAGTGTCAGTCTCCTGTGTAAGCTGTCAGTGATCAGTGTCAGTCTCCAGTATAAGCTGTCAGTGATCAGTTTCAGTCTCCTGTATAAGCTGTCAGTGATCAGTGTCAGTCTCCAGTATAAGCTGTCAGTGGTCCGTGTCAGTCTCCTGTATAAGCTGTCAGTGATCAGTGTCAGTCTCCTGTATAAGCTGTCAGTGATCAGTGTCAGTCTCCAGTATAAGCTGTCAGTGATCAGTTTCAGTCTCCAGTATAAGCTGTCAGTGATCAGTTTCAGTCTCCTGTATAAGCTGTCAGTGATCAGTGTCAGTCTCTGTATAAGCTGTCAGTGATCAGTGTCAGTCTCCTGTATAAGCTGTCAGTGATCAGCGTCAGTCTCCTGTATAAGCTGTCAGTGATCAGTGTCAGTCTCCAGTATAAGCTGTCAGTGGTCCGTGTCAGTCTCCTGTATAAGCTGTCAGTGATCAGTGTCAGTCTCCTGTATAAGCTGTCAGTGATCAGTGTCAGTCTCCAGTATAAGCTGTCAGTGATCAGTGTCAGTCTCCTGTATAAGCTGTCAGTGATCAGTGTCAGTCTCCAGTATAAGCTGTCAGTGATCAGTTTCAGTCTCCTGTATAAGCTGTCAGTGATCAGTGTCAGTCTCCTGTATAAGCTGTCAGTGATCAGTTTCAGTCTCCTGTATAAGCTGTCAGTGATCAGTGTCAGTCTCATGTATAAGCTGTCAGTGATCAGTGTCAGTTCTATGTATAAGCTGTCAGTGATCAGCATCAGTCTCCTGTATAAGCTGTCAGTGATCAGTGTCAGTCTCCTGTATAAGCTGTCAGTGATCAGTGTCAGTCTCCTGTATAAGCTGTCAGTGATCAGTGTCAGTCTCCTGTATAAGCTGTCAGTGATCAGTGTCAGTCTCCTGTATAAGCTGTCAGTGATCAGTGTCAGTCTCCTGTATAAGCTGTCAGTGATCAGTGTCAGTCTCCTGTATAAGCTGTCAGTGATCAGTGTCAGTCTCCTGTATAAGCTGTCAGTGATCAGTGTCAGTCTCCTATATAAGCTGTCAGTGATCAGTGTCAGTTCTCTGTATAAGCTGTCAGTGATCAGTGATAGTCTCCTGTATAAGCTGTCAGTGATCAGTGTCAGTTCTCTGTATAAGCTGTCAGTGATCAGTGATAGTCTCCTGTATAAGCTGTCAGTGATCAGTGTCAGTTCTCTGTATAAGCTGTCAGTGATCAGTGTTAGTCTCCTGTATAAGCTGTCAGTGATCAGTGTCAGTTCTCTGTATAAGCTGTCAGTGATCAGTGTCAGTCTCCTGTATAAGCTGTCAGTGATCAGTGTCAGTCTCCTGTATAAGCTGTCAGTGATCAGTGTCAGTCTCCTGTATAAGCTGTCAGTGATCAGTGTCAGTTCTCTGTATAAGCTGTCAGTGATCAGTGATAGTCTCCTGTATAAGCTGTCAGTGATCAGTGTCAGTTCTCTGTATAAGCTGTCAGTGATCAGTGTTAGTCTCCTGTATAAGCTGTCAGTGATCAGTGTCAGTTCTCTGTATAAGCTGTCAGTGATCAGTGTCAGTCTCCTGTATAAGCTGTCAGTGATCAGTGTCACTCTCCTGTATAAACTGTCAGTGATCAGTGTTAGTCTCCTGTATAAGCTGTCAGTGATCAGTGTCAGTCTCCTGTATAAGCTGTCAGTGATCAGTGTCAGTTCTCTGTATAAGCTGTCAGTGATCAGTGTCAGTCTCCTGTATAAGCTGTCAGTGATCAGTGATAGTCTCCTGTATAAGCTGTCAGTGATTAGTGTCAGTCTCCTGTATAAGCTGTCAGTGATCAGTGTCAGTCTCCTGTATAAACTGTCAGTGATCAGTGTCAGTCTCCTGTATAAGCTGTCAGTGATCAGTGTCAGTTCTCTGTATAAGCTGTCAGTGATCAGTGTCAGTCTCCTGTATAAGCTGTCAGTGATCAGTGTCAGTCTCATGTATAAGCTGTCAGTGATCAGTGTCAGTCTCCTGTATAAGCTGTCAGTGATCAGCGTCAGTTCTCTGTATAAGCTGTCAGTGATCAGCGTCAGTCTCATGTATAAGCTGTCAGTGATCAGCGTCAATCTCCTGTATAAGCTGTCAGTGATCAGTGTCAGTCTCCTGTATAAGCTGTCAGTGATCAGTGTCAGTTCTCTGTATAAGCTGTCAGTGATCAGCGTCAGTCTCATGTATAAGCTGTCAGTGATCAGTGTCAGTTCTCTGTATAAGCTGTCAGTGATCAGTGTCAGTCTCATGTATAAGCTGTCAGTGATCAGCGTCAATCTCCTGTATAAGCTGTCAGTGATCAGTGTCAGTCTCCTGTATAAGCTGTCAGTGATCAGTGTCAGTTCTCTGTATAAGCTGTCAGTGATCAGTGTCAGTCTCCTGTATAAGCTGTCAGTGATCAGTGTCAGTCTCCTGTATAAGCTGTCAGTGATCAGTGTTAGTCTCCTGTATAAGCTGTCAGTGATCAGTGTCAGTCTCCTGTATAAGCTGTCAGTGATCAGTGTCAGTTCTCTGTATAAGCTGTCAGTGATCAGTGATAGTCTCCTGTATAAGCTGTCAGTGATCAGTGTCAGTCTCCTGTATACGATGTCATTGATTAGTGTCAGTCTCCTGTATAAGCTGTCAGTGATCAGTGTCAGTCTCCTGTATAAGCTGTCAGTGATCAGTGTCAGTCTCATGTATAAGCTGTCAGTGATCAGTGTCAGTCTCCTGTATAAGCTGTCAGTGATCAGCGTCAGTCTCCTGTATAAGCTGTCAGTGATCAGTGTCAGTTCTCTGTATAAGCTGTCAGTGATCAGTGTCAGTCTCATGTATAAGCTGTCAGTGATCAGCGTCAATCTCCTGTATAAGCTGTCAGTGATCAGTGTCAGTCTCCTGTATAAGCTGTCAGTGATCAGTGTCAGTCTCCTGTATAAGCTGTCAGTGATCACTGTCAGTCTCCTGTATAAGCTGTCAGTGATCAGTGTCAGTTCTCTGTATAAGCTGTCAGTGATCAGTGTCAGTCTCCTGTATAAGCTGTCAGTGATCACTGTCAGTCTCCTGTATAAGCTGTCAGTGATCAGTGTCAGTCTCCTGTATAAGCTGTCAGTGATCACTGTCAGTCTCCTGTATAAGCTGTCAGTGATCAGTGTCAGTCTCCTGTATAAGCTGTCAGTGATCACTGTCAGTCTCCTGTATAAGCTGTCAGTGATCAGCATTAGTTCTCTGTATAAGCTGTCAGTGATCAGTGTCAGTCTCCTGTATAAGCTGTCAGTGATCAGCATTAGTTCTCTGTATAAGCTGTCAGTGATCAGTGTCAGTCTCCAGTATAAGCTGTCAGTGATCAGTGTCAGTCTCCTGTATAAGCTGTCAGTGATCAGTGTCAGTCTCCTGTATAAGCTGTCAGTGATCAGCATTAGTTCTCTGTATAAGCTGTCAGTGATCAGTGTCAGTCTCCTGTATAAGCTGTCAGTGATCAGCGTCAGTCTCCTGTATAAGCTGTCAGTGATCAGTGTCAGTCTCCTGTATAAGCTGTCAGTGATCAGCATTAGTTCTCTGTATAAGCTGTCAGTGATCAGTGTCAGTCTCCTGTATAAGCTGTCAGTGATCAGTGTCAGTCTCCTGTATAAGCTGTCAGTGATCAGTGTCAGTCTCCTGTATAAGCTGTCAGTGATCAGCATTAGTTCTATGTATAAGCTGTCAGTGATCAGCGTCAGTCTCCTGTATAAGCTGTCAGTGATCAGTGTCAGTCTCATGTATAAGCTGTCAGTGATCAGTGTCAGTCAGTCTCTGTATAAGCTAGTATTCGCTGTGCTTGGCCGTTGTTCGGTAGTTGATAGCGACTCAGTTGGTTTGCCGTAATGTTGAATATTGGGTGAGGAGTCGCTATTTGACAGGTTCCGCGCTGTATGGGAGCGCATGATAGCGATTGGCCCTAGCGACCGGCTCCCACCATATTCATTAACAAATCACGCTCAAAAAATTACCGCGCTGTGAAATGCATGTTTAAACCCCAGAGCGCTGGCGGCGATGGGTTAAAAGTAGTTTTTTAACCCCCAAACCACCATATTTTTGGAAACCAAAAAAAACAAGTTTTTAAAATAATTTAGTAATATGAATACATTAATATCAGACCTGTAATATCAATTCTGTACATTTTTTTTTTTTAACTTAAAAAAATTATCTAACATAGCAGAAGTGGTCACAGAATTTTTCACATAAAAAAAAAAAATAAACATTAATAACAATTAATTATTAATATTTAAAGATTTTTCCATTGAAATGCATTGGAGAGCGCCAGGTAGCGAGAGGTCATACCTGTCGCTGTTCAAGGTCGGACGCTGGCGCTGTGGGCTGAGGCTGGAATAATGATGAATGAGTGGCTATATGGCGCTATCTCAGTCGCTAAGCAGGATTGGCTTGATAAATGTGTGATTGTGGTGGGGAGCCGGCGTTCTCGTGGCGGTGATCGTCATTACCGGCCGCTCACCAGGCGCTACCTGTCGCTATTCCTTCATAAATAAGGGCCTTAGTATCTATTGTGTATCACTATACTAAAATACAAAACTATATACATGTAAATAATGTGTCAAAAACAAATATGGGCGGCGGCTATATGGTCTCTATGCTCTGTCTTTGGTGGGGTATTTGTTAGGTATTCTGGAAGCCTTATCAAGGGCTTTATTCATCAAGGGATAGCGAGAGGTAGCGGCAGGCAGCGTCAGGTGAACGCCGGGCGCTGTACGCAAAACCACATTTATGAAGGCGATTCTGGTGAGCGCCTCTTACAGCGACACGTAGTGACGGATTCATCACAGACAACTCAGCGGATCCCGGCGGCGCTCTAGCTTTCAGAGCGTCTGGTATTATCTGTCGCTACCTGTCGCTCTCCCATACATTTCAACGGACGTTACTTTTCTTCTCTTCTCTTTTTTTTTTTGCTTTGTATCAAATCATTGTGTGACCTCTCCTGATCTATTTACGGTAAATACATTTTGGAAAAATGTTTAGATTTTTTTATTTTTTTATGCAGAATTGTCATTACAGGTCTGGTATTAAAGTGTTAATGTCACAATGTTACAACAATGTCATTCCATGTGTTTTCGCTTTGTTACTAGTGGATTTGTGTTCAAAAACAGACTTTAATCACACAGCTTTTGGCGCTCTGGGCTACAGCGACATAATTGAGTGCTGGCGCTGTGTGAGGCAGTTTTTTTGATGAATATGGTTTGTGTTACTCACACTGACCAGTCACTACCGTTCGCTCCCATATAGCTCTGTACTGGTGTTATAGCGACTCACACATCAAATTCATCAATGCCAGCAATGTTACTACAGTGACTGAGGCGCTCTGTAATAGCGACTCATGGCCGATCAGAGCGACCACTAGCGGTCGCTCTTAGTGCCGCTGTACAGACGCTCATCTGCCGTTACCTGGCGCTACCTGGCGCTATCCCTTCATGAATAAGGCTCTAAATCGATATCTCGGCCATTTCTTCTTCAATTTAAAAACAGAAACAGTTTAGGACAGTGCCAAAAGTAGCCAGACCCAATGGTGCAACACTTACCTTTTCCCTGCAGTATTACTCATACAGAATAAAAAAAAAAATAGAATAAAAAGTCACAACTGATTTTGATTTGATCACTCAGGCCCTTATTTAAGAAGGGATAGCGTCAGGTAGCGGCTGGTTAATGAGAGGTAGCGGCAGGTAGCGACTGGTGAACGCCGGACACGGCACGCAATTACACATTTATCAAGCAGAATCTGTTTGGCGACTGGGATAGCGCCATGTAGCGTCTGATTCATCATTTTCACAGCCTCAGCGTACAGCGCCGGCGTTCAGCCTTGCACAGCGCCAGGTATGACCTCTCGCTACCTGTCGCTCTCCCATACATTTCAATAGACGATCCTTTTCTTCTCTTTAAACGGGGTTTTTGTTTTACTAAAAAATCACAAATAATTCTGTGACCTCTTCTGACATTGAAATAGCAGTTTTTTCATAATTTTTTCAATTTTTCAATTTTTATATATTTCTTCAGAAATGACATTACAGGTCTGCCATTAAAGTGTTCATGTTACAATGTTGCTACAATGTAATTCCATATGTTTTCGCTTTGTTACTAGTGGATAGATGCTGAAAAACAGACTTTAAACACACCGCCTCCTGCGCTCTGGGCTTCAGGGAAGCATTTTTCAGCGCCAGAGATTTGTGAGGCTGTTTTTTTGCTGAATATGGTGTGAGTCGGTCGCTATGAGCAGTCGCTAACATGCGCTCCCATACAGCGCTGTACTGGTCAAATAGCGACTCCTCACAATGTATTCAACATTACTGCACAGCGACTGAGTCGCTATAAAGTAGCGACTCACGGCTGAGCACAGAGACTACTAGCGGGCGCTCTGAAAATGCCTGCTACAGACGCTCATCTGTCGCTACCTGCCGCTAATGATGAATCAGCCTGTGAGCCACCGCTAGTGATACATGTGATACATATGACGCTATTAGAGGCTCTCACCAGATTGACTTTCATATATATGGTTTTCACATACAGCGCCCAGCATTCACCCGACGCTACGTGGCGCTACGTTGCACTACCTGGTGTTATCGTTTTTTAAATAACCCCCTTATTCACCATAGGGCTGATTTTGCATCGCAGGAATTTTTGTGAGAAAAAACATCTAAATTGCATTAAGAAAAAAATCATTATATGTTTTTTTTTTTCTCACAGAAAAACATGAGGAAAAAAATTCTCAAGGTGCTGAATTAGCCCTAATATAATGAAAACAGAAGATACTGACCATCGGGCACTGTGCTCAGCCATGGGTCGCTACTTCATAGCTGTTCAGTAATGTTGAATACATTGTGAGGATTCGCTATTTGACCAGTTCCGGCGCTGTATGGGAGCGCATGGTAGCAACTGCTCATAGCGACCGACTCACACCATATTCAGCAAAAAAACAGCCTAACAAATCTCTGGCGCTGAAAAATGCTTCTCTGAAGCCCAGAGCGCAGGAGGCGGTGTGATTAAAGTCTGTTTTTCAGCATCTATCCACTAGTAACAGAGCGAAAACATATGGAATTACATTGTAACAACATTGTAACATGAACACTTTAATGGCAGATCTGTAATGTCATTTCTGAAGTAATATATAAAAAATAGAAAAAATTATGAAAAAACTGCTTATTCAATGCCAGAAGAGGTCACAGAATTATTTGAGATTTAAAAAAAAACAAAAACACAGTTTAAAAAGAAGGAAAGGGTCGTCCATTGAAATGTATGGCAGAGCGTCAGGTAGCGAGAGGTCATACCTGGCGCTGTGCAAGGCTGAACGCCGGTGCTGTTCGCTGAGGCTGTGAAAATGATGAATCAGACGCTACATGGCGCTATCCCAGTCGCTAAACAGATTCTGCTTGATAAATGTGTAATTGCGTGCCGTGTCCAGGGTTCACCAGTCGCTACCTCTCATTAACCAGGCGCTACCTGACGCTATCCCCTCATGAATAAGGCCCTAAATTTATTTATTCTCTAAACAAACTTCTAATACAAGAAAAGTGTAAAATCAAATGGCTGACCAGTCCCATACGCATGACTCACAATTTAAAGCTACAGAATGTACCGGGTGTTGTTCCTCTGTAATTATAATCCCCCTGCGGCCTAACATGGAACTTAACACCTACCGGTGAACCGGAATGGATGTATTTGTTAGAGCGTGGCGAACCTCTTCACCTCATGGGGTCGGTATTTACCAATTTGTGAAAAATCACCTCAGGCCCTTATTTAACAAGGGATAGCGCCAGGTAGCGAATGGTGAGCGAACGGTAATGACGGTCACCGCCACGAGAACGCCAGCTCCCCTCCGCAATCAGACATTTATCAAGCTGATCCTGCTTAGCGACTGAGATAGCGCCATATAGCCACTCATTCATCATTATTCCAGCCTCAGCCCACAGCGCCAGCGTCCGACCTTGAGCAGCACCAGGTATGACCTCTCGCTACCTGGCGCGCTCCAATGCGTTTCAATGGAACAATCTTTAAATATTAATAATTAATTGTTATTAATGTTTATTTATTTTTTTAAATGTGAAAAATTCTGTGACCACTTCTGCCATTTTAGATTTTTAGATTTTTTTAAGGGGAAAAAAAAAAAAAATTGTACAGAATTGATATTACAGGTCTGATATTAATGTATTCATATTACAAAATTATTTAAATACTTTTTTTTTTGGTTTCCAAAAATATGGTGGTTTTGTGGGTTAAAAAAACTACTTTTAACACATCGCCGCCAGCGCTCTGGGGTTTAAACATGCATTTCACAGCGCTTGAATTTTTTGAGCGTGATTTTTTGATGAATATGGTGGAAGCCGGTCGCTCTGACCAGTCGCTATCATGCGCACACATACATCGCGGAACCTGTCAAATAGCGACTCATAACCTTGTATTGAACATTGCGCCACACCGACTGAGTCGCTGTCAACAACCGAACAACGGCCAAGCACAGCGACTACTAGCGGGCGCTGTGAAAACACTGCTACAGTCGCTCAACTGTCGCTACATGTCGCTATTAATGAATCAGCCTCCCCGAGCTTGGCGAACCTCTTCACCTCATGGGGTCAGTATTTACCAATTTGTGAAAAATTACCTCAGTGAAAAGCATCTTCAAGTTCACGCTGAGAGCGATTCAACAGGGTTGTTTCAGCACGGTATTTTTTTTTTACCCCCGTTTTTATTTATTTATTTTTTTATAGAAAACTCTTTTTCTCCTAATGTTTTTCCTCAGTGCAATTCAGCACCATATTGAGCTGAGCATTATTTGTTTAATGTGCACGGCTTAATATGGGCTTGAATTGCATTGAGGAAAAAAATTCTCTTAAAAAACGTGAGTAAACAAATCACTCCCGGTGCTGAATTGACCGATTTCCGATGGAGGACGCTACAACATTCGCGATCTCGACTGCCACTCAGTGATTGTGAATAGCTATCGCGGCAGCCTTCTAAAACGCTGCTGGCAATCGCCCCCACGGGCAGCGTTTGACAGGTGATTGTAGGGTGCATGATTTAAAAGCTCCACTGCCCCGCAATCGACGGGCAGGCTGATTCATTACTAGCGCTAGCTATCGGCAGATGAGCGTCTGTACAGAGGCACTAAGAGCGACCGCTGGCATCCGCTGTGATTGGCTATCGGGCGCTGTAACAGAGCGCCTCAGTAGAGGCAGTAAACTGTCCGGCGTTAATGAGATGTATGTTGGGCGTTCTAACACCAGTACAATGTTGCGGGGAGCGAGAGGTAACGCCAGCTCATTGCGACCGACACTCAGCAACTCACACCATATTCATTAAAACTTGACAGTGAGCGAACACAGGCGTTCCAGATTGTGTGCCTGAAGCCCATAGCGCCGGACGCTGTGTGATTAAAGTACTTTTTTAAAGACATTAACATCAGTAAGCAAGTGAAAATGTATGGAATGACATTGAGGCTGATTTATTAATAGCGACATGTAGCGACAGTTGAGCGACTGTAGCGGTATTTTCACAGCGCCCGCTAGTAGTCGCTGTGCTTGGCCGTTGTTCGGTTGTTGACAGCGACTCAGTCGGTGTGACGTAATGTTGAATACAAGGTTACGAGTCGCTATTTGACAGGTTCCACGATGTATGGGTGCGCATGATAGCGACTGGTCAGAGCGACTGGCTTCCACCATATTCATCAAAAAATCACGCTCAAAAAATTCTCGCGCTGTGAAATGCATGTTTAAACCCCAGAGCACTGGAGGCGATGTGTTAAAAGTAGTTTTTTAACCCCCAAACCACCATATTTTTGGAAAGCAGAGTATTTTAAATAATTTAGTAATATGAATACATTAATATCAGACCTGTAATATCAATTCTGCACAATTTTTTTTACCTTAAAAAAATTATCTAAAATGGCAGAAGTGGTCACAGAATTTTTCACATTTAAAAAAAAAAACACATTAATAACAATTAATTATGAATATTTAAAGATTGTTCCATTGAAATGCATTGGAGCGCGCCAGGTAGCGAGAGGTCATACCTGTCGCTGTTCAAGGTCGGACGCTGGCGCTGTGGGCTGAGGCTGGAATAATGATGAATGAGTCGCTATATGGCGCTATCTCAGTCGCTAAGCAGGATTGGCTTGATAAATGTGTGATTGTGGTGGGGAGCCGGCGTTCTCGTCGCGGGGCCCGTCATTACCGGCCGCTCACCAGTCGCTACCTGTCGCTATTCCTTCATAAATAAGGGCCATTGTTGGTGAAGTGTGACATGGATATACATTTGTACATGTATCCCCCCAAAAATGTAAAAATATCAATTTGTGGGTCAGGATAAATATAAGAAAAATTTTAGTTAAAAAAACAAAAAACAAATTGGGATCAGGAAAGGGATTATAAGGAACGTCCATTGAAATGTATGGGAGAGCGCCAGGTAGCGACAGGTAAGACGTGGCGCTCTGCAAGGCTGAACGCCGGCGCTGTACTCTGAGCCTTGGGTAATGATGAATCGGACGCTATATGGCGTTGTTCCAGATGCTCACCAAAAATGGAATTGCGTGCCGTGGCCGGTGTTCACCTGCCGCTACCTGGCGCTTTACAGGCACTACCTGGCGCTATCCCTTCATAAGGCCCTTGGTGTAAATGGGGCCCTTTGAGGGCCTCTCCACCTCCAAACCCAATAAGGTGCATTCAATATAACAAATGATTTCAGTCCTGCTTTAACCCGTTTCGAGGCATCCTGCGTTTCCTTCCACAGTGCCCCGTGAAGCTCAAAATTAGCAAAATAACCTTCTGAGATGCGTCAGCAACAGGGATGCAACTTGAGGGGGTGCAACCGCACCGGGGCCCAGGAGGTCAGGGGGCCCCATCATTGTTGCTCCTCCAACGTATTTCTCATATTTGGCACTTGGCATCATTTACAGAAAGGAAGCACCGTGTGACTCTGCTGTTTCAGTCTTTAGTTATCTAGCCGCATCCAATTAAGTTATAAGACAGAAAACAAGTTTACTCTATGAGCCGTGAAAGGGCCCCATTTAAAGTTCGCACCAGGGCCCCGTCACATTTAGGGCCCTGGTCAGCACTGTTGTGCACGTGCCTCCAGTGACCCAAAAAGTTTGCAGAGTGTGCATGTGCAATTACTATTGTTTATGTGCCATCATGTTCTGTGGAGTGGTACAAGGTGCCATGTATGCCCCCCTGGCAAACTCTATTGGTCACCAGAGGTCACGGGGACACTCCAGTGGCACAGGCGGGCAGACATGGTAAGTATTACATAGATGTGATAGGGGATGCAGCGCCCTCAAGGGCCCCTGCAGGATTTTAGGCTTCAGGTCTGCTTTAAACTGGACCAAACCCCAGGATTTTGACTATCGGGGATGCCCCGCTGTCCTACGCGGCATAGGCAGCGGCCTGTCTGGCAGGCGCATTCCCCGCTACCCATTAACAGGGAGCGTGGCCACGCCGGCCATTTACAAATGCCTGGCGCGGGCAAGCGCCCTGCTATAGGGAGAGTAGGGATGCGGCCGCTGTTCGTGCATGCGCCGTTGTAGCGGGAGAGAAGGTACGTTTCTGGGCGCATACTCAGCGCAGGCATACTCGCTTCCCCCGTGGCATCCTGATTCGGGATGCCCCGGGGTGTCAAACCCCCCAGGTCGCCCGAAAACTCAACTTCTCTCCCGGTCCAATAGCGCATACGTTAGCAGCGTCCTCATCCCCGCAAGCCCTTTAGCAGGGCGCGTGCCCGCGCCAGGAATTTGTCAATGGCCGTCGCGGGCACGCTCCATGTTAAAGGGTAGCAAGGGATGCGGCTGCCAGCGCGCTCAGATCAGCTTCCTTAGACAAAGCGGTGGGAGCGGATCCGAACGCGCTTACTGGACGAGAGGCTGCGCATGCGCCATAGAACCGAGGAAGGGTGAGTGAGATCGGGCGACCTGGGGGTAAGGACCAAAACCCAGGATAGTCAAAATCCTGGGGTTTGGTCCACTTAAAAAATTTCTTGCAACCAAAACCAGCGCGATCGGCCCAGAAATCTATAAGATTCCTAGGCCGATCGATTCCCTCCCCCCGGGCATCCAAAATCGGGATGCCCCGCTGTTTGAAACCCGCCAAGGTCGCCCCGTACACTTACCTTGCTTTCCGGTCCAACGACGCATGCGCGAACCGCGGCCACATCCCCACTATCCCTCTAGCAGGGTGCGTGCCCATGCCTGGCATGTGTAAATGGCTGGCGTGGGCACGCTCCCTGTTAGAGGGTAGAAGGAGATGCGGCCGCCAGCGCGCTCAGATCCGGCCGCAAGTGCGCTCAGATCCGCTCGCCTTCGAAGCGTTATTAGACGAAGCTGCGGGAGCGGATCTATGCCAAGGAAGGGTGAGTGAGATGGGCAACCTGGGGGGTCTCACACAGCGGGGCATCCCCGATCGGAGTTCCCCGGGGGTAAGGACCAAAACCCGGGATAGTTTAAAAATGTCCTGCGCCCCAAATCTAAGCCTTAAAATGTCGCCACGGAATTTCAATACAGCTCTGGATTAAACCTGAATTAAAACCAAAAATTAAGCAAAGACTAGATGATGATGATGCAACTGGCTGGAGAATGAGCAACATAAACAAGGCCCATCCAGGGCGCGACCCCTCCACCCTCCTGGAAAAAAAAATAGGTAAACTTACCTAAAGGGGCGCAGAGTCTCCCGCGGGCGGGCGGGCGGGTGGGCGAGCATCCGGAGAGCCGCCTCATCGCACAGCCCTGCGAGGGGAGGAGGGGGAGACAATGCTGAGGGCCCTTGCGCCTCATTCATGGCTCCCCTCACACAGCAGGCCGGGCCCCTGGCACACCACAGGACGGAGGAGACAAGACGAGGCCACATGAAGGGAGGACACCATGGAGGGGGACGATGAGAAAAAGTGGACGGACGGGAGGAGAATGGAGGCTTTCAGGAAAGAGCAGGGAGGCGATCGGAGGGATGAATGAACAGAGGGAGCGAGAGCGAGCGAGGACACAAAAGACGGGGCCGGGGGGACCCTGCGAGAGGGTAGCGATGAGAGTGTATGCAGGATGAAGTGTGGGGGGGGGGGGGGATTGGTACCCTCAGCCGGCCATCGTACGCTCCCTAGAATATCGCCGTCCTCCTCCGTCACAATCACAGCACTTGTCACATCAAAAGAGGTTGCCATGACAACAGTTCCATGTTACAGAGGAGAGGCGTGACGGCGCAAACAGCACCCCCCCTCCTACCCTGCCCCCACCCGGAGACCGAACAGCATCCCTCCGTGTTCATTCGCACCCCCCCCCCTCCTCCTCCTCCTCCTGCTCCCCGCCGAGAGCCCCTTTCCCTACATGAACCTGCAAATCAATACGATCAGACCGACCTAGCGCGCCATCCCGCTCTGACAAATCCGGACGCACATCATCCCCAATAGTCACACCCTGAAAAAACGCACAGCATCCCAAATGGTCACACCCTGAAAAAACGCACAGCATCCCGGACCGACTAATCCGGACACACAGCATCCCCAATAGTCACACCCTGAAAAAACGCACAGCATCCCGGACCGACTAATCCGGACACACAGCATCCCCAATAGTCACACCCTGAAAAAACGCACAGCATCCTGGACCGACTAATCCGGACACACAGCATCCCGAATGGTCACACCCTGAAAAAACGCACAGCATCCCAAATGGTCACACCCTGAAAAAAACGCACAGAATCCCGGACCGACTAATCCGGACACACAGCATCCCCAAAAGTCACACCCTGAAAAAACGCACAGAATCCCGGACCGACTAATCCGGACACACAGCATCCCGAATGGTCACACCCTGAAAAAACGCACAGCATCCCAAATGGTCACACCCTGAAAAAAACGCACAGAATCCCGGACCGACTAATCCGGACACACAGCATCCCCAAAAGTCACACCCTGAAAAAACGCACAGAATCCCGGACCGACTAATCCGGACACACAGCATCCCCAATAGTCACACCCTGAAAAAACGCACAGCATCCCGGACCGACTAATCCGGACACACAGCATCCCCAATAGTCACACCCTGAAAAACGCACAGCATCCTGGACCAACTAATCCGGACACACAGAATCCCGAATGGTCACACCCTGAAAAAAACGCACAGAATCCCGGACCGACTAATCCGGACACACAGCATGCCAAATGGTCACACCCTGAAAAAACGCACAGCATCCCGCACCGACTAATCCGGACACACAGCATCCCCAATAGTCACACCCTGAAAAAACGCACAGCATCCTGGACCGACTAATCCGGACACACAGCATCCCCAAAAGTCACACCCTGAAAAAACGCACAGCATCCCGGACCGACTAATCCGGACACACAGCATCCCGAATGGTCACACCCTGAAAAAACGCACAGCATCCCGGACCGAGAAATCTGGACACACAGCATCCCGAATGGTCACACCCCGACAGATACAGATGCGCATCATCCCAAATTTTCACACCCTGAAAATAACCCACAGCATCCCGAACCTACAAATCTGGAATCATACATAACATACACAGAATCTCATGCATCACACACTCAAATAACCCACAGCATCCCGAACCGACCAATCTGGGATCATACACAGCATCTCATGCATCACACACTCAAATAACCCACAGCATCCTGAACCGACAAATCCGGGATCATACACAACATACACAGCATCTCATGTGTCACACCCTGAAATTAACCCACAGCATCCCGAACCGACACATCCAGGATTATACACAACATCTAAAAGGAACAAATTCTGACACACAGCATCTCATGAGCCACACCCTGAAAATACTCCACAGCATCCCGAACCGACCAATCTGGGATCATACACAACATGCACAGCATCTCTCTCATGTGTCGCACACTCAAATATCCCCCAGCATCCCCAACCAATCAATCTGGGATTATACACAACATACACAGCATCTCATGTGTCACACCCTGAAAATAACCCACAGCATCCCGAACCGACCAATCCGGGATTATACACAGCATCCAATGTGTCAAACCCTGGAAATAACCCACAGCATCCTGAAATGACAAATCCAGGATCAAGTACAACACACAACTGACAAATCCTGACACACAGCATCTCATGTGCCACACTGAAAATAACCCACAGCATCCCGAACTGACCAATCTGGGATCATACACAACATACACAGCATCTCATGTGCCACACCTTAAAAAAAATACCCCACAGCATCCTGAAATGACAAACCCAGGATCAAGCACAACACACACAACTGACAAATTTCATGTGCTACACTGAAAATAACCCACAGCATCTCATGTGTCACACACTCAAATAACCCACAGCATCCCGAACTAACAAATCCGGGATCATACACAACATACACAGCATCTCATGTGTCACACACTCAAATAACCCACAGCATCCCGAACTGACACATCGAGGATTATACACTACATCTAAAAGGGACTGATCCTGACACACAGCATCTCGTGTGTCACACCCGAAAATAACCCACAGCATCCCAAGCTGAGCAATCTGGGATCATACACAACTGGCAAATCCTGACACACAGCATCTCATGTGTGTCACACATGAAAAATAACCCAGACAATCACGAACCGACAAATCCAGGATCATACACAGCATCTCATATGTCACACATTTAAATAACCCACAGCATCTCGAACTGACACATCCCGGATCATGCACAACATCTAAAACTGACAAATCCTAACACACAGCATCCAACGTGTCAAACCCTGAAAATAACCCACAGCATCCTGAAATGACAAATCCAGGATCAAGCACAACACACACAACTGACAAATCCTGACACACAGCATCTCACATTGTCACACCCTGAAATAACCCACAGCATCCTAACCCGAGGAACATATACAACATCTCAAACGGACAAATCCTGGCACACAGCATTTCATGTGTCAGACCCTAAAAATAATCCAGAGCATCCTGAACTGACAAATCCAGACATACATCATCCTGAAATGCCACACCCCGAAAAACACGCAGCATCCCCAACGATCCAAGATCATACACAACATACACAGCACCTCATGTGTCACACGCTAAAATAACCCACGGCATCCGGAACTGACAAATACAGGGTCATACACAACATACACAGCATCTCATGTGTCACACACTCAAATAACTCACAGCATCCCAAACCAACAAATCTAGGATCATACACAACATACACAGCATCTCATGTGTCACACACTCAAATAACTCACAGCATCCCAAACCAACAAATCCAGGATCATACACAACATACACAGCATCTCATGTGTCTCACACTCAAATAACCCACAGCATCCCAAACCAACAAATCCAGGATCATACACAATATACACAGCATCTCATGTGTCACACACTCAAATAACCCACAGCATCCCGAACTGACACATCGAGGATCATACACAATATACACAGCATCTCATGTGTCACACACTCAATTAACCCACAGCATCCCGAACTGACACATCGAGGATCATACACAACATACATTACTGACAAATACTGACACACAGCATCTCAGATTACCATACACTGAAAATAACCCACAGCATCTCAGAATTAACTAATCCAGACACACAACAAGCGCGTTTGTCACACTCTGACAAGTTTATACAGGGCAGTTTGTCGGTTTCCAGTTCCCACTCAGTGCGGGAAGGAAAATATTTAGCCCCCTCCTCACCCACGCCATGGTGCTGTCGCTGTCCCATACAGGTATGTGCCATGCTGTGTCTCTACTATAGCAGCAGGCAGTGTCTCCATGCCTGAGCCCAATATGGGGGATCAGGGGCCTGCACCACTCATGACTCAATCTGCAGAAAACCGGATGGCTGGGGTAAAGGTGCCCCCAATGGCCATCGCCCTGCTCACCCTCCCCTAGTAACGGCCCTGAGTATGGACACACAGAATCTCACATTTCCCGGACACACATTATCCTGATCCATCATGCCCTTAAAAACCTGCAGCATCAAGAAACAAAAAAATGCACATCCACATCATGCCGAAATATTACACCCTCATTATTTCTTACTCACACGGTATCCTGTTTGTTACACCCTGAAAATAATCTGCAGCATCCCGAAACAACTTACCTGGACACACACTGACAAATTCCGGCTGAACATAAACCACGCAATGCGGGCTGAATAATCCAGACACACGTCATCCCAAACTGACAACTCCAGGATCTACACAATCAAACAAATCCAGATACTCATAATCTCTATTTACTGAACTATCACACTCTAAAAAAACACAGCATCCCGAATGATCAAATACCCACAAGCATGCCTTCCAACTTTTCAGGGTGGGAAAGAGGGACAATTATTAAATCAAGCCACGTCCCCTCATTGAGTGACGGATAGGAGATAGGGTGTAACAGTTACAACAATATAAATGCTTTAAATAGGCAAGCGAATCATTTATTAATGCAGATCTGCATGTTACACCTCAAAGAGGGACAAATGAGAACAATGAGGGACAGGGAGGCATGGACTCAAAAGAGGGACAGTCCCTCCAAATCAGGGACACGTGGGAGATATGCCCACAAGTATCATGCCTAAATACCACACCCAGAAAAACAAAAGTGTTCTGAACCAACAAATTTCACTTAGAGGCCGATTCATTAATAGCGGCAGGTAGCGACAGTTGGGCGACTGTAGCTGCATTTTCAGAGTGCCCGCTAGTAGTCGTTGTGCTTGGCCGTTGTTCGGTAGTTGATAGCGACTCAGTCGGTTTGCCGTAATGTTGAATATTGGGTGAGGAGTCGCTATTTGACAGGTTCCGCACTGTATGGGAGCGCATGATAGCGACTGGTCAGAGCGACCGGCTTCCACCATATTCATTAACAAATCACGCTCAAAAAATTCTCGCGCTGTAAAATGCATGTTTAAACCCCAGAGCGCTGGAGGCGATGGGTTAAAAGTAGTTTTTTAACCCCCAAACAACCATATTTTTGGAAAACAAAAAAAAACAAGTTTTTTAAATAATTTAGTAATATGAATACATTAATATCAGACCTGTAATATCAATTCTGTAAATTTTTTTTTTATCTAAAATGGCAGAAGTGGTCACAGAATTTTTCACATTAAAAAAAAACAATTAATAACAATTAATTATGAATATTTAAAGATTGTTCCATTGAAATGCATTGGAGAGCGCCAGGTAGCGAGAGGTCATACCTGTCGCTGTTCAAGGTCGGACGCTGGCGCTGTGGGCTGAGGCTGGAATAATGATGAATGAGTCGCTATATGGCGCTATCTCAGTCGCTAAGCAGGATTGGCTTGATAAATGTGTGATTGTGGTGGGGAGCCGGCGTTCTCGTGGCGGGGCCCGTCATTACCGGCCACTCACCAGTCGCTACCTGTCGCTATTCCTTCATAAATAAGGGCCTTACAGATTCTGACACACAGCATCAGATTTTGTCATACCCAAAAAATTTCTCGCACCCCAAAGCAACTAATCTAGACACTCAAAATTGTCACACCCTGACAAATCCGGACCAAGCATAATGCAAATTTTTGGGATACACGCAATTTTGAATTATTACACTCTGCAATGTGCGCAGCATGCCCGACCGACAAATCTAGGATCATATACACAACATCTCACACTGACAAATCCAAAAACACACAGAGGGGTTTATTCATCAAGGTCTAGCGCCAGCTAGTGGCTTGTAGCGCCAGGCAGCGTCCGGTGAACGCCGGGCGCTGTACACAAAACCACATTTATGAAAGAGAATATGGTGAGCGACTGGAACAGCGCCTTGTTGCGTACGATTCACCTTTAAAGGCGACTCAGAGTATAGCGCAGGCGCTCTAGCGTCCAGAGCACCAGGTATTACCTGTTGCTACCATTCGCTCCCCCATACATTTCAATGGACGTTCCTTCGAATCCCTTTCCTGATCCCATTTTTTTTTCATTCTCAAATAATTGTGTGACCTCTCCAGGCCTCGAAAAAGTCATTTTTGAAAAGTTTTTTTTTTTTTTTTTTTATTTTTATGCAGAATTGTCATTACAGGTCTGGCACTAAAGTGTTAATGTCACAATGTTAAAATAATGTAATTTCATATTTTTTTGTTACTGGTGGATATGTGTCCAAAAACGCAATTTAATCACACAGCATCTGGCGCTCTATGCTATAGCGAACCAATTTTGAGCACCGACACTGTGTGATGGTGATTTTTTGATGAATATGGTTTGAGTCTCTGAGAGTCGGTCGCTGTGAGCAGTCGCTACCTTTCGCTCCTTATAGCGTAATACTGGTGTTACAGCGCCCAACATACATCTCATTCATGAATGCCGGCCAGCTTACTACATCGACTGATGCGCTCAGTTACAGCGCCTGATACCCGCTTACAGCATCTACTAGCGGTTGCTCTAAGCACAGCTATACAGACGCTCATCTGGCAATACCTGGCGTTAGTAATGAATCAGCCTCAGAATCTCATGTGTCACACTCTAAAAATAAACCACAGAATCCCGGATACTGGATCCTAGATAAACATAATTAAAAATTGTCACACATTGTCTTCAATTATCACACACTGAAAACTTAAAAGCTTTCAAACTACTGTAACAAATCCATGCACACAGACACGCACACAGACACACACATATGCCAAACTGTCACACCCTGAAAAACGCACAGCCTCTATTAACAAAAAAAGTAACATACATATGACGCCACGTCATGTCACAATGAAATACGCGCACCATCCCGAACCGAGAAATCTAGAAGCCAACAATCTCAAAGTGTTACATACAGAAAAATCTCCCAGAAAAATCACATTCATTCATCACAACATTCCAAACCAACAAATACACACACACACACATCATACTGTATTGTCACATTTAGGATTACACACATCATACTGTATTGTCACATTTAGGATTACACACATCATACAGTATTGTCAGATTTAGGATTACACACATCATACTGTATTGTCACATTCAGGATTACACACATCATACTGTATTGTCACATTCAGGATTACACACATCATACTGTATTGTCACATTTAGGATTACACACATCATACTGTATTGTCACATTCAGGATTACACACATCATACTGTATTGTCACATTCAGGATTACACACATCATACTGTATTGTCACATTCAGGATTACACACATCATACTGTATTGTCACATTCAGGATTACACACAGCATACTGTATTGTCACATTTAGGATTACACACATCATACTGTATTGTCACATTCAGGATTACACACATCATACTGTATTGTCACATTTAGGATTACACACATCATACTGTATTGTCACATTCAGGATTACACACATCATACTGTATTGTCACATTTAGGATTACACACATCATACTGTATTGTCACATTCAGGATTACACACATCATACTGTATTGTCACATTCAGGATTACACACATCATACTGTATTGTCACATTCAGGATTACACACATCATACTGTATTGTCACATTTAGGATTACACACATCATACTGTATTGTCACATTTAGGATTACACACATCATACTGTATTGTCACATTCAGGATTACACACATCATACTGTATTGTTACATTCAGGATTACACACATCATACTGTATTGTCACATTTAGGATTACACACATCATACTGTATTGTCACATTTAGGATTACACACAGCATACTGTATTTTCTCACATTTAGGATTACACACATCATACTGTATTGTCACATTTAGGATTACACACATCATACTGTATTGTCACATTTAGGATTACACACATCATACTGTATTGTCACATTCAGGATTACACACATCATACTGTATTGTTACATTCAGGATTACACACATCATACTGTATTGTCACATTTAGGATTACACACATCATACTGTATTGTCACATTTAGGATTACACACATCATACTGTATTGTCACATTTAGGACTACACACATCATACTGTATTGTCACATTTAGGATTACACACATCATACTGTATTGTCACATTCAGGATTACACACATCATACTGTATTGTCACATTTAGGATTACACACATCATACTGTATTGTCACATTTAGGATTACACACATCATACTGTATTGTCACATTTAGGATTACACACATCATACTGTATTGTCACATTTAGGATTACACACATCATACTGTATTGTCACATTCAGGATTACACACATCATACTGTATTGTCACATTTAGGATTACACACATCATACTGTATTGTCACATTCAGGATTACACACATCATACTGTATTGTCACATTTAGGATTACACACATCATACTGTATTGTCACATTTAGGATTACACACATCATACTGTATTGTCACATTCAGGATTACACACATCATACTGTATTGTCACATTTAGGATTACACACATCATACTGTATTTTCTCACATTTAGGATTACACACATCATACTGTATTGTCACATTTAGGATTACACACATCATACTGTATTGTCACATTTAGGATTACACACATCATACTGTATTGTCACATTCAGGATTACACACATCATACTGTATTGTCACATTTAGGATTACACACATCATACTGTATTGTCACATTTAGGATTACATACATCATACTGTATTGTCACATTCAGGATTACACACATCATACTGTATTGTCACATTCAGGATTACACACATCATACTGTATTGTCACATTTAGGATTACACACATCATACTGTATTGTCACACTTAGGATTACACACATCATACTGTATTTTCTCACATTTAGGATTACACACATCATACTGTATCGTCACATTCAGGATTACACACATCATACTGTATTGTCACACTTAGGATTACACACATCATACTGTATCGTCACATTCAGGATTACACACATCATACTGTATTGTCACATTCAGAATTACACACATCATACAGTATTGTCAGATTTAGGATTACACACATCATACTGTATTGTCACATTTAGGATTACACACATCATACTGTATTTTCTCACATTTAGGATTATACACATCATACTGTATTGTCATATTTAGGATAACACACATCATACGGTATTGTCACATTTAGGATTACACACATCATACTGTATTGTCACATTTAGGATTACACACATCATACTGTATTGTCAGATTCAGGATTACACACATCATACTGTATTGTCACATTTTGGATTACACACATCATACTGTATTGTCACATTCAGGATAACACACATCATACTGTATTGTCACATTTAGGATTACACACATCATACTGTATTGTCACATTCAGGATTACACACATCATACTGTATATGTACATTTTATTAATATATCTACATTTATTCACAATACTATAGTACAATCTTTAAAAAAACATTAAAAACATATATACACAACAAGTAATAAAGAGGAGGGGGAAAAGTGGGAGGGGGGGGGGAAGGGCCAAAAAACCTAGCACCGCTGCTCTAAAAGTATCAAACAGATGGCCCATGGGCTCTCCTGCACAGCTACCACAGATGCAGGCCTGCTAAACAATAACATAAGTCCTGAAAAACCATTCATAAAATCCTGCCCCTATAAGTGGTACAATTATAATACAAGTGAAGAACAATATTATGCTTGTCAAAAAATACATAAAAAATAAATTAAATAATCTCATAAAGTGTACCCACAATACATCAATATATATATAAACCCAAAGAAGTGAACAATCCTGTCTAAAACTAATAACCTAAAAAAACCCACAGTATAAACCTACCTATACAAACAGTGAGGACCCACCAGGTAAGAAGTGAGCCGACCATAAATAAGATATGACAAAAAACAAAAGCAGGCACTCACATATGAAGAGCAGACTCACGTGAACAAGCCCCCCCCCCCCCAACTACCCAGACTCCTCACCACCCACGCGTTTCGTGACGTCACCGCGTCACTTTCTCAAGGTGTGTTACATTTATTATATAATATTAGGAAGATCGTTATCTATGTTTACCAAAGGTGCATAAAGGATGCAACCCGCTGAAATTTCGTCCAATAGTGGCAGGCACCAATTCTGCCACTCAGCCGCTTGCCCAATGGTTAGACTTCTACTTGCAACCCTATGTACAAAGATTAACATATCTTAAAGACACGGGTGACTTTTTAAACAAGATCAGAAATGTGTCTATTGATGGTAATGATTTGCTGGCAACAATGGACATTTCATCATTATATACTAACATACCAAATGACCATGGCATCAGGGCTGTGAAGCATTTTCTTATGAGTGAACCCCCTGACATCCCGATTGAGTTTATCATCACGGGGTTGGAAATCGTCCTGTTTAACAACTATTTTAGGTTTGAGAGAACATTTTATAAACAGATTCTTGGCACTGCTATGGGTAGTGCCATAGTTCCGGCCTTTGCAAATTTGTTCGTTGGTTTTCTTGAAGAGTGATACATCTATACTTTCCCCTTATTTACAGATAATGTTATGTTTTGGGGTCCCTACA
>CM051240.1:244286142-244333642 GCA_027917425.1 Gastrophryne carolinensis
TATTTCCCCCGAAATTCCCCCTTTTGATTCGGTCCCCGGGGTCAATGTAGACACCACAAATTTTGGTGTCATTGACTTTTTCAAATTGTTCCTCACAGAAGCCATCCTACTGGATATGGTCTTCTATACCAATCTGTATGCCGAGCAGGTCTTAGCGTAAAACCCCCAGCAGAGGCACGCCCGAGCTCAGGCATGGCATCCCACAAATTTGAGTGAGATAAAGAAATTTTGGGGGCTCACTCTAGCAATGGGTATCCTAAAAAAATTTAGTATTTCCTCCTACTGGGATACCCAAACCATATTGGCAACTCCATTATTTCCGGCCGTAATGTCCAGAAACCGCTACCAAATTTTACTGCGGTTTCTGCATTTTAACGACAATTCCACTGCTATTCCCCGTGGTGAGCCCGGTCACGACAGGCTGCATAAATTACGGCCCCTGCTCAACAGCCTGTCAGATCGCTTCGCAGTAGTGTACACCCCCGACCAAAAATTATCAATTGACGAGTCACTACTGCTTTTCAAAGGGCGCATTGTTTTTCGGCAATATATCCCTAGCAAGCGTGCCCGCTACGGGATTAAATTTTACCAATTATGCGATAGTGTGACCGGCTACATCAAATATTTTCGAATCTATGAAGGAAAGGACACCTATCTGGACCCCCCTGGTTGTCCCCTTGATTTGTCAATAAGTGGAAAGATCGTTTGGGACCTTATGACTCCATTGTTGGGTAGAGGTTACCACTTATATGTGGACAACTTCTATACCAGCATCCCCTTATTTCGCGCCCTTTATTCGTTGGATACCCCGGCCTGCGGCACCATCAACCCTAAACGCAAAGGATTGCCCAGGCCACTACTTGAAAAAAAATTAAAAAGGGGGGAGTCTTATGCTCTAAGAAGCGATGAGGTCCTGGCCATGAAATACATGGGCAAAAAAAATGTATTCCTTCTGACAACACTCCACGATGAGTCAGTTGTGAATGTAAGGCAACGTGGTCCCCGAGCCCCTTCCCAAAAGCCACGTTGCATAACCGATTATAATAAATTCATGGGTGGCGTTGATAAAACGGACCAAATATTAACTTATTACAACGCCACCCGAAAAACTCGAGCCTGGTACACTAAAGTTGCTATCCATTTGGTCCAAATGGCAACCTACAACAGCTTTGTTGCCTTCAAGGCAGCAGTGCCAGGCTCCAATTTATCGTACCTAAAATACCAGCAGCAGTTACTCCCTGCTTTGTTGTTTGGGGATACTGCGGAAGAACCAGATCTGCCTAGCAATGACAACCAGGCCAGATTAGTAGGGAAGCACTTTATAAAGTTGCTTCCTGAAAGTGGTAAAAAGCGGTATCCCCAGAGAGCTTGTAGGGTTTGTAGGAAGCGTGGCATTAGAAGAGATGTGCGGTATTATTGCCTGACCTGTCCCAGCCAACCCGGGTTATGCCTCGAAGATTGTTTTGAGGTATACCATACTCAACTAAATTATTGAGCAATGCATTTTTTTTTTTGGTAGGTAGGCCCCTTTTAGGATTAGGTTTCTTAGGTATTTTGTGTTGCCATTATATTTTATTTTCTTTTAGTTTCTTTTCGCTGTTGCTAATCCGAAGGGAAATGGTGGAGCAGGAGCAGCTGGTTACTTGTGGCAAGTGATGATAAAATGTGACCAATTTCAGGTCCTTGATTCCTAATATTGGTCATTGATCACTGCACTGATCTTATAGTCTGATGACACAGCTACAGTATCCTATAATTTGATGACACAGCTACAGTATCCTATAATCTGATGGCACAGCTACAGTATCCTACTTGCACTTCTTAGAACAGGTAAGAAATTGTTTTGTTTTTCCATAGCGCATGTGTTAGTTTTGGGTGATTGGTAACTGTACCCTTCAAAGTACCTATGCATGTGGGGTATTATTTTGTTCAGCAGATGTTGTGCTTTCAGATTTACTGCGTTACTTCTTGCTTGCTTATTGTTTTTATAGGAAAATATGGTTTTGAATCTGCTTTTTGCTTTTTTTTTTAGCGAAATCCTTTGGAACCAGAGATTCTGCCAATCAATAGATTCCGAAGAAAGTCGCCGACGTCAACAAGCCCAGTAGGCTTAGAAACCTTGAGGTATGTACTTTCCAAAAATATATAGTTTGTGGGGGGTATTTCAAATGTAAAGGGTTGTAAATTTGGAGAAACTGCAAGGTGCGCACTTTGTGTGCGCCGCTGATTTTTTCAAGTAAAATTACCCTCAAACGCATGCTTGAATTTGGGGTGTTTGGCAACTCTACACTTCAAAGTACCTATGCATGTGGGGTATTGTTTTGTTCAGCAGCCGTTGTGCTTTCAGATTTACTGCGTTACTTCTTGCTTGCTTATTGTTTTTATAGGAAAAAATGTTTTTCAATCTGCTTTTTGCTTATTTTTTTAGCGAAATCCTTTGGAACCAGAGATTCTGCCAATCAATAGATTCCCGAAGGAAGTCGCCGATGTCAACAAGCCTAGTAGGCTTAGAAACCTTGAGGTATGTACTTTCCAAAAATATATAGTTTGTGGGGGGTATTTCAAATGTAAAGGGTTGTAAATTTGGAGAAACTGCAAGGTGCGCACTTTGTGTGCGCCGCTGATTTTTTCAAGTAAAATTACCCTCAAACGCATGCTTGACTTTGGGGTGTTTGGCAACTCTACACTTCAACGTACCTATGCATGTGGGGTATTATTTTGTTCAGCAGATGTTGTGCTTTCAGATTTACTGCGTTACTTCTTGCTTGCTTATTGTTTTTATAGGAAAATATGGTTTTGAATCTGCTTTTTGCTTTTTTTTTTAGCGAAATCCTTTGGAACCAGAGATTCTGCCAATCAATAGATTCCGAAGGAAGTCGCCGACGTCAACAAGCCCAGTAGGCTTAGAAACCTTGAGGTATGTACTTTCCAAAAATATATAGTTTGTGGGGGGTATTTCAAATGTAAAGGGTTGTAAATTTGGAGAAACTGCAAGGTGCGCACTTTGTGTGCGCCGCTGATTTTTTCAAGTAAAATTACCCTCAAACGCATGCTTGACTTTGGGGTGTTTGGCAACTCTACACTTCAAAGTACCTATGCATGTGGGGTATTGTTTTGTTCAGCAGCCGTTGTGCTTTCAGATTTACTGCGTTACTTCTTGCTTGCTTATTGTTTTTATAGGAAAAAATGTTTTTCAATCTGCTTTTTGCTTATTTTTTTAGCGAAATCCTTTGGAACCAGAGATTCTGCCAATCAATAGATTCCCGAAGGAAGTCGCCGATGTCAACAAGCCCAGTAGGCTTAGAAACCTTGAGGTATGTACTTTCCAAAAATATATAGTTTGTGGGGGGTATTTCAAATGTAAAGGGTTGTAAATTTGGAGAAACTGCAAGGTGCGCACTTTGTGTGCGCCGCTGATTTTTTCAAGTAAAATTACCCTCAAACGCATGCTTGACTTTGGGGTGTTTGGCAACTCTACACTTCAACGTACCTATGCATGTGGGGTATTATTTTGTTCAGCAGATGTTGTGCTTTCAGATTTACTGCGTTACTTCTTGCTTGCTTATTGTTTTTATAGGAAAATATGGTTTTGAATCTGCTTTTTGCTTTTTTTTTTAGCGAAATCCTTTGGAACCAGAGATTCTGCCAATCAATAGATTCCGAAGGAAGTCGCCGACGTCAACAAGCCCAGTAGGCTTAGAAACCTTGAGGTATGTACTTTCCAAAAATATATAGTTTGTGGGGGGTATTTCAAATGTAAAGGGTTGTAAATTTGGAGAAACTGCAAGGTGCGCACTTTGTGTGCGCCGCTGATTTTTTCAAGTAAAATTACCCTCAAACGCATGCTTGACTTTGGGGTGTTTGGCAACTCTACACTTCAAAGTACCTATGCATGTGGGGTATTGTTTTGTTCAGCAGCCGTTGTGCTTTCAGATTTACTGCGTTACTTCTTGCTTGCTTATTGTTTTTATAGGAAAAAATGTTTTTCAATCTGCTTTTTGCTTATTTTTTTAGCGAAATCCTTTGGAACCAGAGATTCTGCCAATCAATAGATTCCCGAAGGAAGTCGCCGATGTCAACAAGCCCAGTAGGCTTAGAAACCTTGAGGTATGTACTTTCCAAAAATATATAGTTTGTGGGGGGTATTTCAAATGTAAAGGGTTGTAAATTTGGAGAAACTGCAAGGTGCGCACTTTGTGTGCGCCGCTGATTTTTTCAAGTAAAATTACCCTCAAACGCATGCTTGACTTTGGGGTGTTTGGCAACTCTACACTTCAACGTACCTATGCATGTGGGGTATTATTTTGTTCAGCAGATGTTGTGCTTTCAGATTTACTGCGTTACTTCTTGCTTGCTTATTGTTTTTATAGGAAAATATGGTTTTGAATCTGCTTTTTGCTTTTTTTTTTAGCGAAATCCTTTGGAACCAGAGATTCTGCCAATCAATAGAGTTCAAACCAATGGACCCACGCCAACAAGCCTAGTATGCTTAGAAACCTTGAATTGTGCACTTTCCAAAAATATATAGTTTGTGGGGGGTATTTCAAATGTAAAGGGTTGTATTTTTTGAAAAACTGCGAGGAGCGCAAAGTATTTGTATTTTATCTGAAAATCTCCTCTAGCGCTCTTTGCAGTTTCTGGGGTCTCCTGGGCAGGAAAGGGTGTCTACTAATACATGTGTGGTACCGTTGTAACCGGGAGAAATGGGGCTTTTACTCTCAATATGTTTTTATTGAAAAACCTTTATTTTCGATTAAAAAAAAACACTGCAAAATGTAAAAACGTGTGTATTTTTTATTTTCTTTCACATATTTTGCCCAAAATAATTATGATAAAACTACAAAATTGATAAACAAGAGATATGATGTTAAAGCCCAGATTCTGCTGAAAAAAACAATATGTAATTTTTATGGGAAGTCCCAGAAAATCCCTTCAAAAATTACAGTTGAACATGGGGAGCGCAAAATAGTGAAAAATGCTCTGGCAACAGGGAGTGGGAAATGCTGCAGGTAGGCTGGCACTTAAAGGGTTAAACATGCCTTTGAAATTAAAATACAGTTACAGAAAAAAATAAGTATGGGAGAGAGCTGGGAAAAGAGATCAGATGGGATGGGACAGAGCTGGGAAAAGAGAGATGGGATGGTACAGAGCTGGGAATAGAGAGATGGGATGGGACAGAGCTGGGAAAAGAGAGATGGGATGGGACAGAGCTGGGAAAAGAGAGATGGGATGGGACAGAGCTGGGAATAGAGAGATGGGATGGGACAGAGCTGGGAATAGAGAGATGGGATGGGACAGAGCTTGGAAAAGAGAGATGGGATGGGACAGAGCTGGGAATAGAGAGATGGGATGGGACAGAGCTGGGAATAGAGAGATGGGATGGGACAGAGCTGGGATAATAGAGAGATGGGATAGGACAGAGCTGGGAATAGAGGGATGGGATGGGACAGAGCTGGGATAATAGAGAGATGGGATAGGACAGAGCTGGGAATAGAGGGATGGGATGGGACAGAGCTGGGATAATAGAGAGATGGGATAGGACAGAGCTGGGAATAGAGGGATGGGATGGGACAGAGCTTGGAAAAGAGAGATGGGATGGGACAGAGCTGGGAAAAGAGAGACGGGATGGGACAGAGCTGGGAATAGAGAGATGGGATGGGACAGAGCTGGGAATAGAGAGATGGGATGGGACAGAGCTGGGAATAGAGGGATGGGATGGGACAGAGCTTGGAAAAGAGAGATGGGATGGGACAGAGCTGGGAAAAGAGAGATGGGATGGGACAGAGCTGGGATAATAGAGAGATGGGATGTGACAGAGCTGGGAATAGAGAGATGGGATGGGACAGAGCTGGGAATAGAGGGATGGGATGGGACAGAGCTTGGAAAAGAGAGATGGGATGGGACAGAGCTGGGAAAAGAGAGATGGGATGGGACAGAGCTGGGAATAGAGAGATGGGATGGGACAGAGCAGGGAATAGAGAGATGGGATGGGACAGAGCAGGGATGGGACAGAGCAGGGAATAGAGAGATGGGATGGGACAGAGCAGGGATGGGACAGAGCTGGGAAAAGAGAGATCTGATGGGAGAGAGCTGGGAAAAGAGAGATGGGATGGGACAGAGCAGGGAATAGAGAGATGGGATGGGACAGAGCTGGGAAAAGAGAGATGGGATGGGACAGAGCAGGGAAAAGAGAGATGGGATGGGACAGAGCTGGGAAAAGAGAGATGGGATGGGACAGAGCTGGGAAAAGAGAGATGGGATGGGAAAGAGCTGGGAATAGAGAGATGGGATGGGGCAGAGCTGGGAATAGAGAGATGGGATGGGGCAGAGCTGGGAATTGAGAGATGGGATGGGGCAGAGCTGGGAATTGAGAGATGGGATGGGACAGAGCTGAGAAAAGAGAGATCGGATGGGACGGAGCTGGGAAAAGAGAGATGGGATGGGGCAGAGCTGGGAGAAGAGAGATGGGATGGGACAGAGCTGGGAATTGAGAGATGGGATGGGGCAGAGCTGGGAAAAGAGAGATGGGATGGGACAGAGCTGGGAAAAGAGAGGTCGGATGGGACAGAGCTGGGAAAAGAGAGATCTGATGGGACAGAGCTTGGAAAAGAGATATGGGATGGGACAGAGCAGGGAAAGAGAGATGGGATGGGACAGAGCTGGGAAAAGAGAGATGGGATGGGACAGAGCTGGGAGAAGAGAGATGGGATGGGACAGAGCTGGGAAAAGAGAGATGGGATGGGACAGAGCAGGGATGGGACAGAGCTGGGAAAAGAGAGGTCGGATGGGACAGAGCTGGGAAAAGAGAGGTCGGATGGGACAGAGCTGGGAAAAGAGAGATCTGATGGGACAGAGCTTGGAAAAGAGATATGGGATGGGACAGAGCAGGGAAAGAGAGATGGGATGGGACAGAGCTGGGAAAAGAGAGATGGGATGGGACAGAGCTGGGAGAAGAGAGATGGGATGGGACAGAGCTTGGAAAAGAGAGATGGGATGGGGCAGAGCTGGGAAAAGAGAGATGGGATGGGACAGAGCTGGGAAAAGAGAGATGGGATGGGGCAGAGCTGGGAAAAGAGAGATGGGATGGGGCAGAGCTGGGAAAAGAGAGATGGGATGGGACAGAGCTGGGAATAGAGAGATGGGATGGGACAGAGCTGGGAATAGAGAGATGGGATGGGACAGAGCTGGGAATAGAGAGATCGGATGGGACAGAGCTGGGAAAAGAGAGATCGGATGGGACAGAGCTGGGAAAAGAGAGATCGGATGGGACAGAGCTGGGAAAAGAGAGATCGGATGGGACAGAGCAGGGATGGGACAGAGCAGGGAAAAGAGAGTTGAAGCAGGGAAAGGTGAGTTTTTACAGGTACCCTGGGGGGTTCACACAGTGGGGGCATCCCGATTCAGGATGCCCCAGGGAAAAGCTGATTGGTGATAAAAGACACGCTCAACCATCTGCAACTATCCCAGGAGGCTGAGCGATGCACAATCATAAACGTCCTGCTTCATGCACTGTTTTATATCCGCTGGGCAGCTGCAAACAGAACTATGCAGGGCGAAACTAATGCATAGTCCTGCTTGTTGCAGCCCGGAGGATATTGGAAAGTGCACTGCAGAACTTCTTTTAACTGAGCGCCGCTCAGCCGCCTGCCATCGAAGCAGACAGCTGAGCCGGCCGCTCCTCCATATATCACCCACCTGCTGTCTTTCCTACCCGTCGCACATGCCGCCTTTCCTCCTGTCCGTCCGACTCCGCCCGCTGCTTTCCCTCACGGTCTCCGGCCCGCCCCCTGCCTTCCCTCAGTCTCAGTCCCCGCCCACTGCCTTCCATTCAGGCCGACGGCCCCACCTGCTGCCTTCCCTCACGCTCTCTGTCCCCGCCCACTGCCTTCCTTCCCAGTCTTCGGGCCCGCCCGCTGCCTTCCCTCCCCGTCACCGGCCCCGATATGCCCCGACACCCGTCTCTGCACCCACCCTTCTGGCCATGGGGTCCGGAAGCCTATCGGCTGCGGTCCGCAAACGGACCGCGGTCCACGCGTTGAATAGGGGCGGGGGTTTGGAGCGCAGGGCGCGATAGCCTCAGGGCCCGGTACCATTTGAGCCACGGACCGGTAGCGGTCCGCGGCCCGGGGGTTGGGGACCACTGCCCTAGACCACTGGTCAACAGCTTGCCCATCTCCCAATTCCTAAGGGTCTATAGAATCAACTCTAACCCTGATGAACGTACTGCACAGCTCCACCATATGTTTGTAAAATTTCGATCTCGGGGGTGTCCCGAATCTGTACTTATTGAAGCCCAGGCACAAGCAGGAGAAATATGGGCTGGTGACAGAAGGGCTAAACAAAAAGAGGAACGTGTGCCCCTTATGCTGACATATAACCTAGCTGCCCCCACCGTAGAACACACGATTAACAAACACAGATGTATTCTCGGCTCCGACAACACACTTTGCCCAGTGATCAAGAGGCCATTTCTAAAGATTTTCAAGTGCAATAAGAATCTGAGAGACTCATTAGTGAAAGCGGATCCGGTGGAAAAATACCTAAAGAAACCTGTTCAACTTACCACCCGCACGGGCTGTTTTAGATGCAACAGCTGCAATGTGTGCAATTCTTTAATTCTTGGCCCTGAGTTCACTCACCTCCACAATGGCCAACGTTTCAAAATCCGAGGCGTGTTTTCATGCCTTACTGAGTACTGTGCTTACTTACTTAAATGCCTGTGCGGCCTTGTCTGTGTTGGCAAAACGATTGGACCGTTTAAAAAACGTTTCCAGCAACACTGGAGTGATATCCGGGTCAGTATCAATAAACACACGAACGGTGAGAACTTAGACTACGAGAAACCGCTGGCCATTCACTTTGTACAGCATAACCATCAAATACATGAACTAAGGGGTATGGTCATAGACCACATCGAGAGACCACGGCGGGGTGGTGACCGCCATCGGATACTGCTCCAAAGAGAGACTTTTTGGATACATCTCCTTTGGCTTTACGTGCTTCCTATCTGAAGGTTAAAAGTGGTCCCTCTTTAGAATGTTCCTACCTGTTGTCAAATGCTGTCCCTCTTTTTGAATTATTTCCATACCATGTCCAGGGAACGGCACTACCATCCACTGAATACCCTCCATCTGTTCCCGTTTCCCTGTACCACCTAGATCCCCCCTTCCCCCTCCTCTTTTGCTTTGTCCCCCCTTTTCTTCCCCCTTTCCTTTCCTCTTTCCCACTCTTCTCCGTTCTCCCTTTCCCCCCTCCGGTTACTCTCCTTCTCTCCTCTCCTGTGCTTACCTGCCATCTGAACACCATTTCCCCTGGACTCCTCTCCTGTGATCCCTCTCTTCCTTCCCTCGGGATCTCTGGTCCCCCCTTGTCCCCTAATGTCTTCCCTGCATCCCCCTGTCCTAAATGGCGGTCCCCCTGTTATTTCTGCCTGGCACCCCCCTCATCTCCCCACCTAGTTTCCCTCCTGGTATACACTGTTTGCCTTCTACTTTTTAAATGTATTGCTTATGTATATGTGCCCATGAGCTTTTTGCTCCCACTGCCTCCGGGGAGCGCCCGCAACATTTGGGGCACAGTCTGGCGTACCCGCAGGCCCTGTACTCGAGCCTGTGACCGTCGTGATCAGCGCCACCTGTCACAATGTACCCTGTGAATGCGGCCGCCGCTGCCCAATGGGAGCACGGCGGCCATTAGGTCACGGGTTGCCGGGCAGACTTTGCCGCCCGGCTGCTCTCTCTCCCTGGCCCGTTGACAGGCAGGGACATTGCCGCTCATGCAGCGAGCGGTGGTTGGCAGTGGAGGGGTTCCTGCTGTTCAGGGACCCTTACGGGTGCAGGCAAGGTGTTACTTCTTCAGCATTGTTATTTTGATCATGATGATGCTCATTTTGAAATTTTTTTTCTCTTTTTTCTAATGAGCTTTATTAACTCCCACTGACGTCACTATGACGTCAGGCAGGAATTCCTGATTACAATGTTTATAAGGACCTCTCTCTTGGCACATGTCTGTCTGTCCCTGATGAAGGGGGCTGCTCCCCCGAAACGTTGGAATTCAGGACACTGCTTACCATTTGACCTAATATGGACTTTGGACACTTTGTGATGGATGTTTCATACCACATTTGTCTTTCTATGATACACTTGGTGGAATTATATAAGGGAGTGCTGGTCATTTGTACAGATTGGATTCACAGCGGAGCCACCACTGACCTGGCACCCACGCAAAACTAGTAAGTGTGCACCAGCAACTTGGTTTATTCTGTTACATTTTTTTATGCTGCAGTTGGAGGATAGCTGCTCCTTGCTCTGCTTGTGTCTTTTCTCTGCTTCTTTGTAAATGTCCACCTTTCAGTATTAGAGAAAGGTGTCCGTGAAGGAATAATATCCATGCACTGGGTTACAAAAAGAGGCTGAATCTCAGCAATCACAGCTTTATTCACCAGGATAAATCTCCTACATGGCAGTACACAAACAATGATTTGTTTTTATGCTAAGCCTGAACAATCCCTTTAAGCAGCTAATCATATACAGTATATGTAAGGTGTGGCCAGCCTTACCTGTCCTGTTCCCGACTGAACAATCTTGACGCCCGTCTCGGATTGTAGGTCTGATTTCAGAGCCACTAAAAGGGAAACATAGTAGCTAATGAGAATGGGTTTAAAAAGTTGTCCCACTAGCACAGCCATATTTGATGCTCATTTACACCCCGGCCACTCATATTGGATGAGGATATAATGGATATGAGAACAAATTTAAAGGGGAAGAAAACCATGAACAGCCAGCCGCATGTGCGGGCTCTCGTCCAATCAGAGTCGTTTGCCATGACTTCAATGATTGTTTTCAATGGGGAGTACAAGCGGCCACATCCCCTGCATCTCCGGGTTGTGCTCGCTTCTGCCCAATTCACTAAACCTAATTTTAAAGTGGTCTGTAACTGAAGCCTAGGGACAGGCTTCCCTTGGTCTTATAAGCACTTCCCTCCTGTCTCACTCTTGGCTCCACAATGGGGTCAATTCATGGCTGTGCATGAGAAAGCCGAAAAGCATGCACCAGTGAATCCCCATGAAGAAACCTGCGATTGCAGGTACTGTGTGCCTGGTTCAGGCACATGCAGATCAGACCAAATGGCATACGTGAGGTGCGAGCACAAGTTTTCGATTTAGGCGCAAACTTTCGCATTGCGCCTTAAAGTGGACCAACACCCATGGGGGATCGGCTCGGGAATCTATAAGATTCCCGGGCCGATCAGAACCCTCCCCGCGGGGCATCCAAAATCAGGATGTCCCGCGGGGTGAAACCCCCCAGGAAGCCCAGAAACCTTACCTTAACCCCGTTCCAACAGCGAATGCGCGGGCCGCGTCTCGCGCTTCCCTCTAGCAGGGCGCGCACCAGCGCCGGCCATTCACACGGGTGCGCTCCCTGTTAGAGGGAAGCGCGAGACGCGGCCTCCAGTGCTCAGAGCCATTGTGGTTGGACGCCGCTTGTACGTGCATACCACAGCGGCTCTGAGCACTCTGATTGGACGAGCGCACACGTAGGAGCGGGGTGAGGTGAGTGTTTCCGGGCGTTCTGGGGGGTTTCACACAGCGGGGCACCCCCGATCGGGGTGCCCCACCAAAGTGGACCAAAACCCAGGATAGTGAAAATCCTGGGTGTTGGTCCACTTTAAATACAGCTCCATTGAGTAGGTGTAGGGAAGTGCTCAGTTACTATAGAGTTGCAAGTAGAACAGATTCACCTGCTGGAGATCACAGTCGGGGGGGGGGGGGGGGGTTGTTACAGATCACTCTCTCTCTAGCTGCTGATTACACACTTCCTGCCCCTGCAAGTTGGGGATTGCAGCCCCTGACTGGAGGTATCAAACACTATATACAGGAGAGACTGCCAGTTTGCAGGAGGATAACTGAGCAACTTACATATACAGCCTCAAAGTGGAGCCTGAATCACTTTGCAGACTGATACACTATTCACCTGCATATCAAGCTGTCAGTGCCACATGCGGGATCTTCTTTCTTTGCTTCCTAACTTCTCCACTGCCTCCTGCATGTTAACCTGCTATGTGTCTTGTGGAGGATCTTCTACTGCTGCTGCATATCTCCTCATCGCCTTTTGCATGTCAAGAGTGAGTCATCTCAACGCCAGGAGCACCAGCAGCTTGCATCCTGTGTCGACATTCTCCTGGAGGTATTTAGCTATTGATTATCTATGGTATATGTGCACAAACCATGAATCTAATGAGAGATACTCACCTATAACCTGCCAAGTCTACACTTGTAGGGGGGACTGTAAGCCGGAATAGAGCAGGAATTATCAACTATTATATCTATGCTTAAAGTGCACCTATAACCTCCCAAGAAGGGTGTAAGCATGGTGCCTACAAATGTCCAAGAGAATCGGGCATCATACTCACCCTTCCTCCATAGTCCTGCATGTCACTGCCAAGACCTTATAGGCTTCAGCAGACGTGTTCGGGACAGTCGCATGATGTGGAAAAACACAGGTCAGGTGAGAAATTTAGCCTGATTTGGGGTATTTCAATAGAGGTAATAGCAGATGAGAATCCTACCCGGGGGGGGGGGGGGGGGGGATCTTGCTGGAGGTTCCCTTTAAATAGTTTTTGGTGATTAAAGGGGATTGAAACCCTCCCTGGTCCACAGGGACACTAAATTAACTTCACCCTCCCATACCATCATTAAACCAGGGGCCTTACTGCTTCACACCAGGGGGATGAAGCAGCTGCACACAAGTAAGCTGCACCTTCTCCACTTGGTGGCATGCATCACTCCAATGTGCAGCTGTTTCCTCCTTCACCCATCATACAGAGCGTCATTCCCCGTGGGATCCTTAAAGAGGAACAAAACCTGGGATTTTCTTGGTATCTTCCTGGAGCATCCCAAATTGTGATGCCCTGTTGTGTAGAACCCAGACTCTGAGCCTTTTTGTGGGGCATCCCAATGTAGGAAACCATGAAATTTGAAACCCCCGGGATCGCGTAAAACATACCTTTCCAATTATCCCGCGGTACATGTGTATACAGCGGCATCCCCTGTATACCTCTGGTTCCTGCCAGGCCTGTCTGAATGGCTGGCACAGATACGCACAGCTGAGAGAGAAGCCGCCACAGGGATACTTGTTGCTCCCTTTCCATTTAGCTTTATCGCGTAAAACATACCTTTCCAATTATCCCGCGGTACATGTGTATACAGCGGCATCCCCTGTATACCTCTGGTTCCTGCCAGGCCTGTCTGAATGGCTGGCACAGGTACGCACAGCTGAGAGAGAAGCCGCCACAAGGATACTTGCTGCTCCCTTTCCATTTAGCTTTATATGCTGCTCATTAATATGCATGTCATAGAACGTAGTTTGGGGAAGAGCCTGCACATGTGCTGTGGGATCGCCGGCGAGGTAAGAATACCCAGCATTCCATTATTTTTTTTTTCAAACAGGGCCATATTTCCAATTAAGCAACCCTAGGACTGTGCCTAGTGCAGCCACCCACAGGGGGCGCTGGTTTTAATGCTATAGTAGAGGTGTCAGCCAGGAAGCCGGTCATATGTAACAGGCTCTTCTGCATTTAACTCCTTGCACCCTCACCCCTTCCACACATTTTAGTTTAGTTTTTATACTGACTTAACAAACCGGGGCACAAGCACTAAAAGTACCTAGGGTTGCTTTTTTGGCTAATGAAATAAAATCCCCCCTCCCCTGCAATAGCTGCTGTGTAACACTCAGTGAGAGGAGGTGAAAAACTTTCCCTGAATTTATTGTTCCCTCACCTGCGCGATCCGCCACTTCGCCAGTGGTCAGATTCTGGTGATTTCTTCCTATCTTAAACGTCACAGCAGATCCGGACACACTGCAAGAAACAGAGAACAAACTGATGAATCCTGGGAAAACACAGCACTGCGCAATTTATCTCACACTGTGACATCACACAAAGCAGAAGCCCTGCCCATATAACTGAGCTGCAAGCCCCGCCCCAATGAAAATCAAAGGAATTTGGGGTAATTAAGATAACTGTAGGCAAAAAGATTAATGCTTAGTATAAGACTCTTCACACTTTCCATTCTGTGTTAGTAAGAAAATGTAATTCTGTTCCCTTAGCGTTCTGACCATTTTGCTTAATCTAGGCTACAACTCCCCCTAGTGCCTAAAATTAGACCACGGCTTAAATCTCTCTGCTGAAGGGTGGCCTAGATTTGCCCCGTAAAGCGTAACAAAACCTGGGATTTTGACTATCCGTTTTGGCATGCCCTGCTATGTAAAATGCTCCAGACCACCCTCAAAGCTCAACTTTCGCCAGTCCCCTGGGTTGCTCTACCCTTTAATGTGGCATCCCGAATTGGGATGCCCCGATGTGTGACACCCCCCAGATCACCTGATCGACTCACTGCTCTGACGTGCCCAACGTTTACAGGCAGGCTTGCCCACATAATGGGTGAAGCAGCTCTGTGCACAGTTTGTTGTCCCACGCAGCTGACCAGGATCATGATCAAGGTAAGACGTTTTTTCTTTGTAAACTGCCTCAGCGCTGTGAGTGGGGGAGGGGTTTCTGTTACACTGCCCATTATAGAATTGGGGGATTCTGCCAAACTGCCTGGGGATTGGGGGGATTCTGCCACAATGCTTGTTATGGGGGATTGAGGGGATTTTGCCACACTACCTATTATAGGGGGATTGTGCCATACTGCCTGTTATAGGGGACTGGGGGGATTGTGCCACAATGCCTGTTATAGGAGATTGGGGGATTCTGCCACACCACCTATTATAGGGGGATTGAGAGGATTGTGCCAAACTGCCTGTTATATGGGATTGGGGGGATTCTGCCACACTGCCTGTTTCAGGGGATTAGGTGGTTGTGCCACAATGCCTTGTATAAGAGATTGGGGGATTCTGCCACACCACCTATTATAGGGAGATTCAGAGGATTGTGCCAAACTGCCTGTTATATGGGATTGGGGAGATTCTGCCACACTGTCTGTTATAGGGGATTGGAGGATTCTGCCACACCACCTTTTATAGGGGATTAGAAGGATTCTGCAACACTGCCCATTATAGGGTTGGGGAATTCTGCCACACTGCCAATTATAGGAGATTGGGGGGGGGTGGATTCTGCCACACTGCCAATTATAGTGAATTGGGGAGGGGATTCAGCCGCAGTGCCAATTATGGGGGATGGGTGGGATTCTGCCACAAGTAAGCTGCACCTTCTCCACTTGGTGGCATGCATCACTCCAATGTGCAGCTGTTTCCTCCTTCACCCATCATACAGAGTGTCATGCCCCGTGGGATCCTTAAAGAGGAACAAAACCTGGGATTTTCTTGGTATTTGGCTCTTCTTCCTGGGGCATCCCAAATTGTTATGCCCTGTTGTGTAAAACCCAGACTCTGAGCCTCTTTGTGGGGCATCCCAATGTAGGAAACCATGAAATTTGAAACCCCCGGGATCGCGTAAAACATACCTTTCCAATGATCCCGTGGTGCATGTGTATACAGCGGCATCCCCTGTATACCTCTGGTTCCTGCCAGGCCTGTCTGAATGGCTGGCACAGGTACGCACAGCTGAGAGAGAAGCAGCCACGGGGATACTTGCTGCTCCCTTTCCATTTAGCTTTATATGCTGCTCATTAATATGCATGTCATAGAATGTAGTTTGGGGAAGAGCCTGCACATGTGCTGTGGGATCGCCGGCGAGGTAAGAATACCCAGCATTCCATTATTTTTTTCAAACAGGGCCATATTTCCAATTAAGCAACCCTAGGACTGTGCCTAGTGCAGCCACCCACAGGGGGCGCTGGTTTTAATGCTATAGTAGAGGTGTCAGCCAGGAAGCCGGTCATATGTAACAGGCTCTTCTGCATTTAACTCCTTGCACCCTCACCCCTTCCACACATTTTAGTTTAGTTTTTATACTGACTTAACAAACCGGGGCACAAGCACTAAAAGTACCTAGGGTTGCTTTTTTGGCTAATGAAATAAAATCCCCCCTCCTCTGCAATAGCTGCTGTGTAACACTCAGTGAGAAGAGGTGAAAAACTTTCCATGAATTTATTGTTCCCTCACAGTTTGTTGTCCCACGCAGCTGACCAGGATCATGATCAAGGTAAGACGTTTTTTCTTTGTAAACTGCCTCAGCGCTGTGAGTGGGGGAGGGGTTTCTGTTACACTGCCCATTATAGAATTGGGGGATTCTGCCAAACTGCCTGGGGATTGGGGGGATTCTGCCACAATGCTTGTTATGGGGGATTGAGGGGATTTTGCCACACTACCTATTATAGGGGGATTGTGCCATACTGCCTGTTATAGGGGACTGGGGGGATTGTGCCACAATGCCTGTTATAGGAGATTGGGGGATTCTGCCACACCACCTATTATAGGGGGATTGAGAGGATTGTGCCAAACTGCCTGTTATATGGGATTGGGGGGATTCTGCCACACTGCCTGTTTCAGGGGATTAGGTGGTTGTGCCACAATGCCTTGTATAAGAGATTGGGGGATTCTGCCACACCACCTATTATAGGGAGATTCAGAGGATTGTGCCAAACTGCCTGTTATATGGGATTGGGGAGATTCTGCCACACTGTCTGTTATAGGGGATTGGAGGATTCTGCCACACCACCTTTTATAGGGGATTAGAAGGATTCTGCAACACTGCCCATTATAGGGTTGGGGAATTCTGCCACACTGCCAATTATAGGAGATTGGGGGGGGGGGGTGGATTCTGCCACACTGCCAATTATAGTGAATTGGGGAGGGGATTCAGCCGCAGTGCCAATTATGGGGGATGGGTGGGATTCTGCCACACTGCCTGTTATAGGGGATTGGGGAGATTCTGCCACACTGCCTGTTAAATGATTGGGGGGTTCTGCCAGACTGACAATTATAGGGTTGGGGGGATTCTGCCACACTGCCAATTATAGTGAATTGGGGGGGATTCTGCCACACTGCCAATTATAGTGAATTGGGGGGGATTCTGCCACACTGCCAATTATAGTGAATTGGGGGGATTCAGCCGCAGTGCCAATTATAGTGAATTGGGGGGGATTCTGCCACACTGCCAATTATAGTGAATTGGGGGGGATTCTGCCACACTGCCAATTATAGTGAATTGGGGGAATTCTGCCACACTGCCAATTATATGATTGGGGGGGATTCTGCCACACTGCCAATTATATGATTGGGGGGGATTCTGCCGCAGTGGCAATTATATGATTGGAGGAATGAATTCTGCCACACTGCCAATTATATGATTGGGGGAATTCTGCCACACTGCCAATTATAGTGAATTGGGGGGGATTCAGCCGCAGTGCCAATTATAGTGAATTGGGGGGGATTCAGCCGCAGTGCCAATTATGGGGGATGGGTGGGATTCTGCCACACTGCCTGTTATAGAGGATTGGGGGGATTCTGCCACTGCCTGTTATTAGATAAGTTTAGAGTGGACCAATCACCAGGATCTTGGTTATAGGTCCATGTCCCGGGGGCATTCTGATTTAGAAAGCCCCGCTGTGTGAAACCCCCCCAGATCGGCCACTCCACTCCCCTTTCTGCCACATGCGTGGGCTCTCGTCTGATTAGTGCTTTATGCCTTGCATACTAACGCATGGCATGAAGCCATTGTTTTGGACTTTGTGTCGGGGGCCACATCCCCGGCTCCCCTATAGAGTGCATGCCCCCCAACACCGGCCTATCAAAATGGCTGGGTGCGCGAGCGCGCACAGCTGCAGGGATATTAGGGATCTGGCCACTGCCTGTGTTCGCGACGTGGGACCAGTGGAAAGGTAAGGGTAAGCCATCTAGGGGGGGGGTGTACACAGTGGGGAATCCTGAATTGGGAAGCCCCAGGGGAACCTAATCTTTCAGCACTGGAGTCTTTTAGGCTCCAGGACCGTCCATGGGGAGTGATTAGACCACTTTAAGCCTAACAAGGGTCTCTCCCTAAGTGGCTATTTCTCTTTGCTAAGCCTTACCTGCCATACAGCCACTACCTCTAGCCTTGTGCTGACGAGGGCCACTGGCCCAAAACATGAGTCCGCAACCTGGATGTGATGGCTGTGTAACAATTAGAAGGTAAACTAAAGCGATGTACGCAGTGGTCTTTGGATCCAAGGAACATTTCTTGCCTCACAAGAGGCTTTGTTAGATCGCTGGAGGAGGCTAATGCTTGGATGGTCAACCAGAACAATGAAATACAACAGATAAATGGTTCTAAGATGATGCCATCACTGAAATCCCTAAAATTAAAACAGCATGCACATGACATGAACATCCTAATAACTAATAATACTCTAAATATAGGTCCTGTGGCCCCAGAGCTGCCTGGCTCTTCTAATGTCTTTGGCTGCAGAACCCATGCTGATAGGCCCTGTGTTACTAGGAACCTGGTAGGAAGATCTGAGTATTCTGAATCATCAACCAACCCACTACAATACACTAGAAGCCTGATTCAGAGCCTGGGCATAAAGGCTTGTTTTAGTGCGAATGCCAGCGAAAGTGCTTGGCGTAAGTTTTCGTCCAAACGAGCCTTTAAGTTTTTTGCCCGCAAGAGTGCGTCTTAAAATGCACCAAAACCCAGGATTTTGACTTGCACCCTGATCCTCCGCTGTGTGAAACCCCCCAGGTTGCCCGATCTCACTCACCTCTCGTCCAATCAGCACGCTCGGATCCGCTCCTGCCCCTTTGTCTAAGAGCTCAGGCGGCCGCATCCTCCGCTACCCTTTAAAAGGGAGCATGCCCACGCTGGCCATTCACAAATGCCTGCCGCGGGCATGCGTCCTGCTAAAGGGATATCGGGGTATGCATGAGCAGCGGCCGCATCATCATTGGACTGGGAAAGAAGGTGAGTTTTCGGGCAACCTGGGGGGTTTGACACAGGGAGAGCAAGTATGCCTGTCCTGAAATCTCAAGACTCCAGGGAGGGTTTTGGTCCACTTTAAGGCAAGTTTTTCCAGCGTTAAATTAGTTCCCCCTGCAGGTAACTGCCAGCAGGTTTATTTTTGGGGACTTTTTTTGTCATCTTTTATTAGATACAATTTTTATGTAACGAAGAATAGCCTGACTTTTTATTTTTTAATTGTGTTTTTCAGGTTTCAGTGTTTTATTGAATGCTGCTATTACTGGCATTCAGTTTTACATTGAAACTGACAGTGGGATTATTTATTTATTTTTGAATTTGTAATTTGAATTTTTCTTAAAATACAATCTATATGTAACAAAAACATATTTTTCTGAATTTGTTTTAATGAATGCTGCTTTTTGGTTGTTTATATTTTTTCAGAAAAAAAAAGTTGGGTCCCCAACCCCCCAAAGGCTTCCAGCCCGGGCACCAGGCAGAAGGGCTTGAAACCCAGGGCTCAGAGGCCACGTTAATTGTGGCCGAATTTACCAGCCCTAATGCTCTTTGGTATGGGCTTGGGGCTTTTCCGGCAGAAAGCCCAATGCCCATTGGTGGCCTTGGGTAACCCTGGAAGAGCATTGAGCACATACCAAAGGGCATAAGGGCTTGCAACTTGCAGGGCAGGGGCCACCAACAGCATAGAGCACTAGGTTACAAGCCCTTATGCTTGGTGCCCGGGCTGGTAGCCTTTGCAGGGGGGCACTTTTTTTTTAAATGAATTAAAAAAGAACCTTGTTGCAAATATGTTTAAATTGACGGGTGCATCAGCCCTGAGGTGGCACTGCGAGCATACAGTCTAGAGAAAGAGCCAGCACTCCTTTCACTATAGTAAACAATATATTTACCATTCAGGTAAACCATCCAACGTTACATGGACCAAAACCCAGGATTTTGACTGCCCTGGGTTTTGGTCCTTGCCCCCCCGGGGGGTGCCCCGCTTTGTGAGACCCCCCTGGGTCACCAAAACAAACTCACCTCTTCCCGGTCCTACAGCGCATGTGCGGCCGCTCGTCCAATCAGTGCGCTCGGATCTGCTGACGTCCCTTTGTCTAAGGCGAGCGGCTCCGAGCGCGCTGACAGCCTCATCCCCCGCTTCCCTCTAACAGGGAGCGGCCATTCACAAATGCCTGGCGCGGGTACACGCCCTGATAGAGGGAGAGGCACAGCCGCTCTCACTCCCCATTCATTCTAATCAGAGCCGCTCGCCGAATTACGTCACTTCAGTGGGTGGCTCTGATTGGATGGGAGCTCACACAGGCGCCGTTGAACCCAGTGAGGCATCTCAATGCAGGATGCCTGGAAAGCACGGAACATCCTGGGTTTTGTTCCACTTTAACAAGTAGGCAGCTTCTGTAGGCATGTTCCAGGAAGTCCGACTGTGGTAATAGGCTGCCGGGAGCTCGCGCAATGCAATGAGTGCCTGCTCCCAGTGGCTGGCCGGGACTTCAGGAATATGGCAGCGTTTTTAGTGGCGCCAGATGCGGCACCGCCGACTTCCGGAGCTGGATTTGGTGTGAAGGTGACTGTTTTTTTTTATATTAGTAGGATTTGGAGGGGGCAGGGGTTATGTTTTTTTTTTTTGCAGGAAGGAGCTAGAGTGACCCTTTTAAGCATAAATGTATTTTGAGCCACAAGATGGCGGCCCATGCATTTGCAGGCTGCCTACAAACAGTAAGTGCTGCTGGGCTTCGGGTTACTGTGCATTGTCAGTTGAATCCAGGCAGCAGCATGGTTGAGATGCTGGGAGAGGAAGCTCTAAAATGGCCACTACCTTTCTTTTTTAACTGTACCAGGCTGTTGGTCCAGTTTAAATTCCCTATCACAGTGTGTTAAAGTGGACCAAAACCTGGGATTTTCACTATGCCAGGTTTTTGGCCTGTCCCCCTGGGGCACCCTGGTTTGGGGTTCCCCGCTGTTTGAAACCCTGTGAAACTCACCTCTTCTCGTTCCAACGGTGCATGTGCAGCCTCTCGTCCAATCAGCTTCTCCGGCTGCGCTTATTAATGTGCGGCTGGAGAAGCTGAATGGAGTCCCAGCTGCAGATCATGCGCATCCTTTGGTTATGTGTAGTCTCGTACGGCCATTCAGATGCGGCAAGCGTGGCTATACATGGGGCAAAATGGAATGCGATTGATGCCACCGCCGGCCGTGCATGTCCAGTGGGCTTATTGGACAGGTAAGGATATTGGGTGACTCGAGAGTGATGCTGAGACTCCAGGGTCAGTTTTGGTCCACTTAAAAAAAAAACTCACTGGGATGCAAGATGCATTTCAAACATTTCAATCAAAATCACTTTACTAAATACAGGTGCATTGCAGAAAATTAGAATATCATCAAAAATGTGTATATTTTTAGTAATTCAGTTGAAAAACTGACACCCATATATTATATTGAGTCAGTACAAACAGAGAGATCTTCTTCAAGTGTGTTGATGATTATGGCTTAGAGCCAAAGAAAACCCAAAAATTCAGTATCTCAGAAAGTTGGAATATTATATAAGACCAACTGTAAAGAAAATAGTTTAACACAGAAATGTTGGCCAAATGAAGAGTATGTCGAGTAAATTCACTCAATACTTGGTTGGGGCTCCATTTGCATGAATGACTGCACCAATGTTCAGCCTGGACTCTGCAGAGGTGTTATGGAAGCCCAGGTTGCTTTGATAACAGCCTTCAGCTCGTCTGCATTGTTGGGTCTGGTGTCTCTCATCTTCCTCTTGACAATATCTCATAGAATCTCTGTTGGTTTAAGGTCAGGTGAGTTTGCTGGCCAATCAAGCACAGTGATACTGGGGTTATTAGACCAGGTCTTTTGTCAGTGTGGACAGGTGCCAAGTCCTTTGGGAAAATGAAAAACTCATCTCCAAAAAGCTTGTCCATGTCAGAGGGAAGCAGTAAGTGCTCTAGAATTTCCTAATAGACGGCTACACTGACTTTGGTCTTGATAAAATACAGTGGACCAACACCAGCAGATGACATAACTCCCCAAACCATCACTGATTGTGGAAACTTCACACTAGACCTCAAGCAGCTTGGATTGTGCATCTCCATTCTTCCTCCAGACTCTAGGAACTTGATTTCCAAATGAAATGCAAAATTTACTTTCATCTGAAAACACCACCTTTGACCACTGAGCAACAGTCCAGTTCTTTCTATCCTTGACCCAGGTAAGATGCTTCTGGTGTTGTCTATTGGTCTTGAGGGAATTGACACACGGAATGCGACACTTGTAGCCAATTTCCTGGATACGTCTGTGTTTGGTGGCTTATGAAGCACCGACTCCAGCAGCAGTCCACTCCTTGTGAATCTCCCCCAAATTTTGGAACAACCTTTTCTTAACAATTATATCAAGCCTGCGGTTATCCCGGTTGCTTTTGCACCTTTTTCTACCACACTCTTTCCTTCCACTCAATTTTCCATGAATAAGCTTCGATACAGCACTCGGTGATCAGCCGGCTTCTTTAGCAATGACCTTTTGTGGCTTCTCCTCCTTCTGGAATGTGTCAGTGATGCCTTCTGGATATCTGTCAGGTCAGCAGCCTTCCCCATGATTGTGTCGCCTACTGAACCAGACTAAAGGACCTTTTTATATGCTTAGGAAGCTTTTACAGCTGTTTTGGGTTAATTATTCTTATTTTCCAAAAAATGAATTTTGGGTTTTCCTCGGCTGTAAGCCATAATCATCAACATTAACATAAAAAACACTTGAAAAAGTTTACTGTTTGTATTGACTCAATATAATATGATTTTCAGTTTTTCAACTGAATTGACCTGTTAAAGTGGACCAACACCCAGGATTTTGACTATCCTGGGTTTTGGTCCACTTCGGTGGGGCACCCCGTTCGGGGGTGCCCCGCTGTGTGAAACCCCCCAGAACGCCCGTAAACACTCACCTCCCCACGCTCCTACGAGGGCGCTTGTCCAATCAGAGAGCTCAGAGCCGCTGTGGTATGCACGTACAAGCGGCGTCCAACCACAGCGGCTCTGAGCGCTGGAGGCCGCATCTCGCGCTTCCTTCTAACAGGGAGCGCGCCCGCGCCGGCCATTCACAAACGGGTGCATGCGCCGTTGGAACGGGGTTGAGGTTTGTGGGCGTCCTGGGGGGTTTCACCCCGCGGGACATCCCGATTTCGGATGCCCCGCGGGGAGGGATCTGATCGGCCGATCCCCCCTGGGTGTTGGTCCACTTTAAAGGACAGATGTCCCCCAGATTAACACTCAAATAGTATGTGAGTCTAAGTTCCTAATTAGGTTGGCCTCCAACTCAGACACTCAAATACACATTAGACACGGACACTGGATATTATTTGTAGAATAGCGGTGTAACTCCTGAAATATGTCAGTTGTGACTGTATTATTGAGAGAGTCTTATTCAGGACTATAAGACCTTTCATTTGATATCAAACATAGCATACATATATTGGCCAACCACTGATAATCCACACAGTATCATACTCTGTATGATATGTATTTGGTGTTTAGGTTCATTTAACTAAGACTTTAATAGGGATCATGAATTTCTTGGTTACAATATGATAACATGTATATTGTGGGCGTTAGATCACTTTATAGAATATTTATCTAATCTCAGAGGTGGGTTGTAATCAGGGAAAAAACACACCCAGGAGGCTGGGAATGCTGGCCACATCCCCTAGTGTTAGTAGATTAGGAGGCTGCTGGAGGGCTATGCAGTTAGTCAATGGATGGACCCGCAACCTGAATGCAACCATGATGCTAAGTATATCTCCGTTATCTCTCTCCATTATAACATTTATTGTACTGTAAACTTACTTTATCTTAACATGTAACAACTGCCTGTAGTATCTAAGGTTATCTAGGGAAACTTCATGAACATATTGGGTTAGTGATTTACTGTGCTGGTTATTAAACCTGTTTTCATTTATACATCTTACTATGTGTGATGGATAATCTCTCACACAATAGATTGTATGTGCAAAGTATTTGCAGGAAGTTATTTCTTCTTTGGGACATTTCACTGGACGTATGAGGAGAGCTTCAGCGACCATTGGTTTATATTACATTAGTGGCCGCTGGGCTGATATGATTATTAGTATTTGCTATATTTTTAATATTAATCTCTAGTAGAAATAATGTGCAGCAAATATTATTTAAAATCATATTTTCCTTCATCAGTTACTAAAAATATACATTTTGATGATATTCGAATTTTTTTCAATGTATCTGTAATTATAATGACGTCCTCCCTGTGTAAAGTTCACTTCTATTTTATTCTCCAACTAAATTGACAATTTAGAAATGGTGCCTTAAAGTGGACCAACACCCAGGATTTTCACTATCCTGGGTTTTGGTCCAAAACCCCCCAGATCGCCCTAAAAACTCACCTCACCCCGCTCCTACGCGAGCGCTCGTCCAATCAGAGCGCTCGGAGCTGCTGTGGGATGTACGGACAAGCGACGGACAACCACAGCGGCTCTGAGCGCGCTGGAGGGCGCATCTCATGCTTCCCTCTAACAGGGAGCGCACCCGCGCCGGCCATTCACAAACGGCCGGCACGGGTGCGCGCCCTGCTAGAGAGAAGCGCGAGATGCGGCCGCGGCTCGCGCATGCGCCGTTGGAACGGGGATAAGGTAAGGTTTCTGGGCGTCCTGCGGTGTTTCACACAACAGGGCATCCCGATTTCGGATGCCCTGCGGGGAGGGATCTGATCGGCCCGGGAATCTATAAGATCACCCCTGGGTGTTGGTCCACTTTAAGGCCGGGTTCACACCAGGGCATCTTCCTGCAATTGCGTTTGCACAGCGATCAGTGATTCCTATTCAATGGAATCTCAATCGATTTTCTTACACATTGCTGCAGACAAGGCGAATCGAAGTGAAATCATCAAACCGATATGTGAAAGTGCCCATGTGCGCACTATAGGCAACGACTTACTTGCAATTGCGGGAGCGATCGTTATCGCCCCAGAGTCAAGGCGTAATGCCGCAGTGTGAACAGGGCCTTAGCGTGATCTCTACAGCATGCACATAACAAAACATGGCGGCCGCTGTCTATAGCTTATCAGGGTGTGTTGCTGCTCCTCACCTGATGTTGATGAAGCTGGAAGTGGACAGATGAATGCGCTGGGCCAGGATTTCCAACAGGCGAACCCCATTTGTCAGGCTCAGAGGTCTAGGGAGAAAGGCAGAGGGGTGCAGGTACTGAAGCTGTTTGTCTCATTGTGGTATCAGGGTGTCTATGTGATAACAGTCACTCCGGGCCCCTTTGGAACACACTAGGGCCCTTATTTATGAAGGAATAGCGTCAGGTAGCGACTGGTGAGCGGCCGGTAATGACGGGCCCCGCCACGAGAACGCCGGCTCCCCACCACAATCACACATTTATCAAGCCGATCCTGCTTAGCGACTGAGATAGCGCCATATAGCGACTCATTCATCATTATTTCAGCCTCAGCCCACAGCGCCAGCGTCCGACCTTGAACAGCGACAGGTATGACCTCTCGCTACCTGGCGCTCTCCAATGCAATTCAATGGAACAATCTTTAAATATTCATAATTAATTGTTATTAATTTTTTTTTTTTTTTAAATGTGAAAAAAGTAAAAAAAAAAAAATTGTACAGAATTGATATTACAGGTCTGATATTAATGTATTCATATTACTAAATTATATAAAAAACTTGTTTTTTTGGTTTCCAAAAATATGGTTGGGGGTTAAAAAACTACTTTTAACCCATCGCCTCCAGCGCTCTGGGGTTTAAATATGCATTTTACAGCGCGAGAATTTTTTGAGCGTAATTTTTTAATGAATATGGTGGGAGCCGGTCGCTAGGGCCAGTCGCTATCATGCGCTCCCATACAGCGCGGAACATGTCAAATAGCGACTCCTCTCCCAATATTCAACATTACGGCAAACCGACTGAGTCGCTATCAACTACCGAACAACGGCCAAGCACAGCGACTACTAGCGGGCGCTCTGAAAATGCAGCTACAGTCTCTCAACTGTCGCTACCTGCCGCTATTAATGAATCGGCCTCTAAGAGTTCACCGGCAGGCTGACTCATTACTAACGCCAGATAGCGACAGATGAGCGTCTGTAGCGCGGATTTCAGAGCGACCGCTAGTAGTCGCTGTGCTCGGCTATGATTCTTTGTTTCAGAGTGCCTCAGTCGCTGGCCTGCATTGATGAATATGATGTGTGAGTCGCAGTACTATGCTGTACGAGTGACTCACACCACATTCATCAAAAAAAGAGCTGAAAAATTCAATTCATGAGAAAAAAGCCTGAGAATGTCACTGTAAGTGAATCAGCAGATAGGAAGACAATGAAAGCCAATGGCACTCTTTACTACAAATAAAAAAGGGGTAAAAAGTTAAATACTTTTCTCAGGAGTGCCATTGACTTTCATTGTCTTCCTATCTGGTGATTCACTAAAAGTGACATTCTCAGGCTTTTTTTCCCCATGAAATTAGTTTTTTACCAATATGAGAGTTTTGTTTCAACTCTCGGTGAATCGAGGCCAATGGTCTTGATTCACTGAGAAAAAAAAAATTCATGGTGGTAAAAAATTCAAATCATGAGAATAAATCCTGAGACTGTCACTGTTAGTGAATCACCAGATAAGAAGACAATGAAAGCCAATGGCAGCTTTTTACTCTTGGGTATTGAACTTTTTACCCCTTTTTACCTGTAGTAAAAAGCTGCCATTGACTTTCATTGTCTTCCTATCTGGTGATTCACTAACAGTGACAGTCTCAGGATTTATTCTCATGATTTGAATTTTTTACCACCATGAGAATGTTTTCAACTTGTAGTGAATCAAGGCCTAAATGTCTCTAGTAGACTTCCAATGAAAGCGGGATATGCAGGGATATAAACTGACCCATTCTTGCAGAGTGATTTTTTTTCTAGTCCCACACTTAGGCCCTTATTTAAGAAGGGATAGCGTCAGGTAGCGCCTGGTTAATGAGAGGTAGCGACAGATAGCGACTGGTCAACGCCGGACACGGCACGCAATTACACATTTATCAAGCAGAATCTGTTTAGCGACTGGAATAGCGCCATGTAGCGTCTGATTCATCATTTTCACAGCCTCAGCGAACAGCGCCGGTGTTCAGCCTTGCACAGCGCCAGGTATGATCTCTCGCTACCTGTCGCTCTCCCATACATTTCAATGGACGATCCTTTTCTTCTCTTTAAAGGGGTTTTTGTTTTTTGGTTTTTTTCCCCCAAAAACACAAATAATTCTGTGACCTCTTCTGGCATTGAAAAAGCAGTTTTTTCATATTTTTTTCATTTTTTATATATTTCCTCAGAAATGACATTACAGGTCTGGCATTAAAGTGTTCATGTTACAATGTTGTTACAATGTAATTCCACATGTTTTCGCTTTGTTACTAGTGGATAGATGCTTGAAAACAGACTTTAAACACACAGCCTCCTGCCCTCTGGGCTTCAAACAACTATTTTTCAGCGCCAGAGATTTGTGAGGCTGTTTTTTTGCTGAATATGGTGTGAGTTGGCCGCTATGAGCAGTTGCTAACATGAGCTCCCATACAGCGCTGTACTGGTCAAATAGCGACTCCTCACAATGTATTCAACATTACTGAACAGCGACTGAGTCGCTATAAACTAGCGACTCACGGCCGAGCACTGCGACTACTAGCGGGCGCTCTGAAAATGCCTGCTACAGACGCTCATCTGTCGCTACCTGGCGCTAATGATGAATCAGCCTCCCCGGCTAAGTGTGGCCCTCTGCAAGATTTCAGGATGGCACCTCCTAGAGACACACACACACACACACACAAAATGGAGAGAAAGTAACAGAGGAAACACATAAAAGAGGGAGATGGAGAAAAAGAGAGAGACAGAGAGAAAGGAGTGTGTGTGAAAGAGAGGCAGACAGATAGAAAATGAAATGGAGAGGGCAAGAAAAAGAAAGAAGGTTGAATAGAATTTCAGAAAGAAAAAGAAAGAAAGCATGAAAGATGAAAGAAAGAGAGAATGGAGAAGGAACGCAAGAGAGTGAAAATGGATTGCAGAGAAAGGGAGGAAGCAGAAAAAGAGAAAAAAAGAGAGAATGGAACAGGATTGCAGAGAAAGAAAAGAGGAAAGATAGAACAGAGAAAGCGAGCAAGAAAAAAGAAAGGAGGAAATAAAGAGATAATGAAGAGGAGAGAGATAACACAAGAAAGAGAGAAATCAAAAGAGTTGAATAGGATTGCAAAGAAGAAAGAGCAAATGAAAGGAGGAAAGAAAAAAAGAAAGAAATCGAGAGAGTAAGAAAGGAAAGGGAGAGGGAATTCAAAAAGGGGGAGAGAAAGAAAAACTGGAAAGAAAGAAAGGAGAGAGAGAAGGAATGCAAAAAGGGGGAGAGAAAGAAAGAAACTGGAAAGGAGAGATGGAAGGTACAAAAAGGAGGAATACCCTGATGAAGTGGCTTTAGGAGTATTGCCACGCAACGCGTCGGAGGTGGTAGAGCGTGACCATCTATCTGGTAATGTCTGAAGCGACCAGCGTTATTAATACTGATTAGCAATTGCCATACCTTTCTGTATTCCGTGCCTTGGAGCCTCAGCACCCGTCTATTTTAGGCATTGCACTATTGCACTGAGCACTTTACTACGGTACCTCCTTGGTACATCTTTGTATATATAGGGACACTTGGTCCCCCTAATAATTACAATTGTATATTTTGCACATAGTGCCCTTCGGCACTATCACTGTTTCCTTTATGCACGAGCACTGTCCCCGAGGCATTACTCTCAATGTATTAATATTATTTAATCAGGTTACTATTAGTCTAATAGGGTCCATTTTATGACTGCATGGTTTTCATTGTTTTTAATGTGTTGACTTATGGTCCCTACATTGATGTAATATCTGTAATTTTTGGATTGAATAAAATATCGATTTTACATTTGTTGTGCGGCCGCATTATAGGGAGCACTTGTGGTCTGTGCTGGGAGTCCACTGTTTTTCTTGGGTTAAAAAGGAGGAAGGGGAGAGGAAGCTGAAAAGAGGCAGAAATGTGCAATAAAGAAAGTAGAGAAAAAAGAAAAAAAAAGCCAGCTGCTCCAGTTGAGAGCTCCTGCCGCCCCTTTGTTTGGGATGGAGCCCTGTAGGGATGAGCGAACCGGTTCGGACGAACCGGAATTTGCTCCGAATTTCAGGGAAAATTCGATTCGGCACGAACCCGAATTTTTTTGGGTTCGTGCCGATCGAATTTTCCCTGAAATAAAAAAAAAAATGCTGGCATGGTGGGAGCGGGCATTTGTTTAAAAAGCAAACACTTACCTGCATGGTCGGAGCGTGGAGGCCGGCGCCGCTCTCAGCTGTCATCAGAGGACGCGTCATCAGAGGGCGCCTGACAGCATAGCCGGCCTGCCCGCTCCCACCATGCCGGCATTTTTTTTTCTTCATGAGCGATTCGTGAAAGTTCGATTCGGGCGAACCCGAATTTCTTGGGGAAATTCGGCGAATCGCCCGAATCGAACTTTCAAGAACGTTCGCTCATCTCTAGAGCCCTGTGTGACCGCACACCACTAAGGCCGGCTATGCTTGGCGCTGACGCATCGCAATGGCCTATGTGAAGGGCCCAGAGCCTAACGCCTTGCTGTGAAGTGAGCCTATAAGGCCAGATCTGTTCAGGAACATGGTCAGTGGAATGTGCAGAATAGGAAAAAAAAACTAACCCTGCAGGAACGGCTCAGGTGGACAACCCAGGGCATATGTGCTAAGTTAAACATGGTAGAGTGGTATAGTCCTGAAATGTCCAGATGTCCCGCTTTGTATGGGACAGTCCCACTTTCCCACTTTGTTGACATTGGAGGGAAGACTCTCCCCAAATCCAGGACGTGGCTCTTCCTATATACATCGATGTATGCAGAAAAGTCTAATGTACGGGTGTAACTAAACGTAACCAGTCCCTGTTGCAGACGTGTGAAGGGTTAAGGCTCATGCAGGCCGCTAATATCATCCCAGATGCAGTGTCTGTACAACATGTAATGTCCCTGTCACATGTACATAGAAACATAGAAGGGTGACGGCAGAAGGAGGCCATACGCTCCATCTAGTCTGCCCTTATGTATATACTGTATGTTCTCTGTATCTTATGTATATACTGTATGTTCTCTGTACCTTATGTATATACTGTATGTTCTCTGTATCTTATGTATATACTGTATGTTCTCTTTATCTTATGTGTATACTGTATGTTCTCTGTATCTTATGTGTATACTGTATGTTCTCTTTATCTTATGTGTATACTGTATGTTCTCTTTATCTTATGTGTATACTGTATGTTCTCTGTATCTTATGTGTATACTGTATGTTCTCTGTATCTTATGTGTATACTGTATGTTCTCTGTATCTTATGTATATACTGTATGTTCTCTGTATCTTATGTGTATACTATATGTTCTCTGTATCTTATGTATATACTGTATGTTCTCTGTATCTTATGTATATACTGTATGTTCTCTGTATCTTATGTATATACTGTATGTTCTCTTTATCTTATGTGTATACTGTATGTTCTCTGTATCTTATGTGTATACTGTATGTTCTCTGTATCTTATGTATATACTGTATGTTCTCTTTATCTTATGTATATACTGTATGTTCTCTGTATCTTATGTATATACTGTATGTTCTTTGTATCTTTTGTGTATACTGTATGTTCTCTGTATCTTATGTGTATACTGTATGTTCTCTGTATCTTATGTGTATACTGTATGTTCTCTGTATCTTATGTGTATACTGTATGTTCTCTGTATCTTATGTATATACTGTATGTTCTTTGTATCTTTTGTGTATACTGTATGTTCTCTGTATCTTATGTGTATACTGTATGTTCTCAGTATCTTATGTGTATACTGTATGTTCTCTTTATCTTATGTGTATACTGTATGTTCTCTGTATCTTATGTGTATACTGTATGTTCTCTGTATCTTATGTGTATACTGTATGTTCTCTGTATCTTATGTGTATACTGTATGTTCTCTGTATCTTATGTGTATACTGTATGTTCTCTGTATCTTATGTATATACTGTATGTTCTTTGTATCTTTTGTGTATACTGTATGTTCTCTGTATCTTATGTGTATACTGTATGTTCTCAGTATCTTATGTGTATACTGTATGTTCTCTGTATCTTATGTGTATACTGTATGTTCTCTGTATCTTATGTATATACTGTATGTTCTCTGTATCTTAGGATAGATGTGTGCTTATCCCAGACATGTTTACATTCAGTGACTGTTGGTTTTTCAACTACCTCTGCTGGAAGTTTGTTCCAAGCATCTACTACTCTTTCTGTAAAATAATATTTTCTAACATTGCTCCTGATCTTCCCCCCGACTAGCTTCAGGTTGGGCCCCTTGTTCTATCATTAAGTTTCTTCTTAAAAACACTTCCCTCCTGAACCTTATTCAATCCTTTCACATATATAAAGGTCTCCATCATGTCCCCTCTCCCTTCTTTCCTCCAGACTGTACAAATTAAGTTCTTTAAGTCTTTCCTGATAAGTTTTAAGCCATTTTTTGTTGCTGGCCTTTGGACACGTTCTATTTGAATAATATCTTTTTGCAGGTAAGGTCTCCAGAACTGCACACAGTATTCTAGCTGTGGCCTCACCAGGGCTCTATACAGCGGCATCACAACCTCCCTCTTCCTACTGGTGATGCCTCGAGCTATGCAGCCGAGCATCCTGCTTGCTTTTCCCACTGCCTGGCTACACCGTCCACTCATCTTGCAGCTATCAGTAATCAGTACCCCTAAATCTCTCTCCTCCAAGGTCCTGGATAACACAGTGCTGCCCATACGGTGCTCAGAGCTTCTACCCAAGTGCAGGATTCAGAATCCTGGTCTGTAATACATCCAAATTTAGGGTGGAACCCCTCCCGTATCCCAGTACCTTCGGCGATGCAGCCAGCTTGGCGGTGGCCCGGTTTTCAAAAAACTGATTTTTCCACTGCCGAGGCCACACCCACACAGCATTTTTGAGATCGCCGATTGGCTGATCATAACAGTGCTGGGTGACGTGCGGCAGCCAGGTGGCCATATCCCCAGCTCCCTTTTCAACTTGAGCACCGCAGCATATGTTAATGGATGCAGGGGTGCGCTACAGCTACAGACATGTGGCTGCCGGGGAAACACAGCGCCGCAGCCGCCCGGGGGTTTCACACAGCAGGGCATCCTGATTTAGTCCTCCTGATGGAGTCTTATAGATTCCAGGGCTGGCGGCTTTTGTGTCACTTTAAAACAATAGATGGTGACCCAATGGGATTCATGGCCAGGCTACTGGCGGTCACATGCAAGAGGATACGGACGGGTGGTCCATGTGAATACATTGACCCGGATTCGGGGCATTCTAGTTAATGTTGGGTAGGAGGGCATCCCAAATCAGGATGCCCTGGGGATGCGGGTGCTGTCTTTTTTGTCTATGGGTATTTTTTAATTACCAGAAATAGAGAAGCCTATACTGAACCCCCCTCTATCTTAGAGGTAACCCCCACCTTTGGTGAAGTGGTAACCAGGATCAGACGTCTGAGTTCCCGAGTTAATAGTATAATGGACAGATAATATGCGCATGACACTAATAACAGCTGGAATAGGTGAGGTGGGAAGAGGTAAGCAGAGGTGGGGTAGAACGGGGTGAGGTGAGCAGAGGTGTAAGACAGAGGTGAGATGAGACAGGAAGAGGTGAGCAAAGGTGGAAGACAGAGGTGAGACGGGAAAGGTAAGCAGAGAAGAGGTGAGAAGAGGTAAGAGGTGAAATGGGAAGTGGTGAGGTGGCCAGAGGTGTGAGACAGAGGCGAGGTGGGAGGTAAGCAGAGGTGTAAAACAGAGGGGAGACGGGAAAGGTGAGAAGAGGTGTAAGCAGAGGAATAAGTAGAGGTGAGGCAGGAAGAGGTAAGCAGAGGTGAGCAAAGGTGTAAAACATGTTGAGGTGAGATGGGCAAAGGCATGAGACAGAGGCGAAGCAGAAGTGTAAAACAGAGGTGAGGTGGGAAAGGTAAGCAGAGGTGAGGTGAGAAGAGGTGTAAGCAGAGGAGTAAGCAGAGGTGAGGTGAGACAGGAAGAGGTGAACAGAGGTGTCAGACAGAGGTGAGATGGGAAAGGTAAGCAGAGGTGAGGTGGGCAAAGGCATGAGACAGAGGCAAGGTTGGAGGAGGTAAGCAGAGGTGAGCCAAGGTGTAAGACAGAGGTGAGATGGGAAAGGTAAGCAGAGGTGAGGTGAGAAGAGGTGTAAGCAGAGGAGTAATCAGAGGTGAGGTGACACAGGAAGAGGTGAGCAGAGGTGAGATGGGAAAGGTAAGTAGAGATGAGGTGAGAAGAGGTGTCAGGCAGAGGTGAGATGAGAAAGGTAAGCAGAGGTGAGATGGGAAAGGTAAGCAGAGGTGAGGTGAGCAGAGGTGTCAGACAGAGGTGAGATGAGAAAGGTAAGCAGAGGTGAGGTGGGCAAAGGCATGAGACAGAGGCAAGGTTGGAGGAGGTAAGCAGAGGTGAGGTGAGACAGGAAGAGGTGAGCCGAGGTGTAAGACAGAGGTGAGCTGGGAAAGGTAAGCAGAGGTCAAACATCTGGATACAATGTCTCCTGCAACCTAAAAGCAACATATGTGTCACTCACATCTCCAGAGAGGTTTATCTGTGCCTCACTTCCTACTACAAGAATTAGCATCACACTGCCTCTAGTGTCCAGCCGTGTGCACTGCAGGCAAGGCAAGCTCAGCAATTCCCCAGGCACCAGATCTGCCTGTGCCCGAGCTTTGGGGTGCGCAACCTGTGCAATCACACGCGGGGGCTTCCCAAACTCAAGGGGGCGCCGAGTGACTGCAATTAGGTGCCTATAAAGAAACGCTCACTGCACGTCTGCCCGGAATCCAGTGTCACCTGCATGTTTTCATCTATCTCATATTTCTTTTGATTCCATATTCTTTCTTTCCTTCTTTCTTTCCACCTTCCAGTCATGTCCCTGTTTATCCACATTTTCTACCTCTCCCCACGGGTCTATATTTTCTCTTTCTCTTTTACACATTTCTTAATGTTGCCTCTTTTTTCTACATTTCCTTCTTTTTTCTTATCCCCACATTCAGTCCTTCCTTGTCCCCCTCTCTTTTCTACATTTCATTTTTATTCCTCTCCTTTTTTCATATTTCCTCTGCTTCTTTTCTTTTCCACGTTCCTTTTTTCTGCTTTCCCCATTTTTCGAACTCTTTTTCACATTCACTCAATCATTGTCTCTTTTCCACATTCTCTCTTTTTGCTCCCTATCTGTTCTTCTTTATTCCTTTACTACAATATTCCTTTCTTGGTAGAGTCCCTCCTTCTTTCTCTCTCCTCCACATTTCTGCTGTCTCGTATTTTTCCAGTGTTCCCTTACCTTTATCTCTCTCTCATTCACATTCTCTCTAGTTCTGTTTCTTTCCCTCTTTGGCCTCGATTCAATAAAGGTAGGAAAAATTCTCATGGTAGTAAAAGATTCAATTCATGAGAAAAAAGCCTGAGAATGTCACTGTTACTGAATCACCAGATAAGAAAACAATGAAAGTTAATGGCACTTATTTACTAATAAGAAAAGTAGAGAACTGTTTACTCCTTTCTACACTGTAGTAAAAGCTGCCATTGACTTTCATTGTCTTTTTATCTAGTGATTCAGTAACAGTGACATTCTCAGGCTTTTTTCTCATGAATTGAATTTTTTACTACCATGAGAATTTTTTTCTACCTTTATTGAATTGAGGCCTTTGTCTCTAATGAGAATATTCTATTAGATATTATAATAGTGCTATTAGTATAATAGATATATAATATATTAGAGGGCACACAAGCAAAAAAAGGGATTGATAAGGGAATGTTGGATAAGCCACAAGTTGTGACACCACCTCCCCCTCATCAAGTGACCCACTCCTTAACTTTTTTATTCAATTGTCGGTTGGTATAAACGCACGGCCCATTTGATAAGATCTGGATTAATGTTCAGTTGAGCATAAGTATAACAATCATAATTGGACCTTTGAGTTTAACCACGCCTCTAATGAATTGGATTCATTGCAAAGTTCTAATAAAATGTAAAGTGTCTTTATTAGAATATACTAACAGGCTGATTTATCACTAACGCCAGGTAGCGACAGATGAGCGTCTGTAGCAGGCATTTTCAAAGCGCCCGCTAGTAGTCGTTGTGCTTGGCCGTTGTTCGGTAGTTGATAGCGACTCAGTCAGTTTGCCGTAATGTTGAATATTGGGTGAGGAGTCGCTATTTGACAGGTTCCGCGCTGTATGGGAGCGCATGATAGCGACTGGTCAGAGCGACCGGCTCCCACCATATTCATTACAAAATCACGCTCAAAAAATTCTCGCTCTGTGAAATGCATGTTTAAACCCCAGAGCGCTGGCGGCGATGGGTTAAAAGTAGTTTTTTAACCCCCAAACAACCATATTTTTGGAAACCAAAAAAAAACAAGTTTTTTAAATAATTTTGTAATATGAATACATTAATATCAGACCTGTAATATCAATTCTGTACAATTTTTTTTTTTTTTACCTTAAAAAAATTATCTAAAATGGTCACAGAATTTTTCACATTTAAAAAAAAAAAAAAAAAATGATTAACAATAAATTATGAATATTTAAAGATTGTTCCATTGAAATGCATTGGAGAGCGCCAGGTAGCGAGAGGTCATACCTGTCGCTGTTCAAGGTTGGACGCTGGCGCTGTGGGCTGAGGCTGGAATAATGATGAATGAGTCGCTATCTGGCGCTATCTCAGTCGCTAAGCAGGATTGGCTTGATAAATGTGTGATTGTGTTGGGGAGCCGGCGTTCTCGTGGCGGGGCCCGTCATTACCGGCCGCTCACCAGTCGCTGCCTGTCGCTATCCGTTGTTAAATAAGGGCCTCAGTCGCTGTGCAGCAATGATGAATACATTGTGAGGAGTCGCTATTTGACCAATACAGCGCTGTATGGGAGCGCATGTTAGCAACTGGTCAGTGCAACCGACTCACAACATATTCATTAAAAAAACATCCTCACAAAACTCCGGTGCTCAAAAATGCTTCTCTGAAGCCCAGAGCGCCGGAGGCTGTGTGTTTAAAGTCTGTTTTTTAGCATGTATCCATCAGTAACAAAGCGAGAACATATGGAATGACATTAATGCCAGACCTGTAATGTCAATTCTGCACAAATATCTAAAACATGAAAAATATTTGAAAAAATGGCTTTTTCTATGCCAGAAGAGGTCACAGAATTATTTGAGTTTTTAAAAAAAACAAACAAAAAACAAAAACCCTGTTTAAAAAGAAATAAAAGAACGTCCATTGAAATGTATGGGAGAGCGACAGGTAGCGAGAGGTCATACCTGGCGCTGTGCAAGGCTGAACGCCGGCGCTGTTCGCTGAGGCTGGGATAATGATGAATTGGACGCTACATGGCGCTATCCCAGTCGCTCAACAGATTCTGCTTGATAAATGTGTAATTGCTGCTGTGTCCAGCGCTTACCTGTCACTACCTGACGCTACCTCTCATTTACAAGGTGCTACCTGACGCTATCCCTTCATGAATAAGGGCCCACAAGTTAAAAAAGGAGAGAGCAGTTGGTTCAGCAATTCTGGTGTTGAAGCACCGAGAGTAATACAATCCATCTGAGTACATGATTGTTTCGTCATTTGCATCGAAGTCAACATGATTAAGTACATTCATAACGCCTGTACAAAATATAGAAAACAGCCCGAACAGCTGACACGTCAGGACCAGGCCCTTTTCTAACTGGCCCCATGTAACAATAGGAGGTGCGCGACCGCAGGCGCTCTGCAGCATACTACATTACTATCAAAAATCACAACCATGTAGTTCTTAGGCCCTTATTTATGAAGGAATAGCGACAGGTAGCGCCTGGTGAGCGGCCGGTAATGACGGGCCCTGCCACGAGAACGCCGGCTCCCCACCACAATCACACATTTATCAAGCCAATCCTGCTTAGCGACTGAGATAGCGCCATATAGCGACTCATTCATCATTATTCCAGCCTCAGCCCACAGCGCCAGCGTCCGACCTTGAACAGCGACAGGTATGACCTCTCGCTACCTGGCGCTCTCCAATGCATTTCAATGGAAAAATCTTTAAATATTCATAATTAATTGTTATTAATGTGTTTTTTTTTTTTAAATGTGAAAAATTCTGTGACCACTTCTGCCATTTTAGATAATTTTTTTAAGGGAAAAAAAAAAAAAAAATTGTACAGAATTGATATTACAGGTCTGATATTAATGTATTCATATTACTAAATTATTTAAAATACTTTTTTTTTTGTTTCCAAAAATATGGTTGTTTGGGGGTCAAAAAACTACTTTTAACCCATCGCCTCCAGCGCTCTGGGGTTTAAACATGCATTTCACAGCGCTTGAATTTTTTGAGCGTGATTTTTTGATGAATATGGTGGAAGCAGGTCGCTCTGACCAGTCGCTATCATGCGCACCCATACATCGCGGAACCTGTCAAATAGCGACTCGTAACCTTGTATTCAACATTATTACGCCACACCGACTGAGTCGCTGTCAACAACCGAACAACGGCCAAGCACAGCGACTACTAGCGGGCGCTGTGAAAATACCGCTACAGTCGCTCAACTGTCGCTATATGTCGCTATTAATAAATCAGCCTCTTAATATTTTATCTGCACTTTAAAGCACTGAACTGATGTAGTGCTCTCACCCAAGATCTAAAATCTGATGTCAGGAATGGTGCTAAACTGAAACAACACCATACATACATGTTGCATAAAACAACCAGGTGACGACCGGCGTTAAAAAAAAAAAAAACCCTTAGGGGCGAATCTACTTCCACCTATTTGTTAGTTTTTAAATTGTACTGTATATATGCAGATTAGTTATTTCTAATTTAATATTTTGTACAGGCATTATGAATGTACTGAGGGCCTTATTCATGAAGGGATAGCGTCAGGTAGCGCCTTGTAAATGACAGGTAGCGACGGGTGAACGCTGGAGACGGCAGCAATTACACATTTATCAAGGTGTGGACCCAGGTGGAGAAGAGATTAGTGTAGGTGCGCTGTGGATAAAAAGGCAGGTTAAAAGGGAGAGTAAATAAAGGGTTAATGTTCTCCGCGATCCTGTGAGGAAAGATAGGTTAGTGTATATACATAAAAGTATGAATAAACAAATGCAATAGTATTACCAAAGTGAAGTTTTGTTTGAGGGGGTATTTCCACCTTTTAATTAAATCAGAAACAACTAGGAGGCCGATTCATTAATAGCGGCAGGTAGCGACAGTTGAGCGACTGTAGCGGCCTTTTTGAGAGCGCCCGCTAGTAGTCGCTGTGCTTGGCCGTTGTTCGGTAGTTGATAACGACTCAGTCGGTTTGCCTTAATGTTGAATATTGGGTGAGGAGTCGCTATTTGACAGGTTCCGCGATGTATGGGTGCGCATGATGGCGACTGGCCCTAGCGACCGGCTCCCACCATATTCATTAACAAATCACGCTCAAAAATTTCTCGCGCTGTGAAATGCATGTTTAAACCCCAGAGCGCTGGCGGCGATGGGTTAAAAGTAGTTTTTTAACAAACAACCATATTTTTTGAAACCAAAAAAAACAAGCTTTTAAAATAATTTTGTAATATGAATACATTAATATCAGACCTGTAATATCAATTCTGTACAATTTTTTTTTTTTTACCTTAAAAAAATTATCTAAAATGGCAGAAGTTAATTAATAACAATTAATTATGAATATTTAAAGATTGTTCCATTGAAATGCATTGGAGCGCGCCAGGTAGCGAGAGGTCATACCTGTCGCTGTTCAAGGTCGGACGCTGGCGCTGTGGGCTGAGGCTGGAATAATGATGAATGAGCCGCTATATGGCGCTATCTCAGTCGCTAAGCAGGATCGGCTTGATAAATGTGTGATTGTGGTGGGGAGCCGGCGTTCTCGTGGCGGGGCCCGTCATTACCGGCCGCTCACCAGTCGCTACCTGTCGCTATTCCTTCATAAATAAGGGCCTAGGTATCATTGCCTCTGACTAATTAGGCCTCAAAAATTGTTGGAATTTTTAATCTTGCTGTCTGAGGGATTTCTCCTCTCAGGGAGCGTTATACAGATTGGTCAGTGTTGATTACACTATTGGCCCTGTATTCTGAGTTCTTTGAGCTGGTTTGTGGGGGATGATTCCTTGTTCAGGGTGAGTTGAGTTTCTAGCGGCTTGGAGCAATGTGGTTGGTGGAACCTAGATGGTTTAGAGGTTGTGGGTCGGCGCTGAAATGAAATAAGCGGTGTTCCTGAGGTCCAGGTAGGCGGTGTTCCTGAGGTCCAGGTAGGCGGTGTTCCTGAGGTCCAGGTAGGCGGTGTTCCTGAGGTCCAGGTAGGCGGTGTGAGTTGAGGTGCAGGTAGGCGGTGTGAGTTGAGGTGCAGGTAGGCGGTGTGAGTTGAGGTGCAGGTAGGCGGTGTGAGTTGAGGTCCAGGTAGGCGGTGTGAGTTGAGGTCCAGGTAGGCGGTGTGAGTTGAGGTCCAGGTAGGCGGTGTGAGTTGAGGTCCAGGTAGGCGGTGTGAGTTGAGGTCCAGGTAGGCGGTGTTCCTGAGGTCCAGGTAGGCGGTGTGAGTTGAGGTCCAGGTAGGCGGTGTGAGTTGAGGTCCAAATAGGCGGTGTGAGTTGAGGTCCAGATAGGCGGTGTGAGTTGAGGTCCAGGTAGGCGGTGTGAGTTGAGGTCCAGGTAGGCAGTGTGAGCTGAGGTCCAGGTAGGTGGTGTGAGTTAAGGTCCAGGTAGGCTGTGTGAGTTGAGGTCAAGGTAGGCGGTGTGAGTTGAGGTCCAGGTAGGCGGTGTGAGTTGAGGTCCAGGTAGGCGGTGTGAGTTGAGGTCCAGGTAGGCGGTGTGAGTTGAGGTCCAGGTAGGCGGTGTGAGTTGAGGTCAAGGTAGGCGGTGTGAGTTGAGGTCCAGGTAGGCGGTGTGAGTTGAGGTCCAGGTAGGCGGTGTGAGTTGAGGTCCAGGTAGGCGGTGTGAGTTGAGGTCCAGATAGGCGGTGTGAGTTGAGGTCCAGGTAGGCGGTGTGAGTTGAGGTCCAGGTAGGCGGTGTGAGTTGAGGTCCAGGTAGGCGGTGTGAGCTGAGGTCCAGGTAGGTGGTGTGAGTTAAGGTCCAGGTAGGTGGTGTGAGTTGAGGTCAAGGTAGGCGGTGTGAGTTGAGGTCCAGGTAGGCGGTGTGAGTTGAGGTCCAGGTAGGCGGTGTGAGCTGAGGTCCAGGTAGGTGGTGTGAGTTAAGGTCCAGGTAGGTGGTGTGAGTTGAGGTCCAGATAGGCGGTGTGAGTTGAGGTCCAGGTAGGCGGTGTGAGTTGAGGTCCAGGTAGGCGGTGTGAGTTGAGGTCCAGGTAGGCGGTGTGAGTTGAGGTCCAGGTAGGCGGTGTGAGTTGAGGTCCAGGTAGGCGGTGTGAGTTGAGGTCCAGGTAGGCGGTGTGAGTTGAGGTCCAGGTAGGCGGTGTGAGTTGAGGTCCAGGTAGGCGGTGTGAGTTGAGGTCCAGGTAGGCGGTGTGAGTTGAGGTCCAGATAGGCGGTGTGAGTTGAGGTCCAGGTAGGCGGTGTGAGCTGAGGTCCAGGTAGGTGGTGTGAGTTAAGGTCCAGGTAGGCGGTGCGAGTTGAGGTCCAGGTAGGCGGTGTGAGTTGAGGTCCAGGTAGGCGGTGTGAGTTGAGGTCCAGGTAGGCGGTGTGAGTTGAGGTAGATGATTGTTTTGGATGGATGGATATGATTATGTCATCAGAAAGGGTTCTGGTGGTTAGTGCAGAGTAATTAGTTGAGGTCTGCTTTAAGGTTCTGATTTTAGATGTGTTGTGAGGCTTGTAATTGTTGTGGGGGAAATGTGAAAACTCGTAATTAAAGGTAAAACGAATATAAGGAGATTGTAAGACTTACAGTTTCGATAAATTGATTAAAATTGATGCAACAATTAGTACAGTATATGCTCGGTGTTTTTTATTCCCCGCCACAGCCTGGATTGTCTGTGGTTTTACTTATGTCCTTTTAATTAATGGTAAACGAATTCAAGGAAATTGTATGAATTGCAGTTTCAGTAAGTTGATCAAAATTGCTAGGAAAATTAGTACAGTTGATGCTCGGAGATAATTACTCACCACCACAGCCTGGATGGGCCGTGGTATTAGTTGTAGTGCAGAGGGTGCAGGTGAAAAAACGGAAAAGCCGGTTATGGCAGAGGGGGCAGGTGGGAGCAGCGCTGAGGTTTCCTCTGGGCTGGAGACATGTAGGGGACGTTGGTCTGGCTGCCTTGGGTAGTCAGATCGGAGCTGGCGACCGTAGGTAAGGCGGCGGGCGGGCAGGCAGAGAGGAGAGCCGGTTCACGGCTGGGTTTAAAATTGAAGTCGCAAAGGCGGCTGGAAAGTAGCAAAGTTCTTGCCTGATTTACCGTAAGTCTTTGAAAAGCTTTTGTAAAATCAATAGAAAATCGGTTTACCGACGTCCGTTTCGTCTATGACGTTGTCAAGGTGACAACCTTGGAATACGGGTTTTTCCCTCAAGTAGGAGCTACTCAAATTATCTAATTGCGCTTTCCTCAAGCCAACTCCTACACATTTATCAAGCAGAATCTGTTGAGCGACTGGGATAACGCCACGTAGCGTCCGATTCATCATTATCCCAGCCTCAGCGTACAGCACCGGCGTTCAGCCTTGCAGAGCGCCACGTCTTACCTCTCGCTACCTGTCGCTCTCCCATACATTTCTATGGACGTTCTTTTATTTTTCTTTAAACAGGGGGGTTTTATTTATTTATTTTTTTGTTTTTATTCTCAAATAATGTTGTGATCTCTCCTGGCATAGAGAAAGCCATTCTTGAAATTATTTTGCAGTTTTTATATATTTCTGCAGAATTGACATTACAGGTCTGGCATTAATGTGTTCATGTTACGATGTTATTACTAAATAATTCCATATGTGTTCGCTTTGTTACTGGTGGATACATGGTAAAAAAACAGTCTTTAATCACACAGCCTCCGGCACTCTGGGCTACAGCGAAGCATTTTTGAGCGCCGGCGGTGTGTAAGACTGTTTTTTTGATGAATATGCTCGCACTGGTCGCACTGACCAGTCGGTAACATTCGCTCCCATACTGCGCTGCACTGGTCATGTAGCGACTCCCCACAATGTATTTATCAATGCTGCACAATGACTGAGTCGCTAGGAACTAGCGAATCACGGCTGAGCACTGCGACTACTAGCGGGCGCTCTGAAATGCCTGCTACAGGCGCTCATCTGTCGCTACCTGGCGTTAGTGATGAATCAGCCTGCCCATCATGTTGACTTTGATGCAAATGTAGAGACAATCATGTATTCAGATGGATTGTATTACTCTAGGGCCCTTATTTAAGAAGGGATAGCGTCAGGTAGTGGCTGGTTAATGAGAGATAGCGGCTGGTGAACGCCGGACACGGCACGCAATTACACATTTATCAAGCAGAATCTGTTTAGCGACTGGGACAGCACCATGTAGCGTCTGATTCATCATTTTTACAGCCTCAGCGAACAGCGCCGGCGTTCAGCCTTGCACAGCGCCAGGTATGACCTCTCGCTACCTGACGCTCTCCCATACATTTCAATGGACGATCCTTTTCTTCTCTTTAAACTGTTTTTTTTTTTCAAAAAAATCACAGATAATTCTGTGACCTCTTCTGGCATTGAAATAGCAGTTTTTTCATATTTTTTTAATTTTTAAAATATTTCCTCAGAAATGACATTACAGCTCTGCCATTAAAGTGTCATGTTACAATGTTGTTACAATGTAATTCCATATGTTTTCGCTTTGTTACTAGTGGATAGATGCTGAAAAACACACTTTAAACACACCGCCTCCTGCGCTTTGGGCTTCAAACAAATATTTTTCAGCGCCAGAGATTTGTGAGGCTGTTTTTTTGCTGAATATGGTGTGAGTCGGTCGCTATGAGCAGTCGCTAACATGCGCTCCCATGCAGCGCTGTACTGGTCAAATAGTGACTCCTCACAATGTATTCAACATTACTGAACAGCGACTGAGTCGCTATAAAGTAGCGACTCACGGCCGAGCACAGAGACTACTAGCGGGCGCTCTGAAAATGCCTGCTACAAACGCTCATCTGTCGCTACCTGCCGCTAATGATGAATCAGCCTCTAGGTGCTTCAACACCAGAATAGCTGAACCAACTGGTCTCTCCTTTTTTAACTCTTTGTATATTCTAATAAAGACACTTTAAATTTTATTAGGACTTTGCAATGAATCTAGATATGGTTTTAGCAAATCTAAAGAATTTCTATACCAAAAAAAACGATTGGTTGCTCTCTAGGTTCCTCACAAGCTCCCATTTCCCCAGGTTCCTCACCAGATCCCCTTACCCCATGTTCTTCACCAGATCCCCTTACCCCAGGTTCCTCACCAGATCCCCTTACCCCAGGTTCCTCACCAGATCCCCTTACCCCAGGTTCCTCACCAGATCCCCTTACCCCAGGTTCCTCACCAGATCCCCTTACCCCAGGTTCCTCACCAGATCCCCTTACCCCAGGTTCTTCACCAGATCCTGTTACCCCAGGTTCCTCACCAGATCCCCTTACCCCAGGTTCCTCACCAGATCCCCTTACCCCAGGTTCTTCACCAGATCCTGTTACCCCAGCTTCCTCACCATATCCCCTTACCCCAGGTTCCTCACCAGATCCCCTTACCCCAGGTTCCTCATCAGCTCCTACATCTCCAGGTTTCTTAGCAGAAGGCAGAATACAATATTAATGAGGTTTTCAACATCTAGGTACTGTTTTAGCAAATCAATAGAATTGGATTTCTATACCAAAAACCGCATTGGTTGCTGTCCTTTTTTAACTTTTTGTATATTCTAATAAAGACACTTTAAATTTTATTAGGACTTTGCAATGAATCCAATTCATTCGAGGCGTGGTTAAACTCAAAGGTCCTAATATTAGAGGGCACTATTGTGAAATCTGGCACAGGGCACCGCTCCACCCAAGGCTGGCCCTGGATCTGCCTGTCTGCTTCTGGACAGCCCAAGGTAAGCCGGTGTCAATGTGAGTGCTCTGGGATGTCACATGCTCTTTGCTCTGCTTCATTGGTCACCTCTTACATAAACTCCTCTCCGGCTGGTAGCAGAGTCATTCTGTGTTCAGGTCATGTGTTACACTTTAGCCTTTGAAGAAGGATAATCTACATTCATAAGAGATGGGTTCTAGCCCGAGTGTGTTCTTCCTTCTACTCCTGAGTTCAGATTGCATTGAAATAAGAAGAAAGCGGCTTTGAAACTCTTAATGCCCCCTCGCTACACCGTGTTCTCGGCATAATTCAGAACATTCGTTTGCCATGCTCGGGAATAATCACATGAAATTGCCGTAATTATCCGAGTCATGTGATGCGCTGATGCTGCGCCTGGCGCTTCGTAAACACAACAGCAATCCCTGGAGCCGGGATCAGGAGAAAGGGGGGTGCTGGGATGAGATCTCTCATCCTAGATAGAAGCCCTGGAGCTAATCAAGGGGCACTCTAGGAAGGTGGTTCTAGCCAGGTATACAATGTTGAAGTTGGGTTTGAGATGGGATTGATTCAGCACTGCAAATTTGACCTCCCCCCCCCCTATGTTTCATGTTCATGTGATTGCAAAAAGAGGTGACTTCTTCCATGAATAAAACCATGTGGGAGTTTATAAATCTTTTTTTTTTTTACTTGTTTTGTAATCAAGGTGTTTCCTTTCCTTTTATACCCCAGAGCCATGGCTTCTTGGGTTTCCTCCTAGTGTGGAAGTAAAGTTATGCTCTTGAGATATAGAACTAAGCTAAAACAGACAAATTCAAAATGTATGCAGGTGATCCAAAGGATAGTTTTTTTCCCCCTCGCTTATACTGAATCAACCCCATGGTGTTGGCTTTCAAGGTGAGCACCTAGATATGGTTTTAGCAAATCTATAGAATTTCTATACCAAAAAAACAATTGGTTGCTCTCTAGGTTCCTCACAAGCTCCCATTTCCCCAGGTACCTCACCAGCTCCCCTTTCCCTAGGATCATCACAGGTTCCTCCTTCCTCAGGTTCCTCACCAGCTTCTCTTTCCCTAGGATCATCACAAGTTCCCCCTCTTCAGGCTCCTCACCAGCTACCCTTTCCCTAGGATCATCACACGTTCCCATTCCTTGGGTTCCTCACCAGCTCCCCTTTACCTAGGTTTATCACAAGTTCCCCCTTCCTCAGGTTCCCCACCAACTCCCCTTTCCCTAGGATCATCACAAGTTCCCCCTTCCTCAGGTTCCTCACCATCTCCCCTTTCCCTAGGATCATCACAAGTTCCCCCTTCCTCAGGTTCCTCACCAGCTCCCCTTTCCCTAGGATCATCACAGCACCCCCTTCCTCAGGTTCCTCACCAGCTCCCCTTTCCCTAGGGCCATCACACAATCCCCCTTCCTCAGGTTCCCCACCAACTCCCCTTTCCCTAGGGTCATCACAGCACCCCCTTCCTCAGGTACCTCACCAGCTCTCCTTTCCATAGGATCATCACACGTTCCCTCTTCCTTAGGTTCCTCACCAGCTCCCCTTTCCTTAGAATAATCACAAATTCCCCCTTAGTTTCCTCACCAGCTCCCCTTTACCTAGGGTAATCACAGTTCCCCCTTCCTCAGGTACCTCACCAACTCCCCTTTCCCTAGGATCATCACAGCACCCCCTTCCTCAGGTTCCTCACCAGCTCTCCTTCTATAGGATCATTACACGTTCCCTCTTCCTTAGGTTCCTCACCAGCTCCCCTTTACCTAGGATAATCACAAGTTCCCCCTTCCTCAGGTTCCTCACCAGCTCCCCTTTCCCTAGGGTCATCACACAATCCCCCTTCCTCAGGTTCCCCACCAACTCCCCTTTCCCTAGGGTCATCACAGCACCCCCTTCCTCAGGTACCTCACCAGCTCTCCTTTCCATAGGATCATCACACGTTCCCTCTTCCTTAGGTTCCTCACCAGCTCCCCTTTCCTTAGAATAATCACAAATTCCCCCTTAGTTTCCTCACCAGCTCCCCTTTACCTAGGGTAATCACAGTTCCCCCTTCCTCAGGTTCCTCACCAGCTCTCCTTCTATAGGATCATTACACGTTCCCTCTTCCTTAGGTTCCTCACCAGCTCCCCTTTACCTAGGATAATCACAAGTTACCCCTTCCTCAGGTTCCTCATCAGCGCCCACTTTCATAGGTTCCCCATCTGCTCCCCCCTTCCCCGGATGACTCCCCAGCTGCCCCTTCCCCAGGATCCTCACCAGCTCCTTCTTGGCCCGGTTCCCCAACCTTTCCTTCTTGACCATGTTACTCACCAGATCCTCCTCCCCCTGGTGCCTCACTAGATCCTCCTTCCCCTGGTTCCTCACCAGATCCTCCTTCCCCTGGTTCCTCACTAGATCCTCCTTCCCCTGGTTCTTCACCAGATCCTCCTTCCCCTGGTTCCTCACCAGATCCTTCTCCCCCTGGTTTCTCACAAGATCTTCCTTCCCCTGGTTTCTCACCAGCTCCCCATATCTCCAGCACCGTCCTCCCCTGATTCCAGCCCTATGACTTTATATGACAATCAAGTGGCTCACTTTTGATCTGTCAGGATGTATCCGTAGTCCTCTGTGGCTCTCTGAGGGCTCTGTCCAGGCACAACGCTTATCTCCGGACCTTCGTAGAAACTTTTCTTCTCAGGGTTCCTCACATCTCCCTCTGCGCTTCCTGCCGCCTGGTGGACAGGCTGCCCCACCATTGTTTGGGCGTCAGGTACCAGGTGGGTGGTGATGGTGGCAGTGGTGGCGCTCATGATCTCCTCTGGGGTCCGCTGGTCAGGCTTTATGGCCTCGGGGGCCTCGGACATTTCCCTTGATGAAAGTTCTGGAGCGGAATACTGTGGTTCGGCCTGGGCTGTGTGCTGCATCTCTCCCTCGGAGACCTGGGACAGAAGATGAAGGTCATAGACAGTCGCTGCCTCTACCTCCCTCCCAAATTTAATCTATTTTATTTGATTGTCCTTCACCACCTCCAACTGCGCTCAGTCACTGTGGGGGGGGGGGGGACCCACCTGGTGCTCAGTCACTGTTTGGGGGGGGGGTCCCACCTGGTGCTCAGTCACTGTGGGGGGGGACCCCTCTGGTTTCGGCAGCAGGCTCGTTCCCTTGGCTGTCCCATCGTTGCCTGCAGCGTGGCTGCACCTTCTGCTCTGTGTGTCACTTCCTGCCAATGTGCAGATTGGAGGAAGCAGGGATTGGAAGGAACACTGCTGCAGACACCAGGACCGCCATGGGAGAGAGCATGCTGCCGGGACCAGGTAGGTTTATTTATTTAACCCCCATAGCTACTGAGTGCTGTGAGAGGGGGGAACAAATATTCTAGACTTTAGGCTCTCCTTTAAACCGGACCTTCACCCTGAATAAGATCTTATACAGATTGCCCACATTAAAAAATCATCTTATCTGCACCTAGTGCAATTTCTGAGCCTTTAACCATCCAAGATGGCGGCACATGGAGTCTCAGGCTGCCTGCAGACAGGAAGTGTCTTCTGACTGTGCCTCTCTGCATTCTGGGATTGCTGTCCTTAACCCTGACCCCAGCTATGCTCTGTCTGAGCAAAGCACAGCTATAAC